>OY288286.1:66506282-66867809 GCA_958450335.1 Hibiscus tridactylites
AGTGATTCAACGCTTTGGGTTTCTGAATTCTTTTCGCGTGGAAGCGCGAGGTTTTAGTGGGGGTATCTAGCTTTTGTGGCGAGATGGTTTAGATGTAGATTTTATCTCAATTTCTAATCAGTTTGTGCATGGGAAATATCGGGAGGTTAATGGGGATGAGTGGATTTTCTTTACGGCAGTGCATGCTAGTCCTAATGCGAGTGTCCGACGGAATCTGTGGGATAAGTTGATTCAGTTAAATCCGGGGGATGATGTACCATGGATTTTAGGTGGAGACTTTAATGCTATCCTTCGCAAAGAGGAACGCTGTGGGGGATCGAGTGCTGTCTTAGGAACTAGTACTATTTTATGGGATTTTATCACTAGCGCTGAATTGATTGAGATGGATTATAAGGGGGATGACTTTACATGGTGTAGGCGTGACCTGTATCAGAGGATTGACCGTTGTTTAGCTAACACCGCTTGGTTCGTGGAGTTTCCAATGTCGATTGTTGTGCATTTAGATCGGGTTGGCAGTGATCACTGTCCACTCCTTGTTCAGCCGGGTGGCGCAAGGGGTAGTAACGAGTCGCGTCCTTTCCGGTTTTTGGCTGCTTGGCAGGATCATCCGAACTTCAAGTCGTTGCTTGAGTCTTTCTGGGATAACTCGTACTCGGTGGTTGATAATGTTAAGCGGTTTCAGGAGGTTGTGAAATGCTGGAATGTAGAAGACTTTGGTCACATTGGACGAAAGAAAAGAAGGGTGCTAGCGCGGCTCCGGAGTATTGATAGGGCCTTGAGGAGACATCCGTCAGATTTTTTGATTGACTTAATGCATAAGCTGCGGGCCGATCTAGACATTATTCTCGAGGAGGAGGAATCTTTGTGGTTTAAAAAATCACGGAGTCAATGGATGTTGCTAGGCGATAGGAATACTCGCTATTTCCATGCATCGACAATGGCACGTAGAAGGGCGAACGCAATTGTTTCGCTCAAATTGAGTGATGGTAGTTGGAGCACTGATCATGATGTTTTACGTCAGCAGGCAATCAAATTTTATAGGATGTTATTTACAGCTGATACGAGTTGTGCTGGGGGTATCATATCCGAGGTATGTTTCCCAGCATGAGCGACCATGTGCGTCGTTCTCTAAGTGGCCCGATTGTGGACGCGGAGATCAAATCAACAATCTTTGATATGGATCCATGGAAAGCTCTGGGTGTTGATGGACTGCGTGCAGGCTTTTATCAGCGGAATTGGGATATCGTGGGGTAGAGTGTGTGCCAATGTATAAGGAGTATCTTCGAAGGCGAGCCGTTTCCATCATCTATTAATAGAACACTCATGGCTTTAATTCCCAAAGTTACCTCTCCTGAAACGATGAGCCAGTTTCGACCTATAAGTCTTTGCACCGTCCTGTATAAAACTGTGACCAAAGTGGTGGTTAACCGCATTAAGCCTTTCTTATCAAGTTGGGTCTCGGATAGCCAAACAAGTTTTGTTCCTGGGCAGACTATATCTGATAATATTATAATTGCACAGGAAATTGTTCACTCAATGAAGAGGAAATCCGGAAAGAGGGGATGGATGGCTTTGAAAATTGATTTGGAAAAGGCTTATGATAGGTTGGAATGGGCGTTTATTGATGACACATTACAGGATATTGGTTTTCCTTCGGGCATCCGGAACCTTATTCTTGATTGTGTATCTAGTGTTTCAACTCAAATTATCTGGAATGGTGCTGTAACTGAGTCTTTCACACCCACTAGGGGTATCCGGCAAGGGGACCCCATATCGCCTTATCTTTTTGTCTTATGCATGAAACGACTTACTCAGGCGATCAATCAGAAAGTGGCTCTGGGTCAGTGGAATGAATTTTGTACTTCTAGACGTAGCGTTATTTCGCATTTGATGTTTGCGGATGACATGGTTCTCTTTGCGGAGGCGTCGCTTGAACAATTGGATGTGATTCGGGAAGTTATGATAGACTTTTGTAAGTATTCCGGGCTGAAGGTTAATGTGCAAAAATCGAATATATTTTTTTTTCTAAGAATGTGGATTCTGACTTAAGACGAGCTTTAAGCACTGTGGTGGGTTTTTTGGAAGTGACGGGCCTTGGACGATACCTCGGAGTTCCTATGCTTCATCAACGGGTATCTAAGTCGACATATGCTTATTTGGTACAGAAAGTGCGTGATCGATTATCGGGGTGGAAGGCTAAGTACTTATCATTTGCGGGACGTATCACTCTTGCAAAGGCAGTGTTGTCTACTTTGTCGTACTATGCAATGCAGTCGATGAAATTGCCTCTGGGTGTGTGCCAAGAGATTTAGCGGTTGATTCGGAATTTTGTCTGGGGGCATTGTGACGGTAAAAAAGGGGTGCATTTGTTGAATTGGGAGAAATTATGCAAGCCTTCTTCGATGGGCAGTTTGGGTTTTAAATGTTTGAGAGAGCAAAATGATGTGTTTCTAATGAAAGTCGCTTTCAATTTAATTGAGAAGCGAGAGCAACTTTGGGTGCATTTTCTTCGCGCTAAATACAAGTGCAATGAGCTCATACCGGATACCTTATTTAGGCGGAATTGTTCCCATTTGTGGCAGGGATTATCGTCGATTTGGTTGGATGTTCGAGAGGGGTTAGTGTGGAGAGTTGGTAATGGGGAGTGTATCGACTTTTGGCGAGACAATTGGATCCGGGATGTTGGTCCGCTTGAGGGAATTGCTGCAATCCCAAGTGAGCAGCAACATTGTTTCATTTCACTGCAGGACATGCAAAGTAGCGAGGGGCAGTGGGATTTCGATCGCTTCCAACACATGCTACCAAGGGACATCATCGATAGGATTGCCGCCATAAACCCCCTTGCTGCAACTGATGCAGTGGACGCCATTGGCTGGCGTTGGAATGCAAACATGCTTTTTTCGGTGAAATTGGCCTATGCGGCGAAGCGTGGAGAATTGGAAGCAAATGGTGGTAATATTTGGAAGCAATTACAGCAGTTCATGGGACCTCAGCGTATACGCCTTTTCTTGTAGTTACTGTGCAAGGGTTGTGTGTTGACCAATAGTGAACGCTTTCGAAGACACCTTGCGGATACAACAACATGTTTGGTGTGCGGACACAGCGATGAGACGATCGCTCATGTTTTTCGTCACTGTTCAACGACGAGGACCCTTTGGTTGCACTTGATCCCGGCTGCAAACCAGCAATGGTTTTTCACGTGTTCCACAGAGGAGTGGATTGCCGCAAACCTGCAGTCGTATATTGGCAACGAAGAAGAGCAGTGGGGGCTGTTGTTTGGGTCGATTATATGGAAATTATGGTTGGCGAGGAACAGGCTGGTGTTCAGTAACGTGGCTCCAAGTGCGGACGAGGTGTTGGGGAAGAGTAGGAGGCTGGTGCAGGAGGCAACCCGTGCCTTGGCAGGTAGGCGTACAATGCTGCAACGTGACGCTGGGAGAGGGTCGATGGCTGGCGCGAGACGTCACCAGCAGTGGACTCCACCACCCGACAGCTTTTGGAAGCTTAATGTGGATGGGGCATGTGATCGATTGGAGGGTCGTGCTTCATGAGGGGGTGTTATCCGCGACTCCACGGGTAGTTGGATTGGTGGATTCTCGAAATTCATAGGTCGATGTAGTGCTCTTGAGGCGGAACTTTGGGCGATACATGAGGGCTTCTTATGCGTGCTAAAGCGTAATGTTGTGGCGGTGATAGTTGAATCGGATTGTCTTGAGATGGTTCACTTGTTGCAAAAGGAGCGTGGCGATGTTGGTCCATTGTCTCTGTTGGGTTCTGTTCGTCGCTTATTAGCGAAGGTTAGTACGTACGAGATTCGTCACATTTCTCGAGAAGCTAACCGTGTTGCCGATGTCCTTGCTAAATTGGGTCATTGGATTGGCTATGATGCGATTTATTATTGTGCCCCGCCGGATGCGGTGCTTGCGTTATTACATGAGGAACTACCTAGTCCTGTTGGTTAATTTGTTTGATTATATGTTGGGTCGCCCCCGTTTTTCTGTAATGCTATGGTGGGTACTCTTTTCCTCCGTTTAGGTTAGGGAGGTTTTTAATGAGGCCTGCCATAGTATCCCTTTATTAATAAAAAAAGGAGAAAATTATTATTAAATTCAAAATAAACGAGGATTTTG
This sequence comes from Hibiscus tridactylites, assembly GCA_958450335.1. NCBI lineage: Eukaryota > Viridiplantae > Streptophyta > Magnoliopsida > Malvales > Malvaceae > Hibiscus > Hibiscus tridactylites. The sequence continues at coordinate 66,510,413 of OY288286.1, forward strand.
AAAATATATTCAAATATTTTTAATCGAATATTTAATAATTTTCAGATTTAAATTAAATTAAATGTTTATGTGATTATACATGCTCAAGGTTCGAGTCCTATTTCAACAATTTTTACTTCATTTCCCCCTAACATTTACTGCATTATAAGATATGCATATAAAAAGATGCAATTTATATCATTGAAAGTAGCGTGGCGCAGTGGTAAAGGCATGAGAATTACTCCCCTTATTCCCAAGTTTGAACCTCCACATTCCTAATCTTTCATTCTTCCTTAATTTTTTCTTTAATCAGGTGGTGAGAGGGGAAAATATATTAAATATTAAATAAAATAAATTAAAATTTGATTAAATTAATCCAATTGGGTGATGACACATGCCATCGTCTGGTTGGTTGATTAATTTTATTTGATTAAAATAAAATTAGGATCAAATTGATTTAATAAGTAAATAACAGGAACCAAATATGAAATTTTAAAAATTTTCGTTAACTGTCACGTTACTCATCTATTAGTTTTTTAGCGACAGTAGTCAATTTAATAAGTTTGGTGGTCTGATTGACGAGTTCGATAATTCGGTGGTCACTGGTGTAGTTTACCACTTTTTATATTGAACAATATATAGAGGATTTCTATGCTGTACCATATGAATAATAGGTTTGGTAAACAATTTTTGAGCCATATTTAGAGGTTTGAAGCATTTTTAGATGTTTGACCGGTCAAATTCGCTAATTTGGATGTTTGGTAAATAGAGTATTGTAAAAGTGGATTGAGGTGAAATTTTTTATTTTGAAAAAGCTCATTTTAGGTGCTTTTTGAGTTAGAGGTTTGGATAAAAGACTTGTAAAGACTATTTTGTTCTTGATAATTATAATGTTTTCTTCTAAATAACATAAATTTGAATAACTAATAAAATTTAAAAAATAATTTCATAAATAAAAAATTAGTATATAATACAAAAATATGTATAAATTTAATAATTAATAAAATTATATTCAAACTATAATTTCATGAATAAAAAATTAATATAAACATCTACATTTAATAATTAATAAAATTATATTAAAAAATAATTTCACAAATAAAAATTAATATGTACATCTTTCATATATGCTTAGCAATAATATTAAAAAATATTTTTCATAATCTAGTTAATATTAATAGTTACAAAATGTTAATAACTAATAAATTATTCAAATAAGTACCAAATATAATCATGTCTTTATATGTTATTTTGTTTGATCAAATAATCAAACAATTATTAGTTATCATTTAATTTTACCAAACACTTTTATACAATCAACTAATACAATCTGGTAGTCAAATCAACTAATTGTCACGGGCTTATTCTCTCTAAAAGATTCGTGCGGCGTTAGCACTCCCGACATAATGCTAACAAGCCCTTCCCACGCTATGCGATGGCTAACACACACAAGTATGGAGAAGGCAAGAGAGCTTACAAGGAAAAGGAACATTGTATTGAACTTGAGAAGTCTTTATAAGAGAGCTAAACTTTTATGGGATTCTTGGGATAGTTACAAATGACTAAGGACTTGCCTATTTATAGGCTCCCACCTCCTCAATGGACAATGGAGATTGACTTGATCCTACGACTAATATTTCGCCTCCAAAAATATCTACAAGCATATACAAGGGTGGAGAGTATTCTAGAGAACCCCTTATAGTTCTACTTAAGTCTACTAATATCTAAAGACTTCTAGAATGTTCCGGAGATATCTAGACTAGTCCCAAGCTATCCCGAGCCTTCCGGAGTCTTCTAGGTTCTTCCGGTTGAGCCTAGATGGGTGTGGAACGTTCTGGAACCTCCTAAAACCTTGTGGCAACATTTTGAGAGGGTTGTAGTCCTCTCTAGGTCGTTCTAGATGCTTCCCTTGAGCATGTTTGGCCTTAAAACGCCTAAGGCACTTCATTTGGCCTCAGTTGCCCTTGGGGCACTTTGGTGGGGCGTGGCATTCTCCCCCACCTAAGCTCGCGTTGCCCTCGGCGTGCCTTCGCCTCACTGGGGTGTTGCTGGAGTGCCTCTTTTGACTCCTAGCTTGCTTCACCTTTACCCTCGGCTTGACCGCATCATTAGAAGGTTTTCCCTTTGACCTCCGTCCCTTGATGGTCTTCAAGGCCATGTTCTTCCCACGAACATGCTTGGGGATCTCTCTGATAGCCTTCTCGGCCACGATCACCCCTTCTTGCCCATGGTTACCCTTGACCTTGGCAGAACTCGACACCGTCCTCTTAGGCCGAGTAGTCTTGCTCCTCTTGAGCTCATACGACCCCTTGGATGGTTTGGCTTGACCGACATCTTTGTCAAGCCTTCTTGTCCCACCAATTCCCTAGATTATGGTAACAAGTAGTCTTCTTTTGAGACATGACCTCATCACATGAGGTCCATCACATAGATAGGACTTCACCCATGTGCTTACCTTCCCTTTTGGCACAAACTTAGCCTTCACGTCGCCACGATTCCCTTTCGTGGGCTTGACCTTGTTGACATAACCTTGCTTTCCCCTTTCAAGCTTGGTTAGTGACTCGGCCTTTGGAGATGATTGGTCACCTCCTTGCTCTACATTGAGCATCGACCCTGGATTAAGTCTCTCGTCACCATGTCCCTTGAGGATGGAACTTCTCTCGTTCTTCGCAGTGTCCCTTACCGATTGAAGTGCTAAAAGCACTTGCATGGATCCCATCTGTGCACCCTCATTGGTGTCACTACCTTCTTTATGCTTGGCTAAGAGCGAAGTAAGGGCTTGGCGTTGCGGGCATTCCCGTACCCAATGGTCAACATTATAAATGAAGCAGTTGTTGGGTGGTGACTTCCTCGCACCATGAGAGTCTTTGGACTTGCCCTTCCAAGGAGACGAGTCTCGACGCTTAGACTTGTCCTCCTCGTGACCCTCCTTGCGATGGCTTCTCTCTTCCCCACCTTTGGCATGACCGTCTTTATCATCCTTCGGCTTGGTGGTGGACTCTTTGTGACTAGATTAGTCGATGAGGCTCTCGGCTACGGCTATGGCATCGACAAGGTTTTGTACCCCTGGACGCATTATCTCACTTTTTGCCCATTGTTGGAGTCCATCGACAAAGTTAAAGAGTGAGTTCTTGTCGGAGATATCGAGGATCTCAAGCACCAAACTTGTGAACTCCTTGACGTAGTCTCAGATACTCCCTATTTGCTTGAGCCGACGCAATCGAGCTCTTGCCTCATCTTTGGCATTCTCAGGGTAGAATTGCCTTTTAAGCTCCTTTTAAAGTCATTGAAGTAGAGATGGCGCACATACCTCTCTCAACATCCAACTGTCTTCTCCTCCGCCAAAGCATGGCAGTGTCAGTAAGGTAAAGAGCTGCCGTTTGAATCTTGGAGGCCTCTTCCACAAGGCCAACAGCTCCAAGATATTGCTCTAAGCCATATAAGAAGTTATCCACTTCTTTCGCATCGCGTGACCCCGCAAAGGTCTTGGGTTTGGGCACCTCGACCCTCCTAGCTTCATACGTAGTGCTAGACCCCGCGACCATGGCTCGCTTGCACAATGCAAGGTCGCTTTGTAATTCCTCAAGCTTGGCATGCATGTTGTCAAGCTCTTGTTGGCAAGAATCACGAACCTTCGAGAGCTATCCCATGAGAAGATCGTGGATTTGCCCCATCTCCGCACGCAGGGTCTCCTCTAGCTTCACCATCATGACCCTCATGGTCGTGTGGATCTCGGCATCCTTCGCCTCAAGACCTTTTACCCAATCTTGAAATTCGTCCACTTGGGCACCCATGCCCCCAGCGCTTTCCTCAACACGAGTCAAGCGTGACTCCAAGCTAGAGATCACAACCTTGGACTTGGCCCTTTGCCTTGTCACTTTAGGATCGACCATCTCCGCTCGCCCTCGTTGCTCATGCATGATCTTCGTGTCAGATGAACTTATCACTTGGTTCTTGCCAGTTTTGGCCATGTCCCGACGAATCGAACACACTCTGATACCAACTGTCACAGACTTATTCTCTCCAAACTATCCGTGCGACGTTAGCACTCCCAACACAATGCTAACAAGCCTTTCCCACGCAATGCGATGGCTAACACACGCACGTATGGCGAAGGAAAGAGAGCTTACAAGGAAAAGGAACCTTGTATTGAACTTGAGAAGTCTTTATAAGAGAGCTAAACTTTTATGGGATTCTTGGGATAGTTACAAATGACTAAGGACTTGCCTATTTATAGGCTCCCACCTCCTCAACGGACAGTGGAGATTGACTTGATCGTACGACTAATATTTCGCCTCCAAAAATATCTACAAGCATATACAAGGGTGGGGAGTATTCTAGGAGAACTCCACATAGTTCTACTTAAGTCTACTACTATCTAAAGACTTCTAGAATGTTCCGGAGATATCCAAACTAGTCCCGAGCTGACCTTGGCCTTCCGGAGTCTTTTAGGTTCTCTCGGTTGAGCCTAGATGGGTGTGGAACGTCCTAGAACCTTCTAGAAACATTTTGAGAGGGTTGTAGTCCCCTCTAGGCCGTTCTAGATTCTTCCCTTGAGCATGTTTGGCCTTAAAACGCCCAAGGCACTTTATTTGGCCTCGATTGACCTTGGGGCACTTTAGTGGGGCGTGACATAATGCTATCAGCTATTCGTTATCAGTTAATGTAATCTACTATCCATTATCAGTTATTTGCTAATTGCAAGTCATTATCTATAAATCCTAAGATAATGACAAGTTTAACAAATATGTTTCAGGCTAGCGCATAACGTGGCTCCAAATAGAATCCAACTACCCAAAACAATATCTCCACCATTCTGTTTCTTGCGTAGGACAGTCTCGATGCCATGTTTAACTCTTTAGACCAACTACACCGCACGCATATCAATAAGTTTTCGATTGTTGCTAAAACTCAAAGTCTAAGGACGAAAAATGCTATATTTGGATAATGTGTTTACCTTGAAAGGATGCTTAGTTCTTGTCGGTGTAGAAACCAGACCCGATTGAAGTCAAATTTGGCGAAGCTGAGCAATGTTTGATTTGATGATTCATCTTTTTCATACAAGGATATGTATTGTCTTGCTTCCACTCTCGGCATGTCCTTGTGATCGGGTCGATTCAAAACATTTACAATGTATTCTTTGTAAATGTCACAGAACTGCAGTGTGTCGTGACAGTAATATCTCAAGGAAAAAATAATTATAAAAAAATGTACGGTCAAAACTAGTCAAAGGATTTAATCGATTCAATTTATTAATTCAGAAGCTTAATTGAGTGTAAAAAATTAGGTAGCTTAATTAATTTTTTTTAAAGTTTAAGGGCTTCAAACACCTTTAAACCTATTTTTTAATATATAATATCATAACACCTTTTTTTGCTCAACAATGCAATTTATTAATATGGGGCAAGAACGCCTGAACCTAAGTTGAGAGTTTCGTTAAAAACCTCCCTAAACCTAAGTAGAGGAAAAGAGTACTCTCAACTAGGTAAGAAAACGGAAAAGTACAAAACAAAAATAACACCTTGATAGAGTTCACTGTACTCGAAACAAAGAACACTATCAAAACGTTAAACAAGTCAGCCTACCCAAACTAGAAGCACCCAAAACTAAAACTTACAAACACACAAAAAAAACACCCTAAAACTCACACAAAACACACATAATAATTCAAACAACCCCATTATAGCATTCACATTTTCACCACCAAATTTAGCATCACTTGTCTAGTTAGTCCATCATTCGTCAACTAATATATCTAATTACGTTTATTTAATTGACAAAAAAGAAATTCAAGTAAATAATAATATTGCATTCACACAAAAATTGCTCCATTCTTCTTAGATAACAGAGCCGATTCAAAATAGAAACGATTGAATTGTTATTATTATTGGAAATAAAATATAGAGTGGAAACAGCAGTTCACATGTGAAGTTGTCTCAAAGAACATCAGAATAAAAGATTTTATTCATTAATTTATTGCTGAAGTAGGTAGAAATTGTTATTCATCTGAACTCCCAGTCCCAAAATTACTAGGAATTGGAACCAGACACAGATCATGTTTTCTTCTCAAAGAAGCACCAAAAACCTCAGTCATGTCAAGATGTTGAGGATCCGTCCCATTAGAAAGCTTCCAATCAAAATGGTAAAGTAGATTTGCTAGTGTAAGCTCAACAGTGGCCATGCCATACGAAATGCCGGGACATATCCTCTTTCCGGCCCCGAAAGGAATGAGCTCAAAATCTGCTCCTTTGTAGCTTATTGAACTTTCCATAAACCTGTCTGGATCAAACTTGTCTGCTTCAGTCCAGTAATTATGATTTCTTCCGATAGCCCACGCATTGACTATGACCCTGGATTTGGCCGGTATTACACGTCCCATAATCTCACAACTTTCTTTGCATTCTCGGGGAAGAAGCAAAGGAGCCGGTGGGTGCAACCTTAATGTCTCTTTGATAACTAGATTGAGGTACTTCAATTCAACAATGGCGGATTCATCAACATGTTTTGTACCGGAAAAGACTTGCCTCACCTCTGCTTGTGCCTTTTGCATTACTTGAGGATTTCGTAACAGTTCCGACATCGACCATTCTACGATCGTAGCTGAGGTTTCAGTCCCCGCAATGAACAGATCCTGAGAATGGGATAATGAGTCCAAAAAAAGAGAGTGAAAGATAAGAATTTAACAAAGACTAACCAGGAGAATTGCTTTGATGCCGGCGGTTGACAATGGGATTTCAAGATCTCCGCGGTCCTGAATATCCAGAAGGACTTGGACAAGATCATCTACTTGGTTTTCCCGTTTCATCAATTTTGCAGCTCTATGTTCTTGAATGACGTTTTCGAGAATCTCATCCGCTTCCTTGTGGAGTCTCTTGTGTTGAGGCCTCATAGAATTGATGAAACGAAACAATTTGATGGAAGGGTAGACATCAACAACACTGAGACCTCCAAACAACTCAACAATGTCCGGGACGAGTTTCATGAATGCATCTTGCTGCTTGAATCTCCCACCAAACGCTGATCTTGAGAGTATGTTAAGTGATAAAGAGCACAACAATTTCTTCAGGTTGATAGCAAGCCCGGCATTTGATGTTATGCTTTTCACCAAATTACAGACCTCTTCTTCCCTCGTTGATCTGAATGACTGAACTCGTTTCTGGCTCAAGAGCTCCACCATACAAATCTTGCGGATTTGTTTCCTGTAATCGCCATGGGAAAATACAATGTCTTGAAAGTTGTAGCTTATCCTCTCTGCAGCATAGAGATAAGGCCTCTCAACAAAAATGGAGTCGTGGGTTTTCATCACTTGTTTAGCACCTTCGGCTGAAGAAATGACGACGGTTGAGACTTCCCCAAGTTGAAGAAACATGACGGGGCCATACTTCTGGGCCAAATCGGCGAGGCACTGGTGAGGCTGCCTGCCAATAAAGAGGTGCAAGTTCCCAATGAGAGGAAGTTTTGGAGGATTCGGTGGTTGATTAGATTTGGAGTTCATCCATGTCCTCAAAGCCATGAACATGAAGAGGAGCGATGTGAAAAGGAATAGAAAGTAGGGGACCTGGTTTTCCATGGCTGCAGTAACGGAGGAAATAATTTGCTTGGAACACTGATATTTCATGCGCAGCTATGGAAGGAGTAAAAATCTTCTGACCCTCCTCCCTAACCATACCTCTTTATATGTCCCTACTAAAAAATACTTAAAAAATAAATTCTAAGCCCTAACCCTAATTTCTGTATCCTAAATTGTAACCCCTTAGACCCGCCTATGCGTTAATACGAATTTAAGAAGTCACATTAGGGTCACCGGAGCGACTCACATTAAAATTTCAAATAAACAAAGTGCTAAACCATTTAAAATCGTAAATCAAGTTTTGAATTAAAATACAATTTCAGAAACATTCAGACAATGAAACAAAAATGTGACAAAAGTTGTTAATACAAGTTTCATACTCGAATATAAAACAACACGTGACATACATGCCTCCTAATTACACAAGTGTCGTAGTCCGCAAGCAAAGCCGAAGAAGCTCCCATACCGACGTTGATAGCTACAACATGGTAGATCCTTAACCTGTGATGGTAAAACAACGTGAGCTTCGAAAAGCTCAGTATTACAAACTACCAAGAGATGCTAAAGGTACAAGTAGGTATATGACAACTTAACATCTTCATGAAGAATTAGGCAACAGTAAGCTCAAATACGATTCGATAATTCAGTGAAGCGTTATTAGGAGGTCACAGAGTTGTTCTTTATTTGATCACTCGAACCGTAAGAGGTGAGTCTAAAGCCAGAAATTCAAAAGAGATTCAGATTTCAGAAGTTGAATCAAGGAGTTCAGAGTGGTCCATTAAACGTGAATTGTAAGTTTACTGAGGGTTCAACATTGATACATTAATTTAGTAGGGTATGTTTCAGAAGAGGTCAGAAAGTTTTATTAATTTACTCAACTATCCCAACCGAACTCCAAAATGCAGTCCCCCTGAACTGCATACAGAAGGTCTTACCCTAGGCCTGAGGCCTAGGAGCCTACCTAAGGGGATGCCTTAGGTCCAGAAAGACTTACCCTAGACTCGTGGGCATAGGAGCTTAATAGAAAGACTTACCTTAGGCCCATTGGGCGTAGGAGCTTAGGTCCAGAAGGACTTACCAGCGCTAAGCCTACAGATCATTATTCATATCCCAGATAATATACCCTAGATGATTTCAATTTATATTTAGAAGACAATATTACATAAAATAGCTATCAAATCTATTTTTATACCAGAAGATAGATATCAAATTTATTTATCATTATTATTATTATTATTTCGTATTCAATGTCATATATCAGATATATTTTTCATATCAGAGGTTAGAAATCAGAGAATTGCTTTCCTTTCGTATTACAGTATCATACTTTTAAATTTTTAAGCACATGATCTTGGTTTAGAACAGAAAGTATTTACAGATACATGGTATGCACTTTATAGCTCAATTCATTTCTTAGAGGTACTTGATAGATATCAGGAAGATGACATTTGACAATTTTGGACTAATTTCAGAACGAGGTCCCTGCGAATAGGGGAGTTCGATAAGACGGATTGAATCAACATCGAAAGTTGATGCATCCGAATCTTTGGGATTTCAGATATATCGCGAACAGAATTAAATGTTACAGCCTATGATGGTATTAAGGTCATTTTGACCTTCGAAGGGTAAACTGGTAATTTGAACCAACAAGGTATAAACGGTGATGTGCGGAATTTAGGACTTCTAGCTGCTCGTCAAGTTTCCAAGCTCCTTTGAACTAATCGGAACCCACTAACACAATGTTTAATATCTCGCCGGATTGGTACACTTCAACCATTCATTTCTCAGAACTGACTATAGAGCATAACATCAATAGTTCACCTTCACCAATCGTCCACTGAACTTATTACAAAAAATCAGGCATATATTCGAGTGGTATTTTCCAAGTATTCAAACATGTGCATTGTATCTGAACCCATTCCAAAACATCGAACGAGTCTTAGGAGAACAGGTCCCTCTCACTATTAACTATGTACTTTCTCCAAATAAATTACACTTGCCTTCACTCGGTATTCTCCCACTATCATCATGGTATCTGAATCAACCAACTGTCTCGGGTCGTATTTTGCCACATTTGGAGCCATTACATTTGTTTGTCTTTGTAGGGATTTCTAATTCCATGTCTTAGGGTCAATGTGACCCATTTCAGTCTTATTAGTATTCGAGGGTATTTCAAACATTATGATGCTCGAAAATGTTTCAATTATTCAGAATTTATCGGTTCTTCCATCTATTCATTCGTTAAAGTTCTCGAGGGTAAATCCATCATTTTGATTAATTGGGCAATCGGTGCCGAGGAATGATTATTCTTTTGGTCATTAGGGATATTTCGATCGATTCAGCCTTGTTAGTATTTCCAAACATTTCAATCATTTCAATAAATTCAACAATTTACGCGACTTTGACTAATCCAAACATACAATTATTTTCTCGTGAATGTCATCAAAGATTATTCAATCTTAAAAAGAGTCTGAGCAAATTTGCAGTCTCAAAGGTGAAGCCTAGCTACTATAACTTCCCAAGCAAACTTCAAGATTTTCAGAAGGTTCGGTTGTTTTACCGAATCTAGAGTAGATTCTCAGACCACTCTCATAAATAGGGAAATTTTAGTCATTTTCATACATCGAGGGCATTTTCGTAATTCATTAGCCAAAATAATTAGACTTAGAGATTAACCCTTTTTATTAATCGTTTACTAAACTCGAAAATCCTTTCGATTTATCAAACCTCTTATGCGAATATTTGTCTTAACCATTAATATTCTTATTTCTTAATTGATTGACAGTAGCAAAATTAATCACATACTCAATCATAGTCATGCAAGCATTAACCGAATACCAACAAGTTTTAGAAGCATGCAAAAGGTAGTAATGTATTACCTTGGCTCCAAGCTACATCGGTCGATTCGTGAACGACGTTCGAACACTCGAACCCGAATTTGACGTCCCTCAACAAATCGTATTCAAGGAACTGTGAGTACCTTCAATTACACAAATTTACAATTAAGTCCTTATTCACAGTACCTCAAACTAAATAATTAGATATATATAAGTTCGGGTTCAAGGTCCGATTCGAAGGCTTTTGGGTCAGAATTTTGCGAAACGGGCTTCAAAAACGGACTCAAGACGTCGAAAAACATAAGATAGGGCTTTTCGGAAAAATTTGACTTTCTGGTCAAAGTCAACGCTGACGTCAGCGGGTCAACGCTGACATCAGCAGGTTAACGGTCATCAGGGTCAGGGTCAACGCTGACATCAGCAGGTCAACGCTGACGTCAGTAGGTCAACGGGCAAAGGTCAACTGAGTTGACTCAGCTGACTCACTGAGCTGACTCGAGCTAAGTTGACTTGGTAGACGGGTTGGGCTCAGATACGAGTCGGGTTATCGGGTTTGGATCGGATGGCTCAGATACGAGTCGGGTTCGAGTTTGGGCTCAGATCGGGTTAAACCGGTTCAGACCGAGTTTTACCTTTCGATAAGGCCTCGTCGGCCGATCACCGGAAAAAGGTCACCGAAGACACTTCTAGCATCGATTCTACCAGAAAACAGATGCACATCAAATCCACATTCCAAACCACACGATAACAGTACAAAATAAGCCAAAAATGAGCCAAAAATTTACCCGAAATGCGAACATTGCGCCGGAAAATACGAAGCTCTAACGAAAGCCTTATCGTCGTCGGACGGACGTTTTGCCGGTAGGGCTTTGCTCGGCTCGGTTCCCTGAGAACAATGGTGGCTTTCGACTCACGCCACGACGCCGAATCACGACGGAAAACATAGAAAATCGAGACAAGGTTTTGGGCGAACCTTCAACTGGTTTTTCCCGACAAATGGTGGCTGCTCGCCGCGAGTGGTGGCTAGGGCAAGGTCAAGGCAGAACGACGGTTCTGACGGCGTCGGCGGTGACAACCACGGACCGCCGATGAAGTAGATCGGACGGCTAACAGGGAAAAAAAACTTCTCTCTCTATCTCGATGGTGAAGACGATAGTAAAGCAAAAGGACGGTAGGTGAACGGTCAATTCGAATATTAAATATGTTTTAACATACTTCTCAAACTTAATTCAAATCTGTTTCAAAGCAACACTTAACAAACATGAGCACTTGGCTCAGTGGTAAAAGCTTTAGCATCTCATCCTAAAGGTCACAGGTTCAAACCCTTGTGACACCAATTCCATTTTTTTTCTTTCTTTTTTTTATGCTCAATTCATTTTATCTCATTAAACCCTTTTTTTGGGGTGTTACATAAACTTTAAACTTTAAACCCTAATTTCTATACTCTAAACCCTAAACCCTAAAAAATACACCTTACCCCTAATTTCCTACACCCTAACTCTAATCCCCAACCTTAATCCCCAAACCCTAAACCTACTATTTTAAAATGAAGACACCAATAGAAGCATAGTTAGGGGTAGACGATTTCTATCCGTATGGAAGAAGATGGGGTGGAGTCGAGTCCCAAATATAAGGTGCATTCAGAGATAAAAGATTAGTTTATGTGAGATTAATCATGAAATATCACATTTTAAATTAGTCATCAGATTTTTGATTGTTTTACTTTTATCATCAAATTATCAGGTTAATAAATTTATTATAAAAATTGTTAATTATTATCTAAACACTTATGTGTATTATGTAATAATATGATGCGACATACACGACAATTTTATTATCAAATTAGAACATTTAAAAGTTTAGGGACCAATTTAGAGTGAGTGTCAAAATTTGTGGGTGAAACTGAAACATTCAAAAGTTTGCGAGACAATTTAGAATGAAAGTCATGGTTTAAAGATGAAATTAGAATATTTCAAAATTTAAGGAACAAGTTAGAATAAAAATCATAGTTTGAGGACATGTGATGCAATTAACTCGATTAAAAATAATTTTTGATGTCACTTATAATTCTATACACTAATGAATGAGATAATGGACACACCAATATATTATTTTAAAATAAAATTTATTATTAATGATGTATCATCATCATTTGATTCATTAATGGTACATAAAAGATATACATCTTTATCATTATTGTATCAAATATTCAGTATTTGTTTGAATTTAAATGTAATTATGGTTGAATCTTCTAGTGAAAAAGAGGATGATGTTCATTTTAGGAGACTCGGGTTTGAACATATGTGTGTATAATTAGAGGTGGCAATTGGGTCGTTCGGTTCAAGTTCGGGTCTATCTAGAATCATTTTAGATTCGGTTCGGGTTTGGGTTTAATTCGGGTCTATGATGAGTCGGATTTGGTTCGGGTATTGGATCGGGTCAAAATCAGATCGGTTGTTTTCGGGTCAGGTTAATATCGGTTCGGTCGCTTTCGGTTCAGGTCGATTTCGGGTCGGGTCAACATTTAAATTTTCGGGTCAATTCAGTTTGAGTTGGGTTTAGGGTTTGAGGTTTAGTATTTATGGTTTAGTTTAGAGTTATTGGTGTATGAGATTAATTCTGATTCAACTTGTTAATCTATGCATTTGAATTTGATTAAATATTTAAATCAAAGTTTCATGTATCCATATCAAAATTTTGTGTAAAATTATATTAAATCAAAATTTATAATAATAATAATGTAGAACTAATGTTTTGAAATAATAATTGAAAAATGTTTTGGACTGATTTAAAAAGTATTTAAAACATTTCCAAAGTCCAAACAACTTGAAATAATATTTAAGGAATTTTTCATAAAAGGGTTTTCATGTTTTCAAAGGCCAATTTTAACAAAACTGACCAAGTGTTTCGAAACACCTTAGGGCGTTTCGAAACAGGTGCCTCCAGTGGCCAAAACGTTTCGATACTCGTATCGAAACGAGGCCCAGCGTTTCGAAACAGGCTAGGCCGTTTCGATACGCCCACGTGGCACTGACCACAACGGTCATAAACCCCAACGGCTCTTTCCCAACTAACTTTTAAATGCAGGCGTTTCGATACGAGCTTATAGCGTTCCGATACGCGTTCCGAAACGGCAAGGGGGTGTTCCGAAACGGGTACCCTAACAGACTGCAACGACTCTTTCTATATTGAGGGTGTTTCGAAACGGCTTCGAGCGTTTCGAAACGGGGAGCTGCAGACTGCATTTATGGAGGGAATTAAAGGCTCCAACGACTCTATTTCAACCCCAACGGTCCTAAACGGCTATAAACTCAATTGGGAGTATAAAAGGGACCTCCAAGCATCAAGAGAAGACTAATGCTTCAATTGTCAATCAACAAATGATCAAGAAATTGTCTTAGTGCTTAATTTGTCAATTCTTGTATAGACAAACACTAGTGAGCCAAAATTGTCAAATTTGCTCAAGTGTTTTAGGTTTTGGGTGAGTGCTTCATTGTGCAAACAAACACCTATTAGAGGGTTTAAGTTTGCTTTATTTATCTCTTTGTAAAAGAGGGTTTTGATCAAGGCTTTGGGTAGAAGCTTGATCGGTTGTAAGGGTTTCCTCCTTGTCCTAGAAAAGGGGACGAATCAATTAGTGGAATTGGTTGAGAAATCCTTAGTGGGAAGCTAAGGTAGTGGATGTAGACCTTGGTTAGAAGGTTGAACCACTATAAATCATTGTGTCAATCTTCATTTTAGCTTCCTTAACCCTTCCACCCAAATATCCACCTCTCCACCACTTGGTGAGCAAAATTGGTTGATCGAATCGAGCTCCACACAACTCAACAATTGGTATCAGAGCTTGGCTCAATCGGTGAGGATTAACATTCTATTGAGAAGATCCGGCAAGCTCGATCACTTTTTCATCAACCGGCTCAATGGCACAATCAATCGACAAACCGCCTTTCTTTGACGGAGCTCACTATGCCCATTGGAAGACAAAGATGAAGTTCTTCATCAAATCAAAAGATTACAAGCTATGGGATGTAGTTGAAGATGGCCCGTTCGTGCCTAAAAGAAGTAAAGCGGAGTGGAGTGCCGACGATCGCAAGAAGATTGAGCTAAATTGCAAAGCCTTGCACATTCTATTTTGTGCATTTGGTCCATCCATCTATGAGAAGATGTCTTCTTGTGAGAGTGCCAAGGAAGTATGGGACAAGCTTGAAGTCACATACGAGGGGACAAATGAAGTCAAGGAGACCAAGATTGGGCTCCTAACCTTGGAGTATGAGAACTTCAAAATGGATCCGGAAGAGAACATCGAGAAGATGTTTGATAGGTTCTCCACCATCGCCAACGGTCTTAAAGGTTTTGGAGAAGCCATCCCGGAAGAAAAGCTTGTTCGAAAGCTCATCTACTCACTTCCCGAGTCTTGGGACTCAAAGAGGACCGCCATCATCGAAGCCAAAAATTTGAAGACTTTGAAGCTTGATGAACTCATGGGGTCACTCCTTACTCATCAAATCATGAAGAAGAATAAAGAGGATGAGAAGAAGATGGAAGAAATTAGAGCTATGGGAGAGAAGAAAATCAAAGGGCTTGGCATCAATGCTAGTGCCATGGCTCTCAAATCCTCCACTTGCCATCATGTCTACACAAGTGAAGAGGAGGATGAAGATGAAGAGATAGTTCATCTCTTCAAGAAGTGTGCCCCGTTCATGAAGAAAGCTTTGAGAGAGCTTGAACGAGAACCCAAGAGAAAGGAGAGGGCAAGCACTTCAAGCCATAAGAAAAAGGCACATGTGGCTACTTGGAGTGATGAGGACTCCACCGATGATGAACAAGCCAACCTTTGCCTTATGGCCATCGAAGAAGATTCAAGGGTAACTTCTAATTCATCTACTTCATGTTCTTACTCTTTTAATGAATTACAAGATGCCTATGACGATTTGGTTTTAGATTTTAAAAGCCACATTTTGAAAAACAATAAATTGATTTCAAAGTTGAAAATTCAAAATGATTTGCTTTCTAAAACCAAACTTGAACTTGAAGCAAAACTTGAAGAGTTTGAATTAAAATGTTTTGATTTACAAAAATTGCTTCAAAATGTTCAAGAAGAAAAAGATTTGATTTCCAAAGAGCTTGAAAAGAAAAACAATTTTGGAAAATCAAATTTTTATGTTAGACAATCTAGTGCCCCTAGATTTATTAAAGGAAAATGTTTTAGAAGTGTTTGGGTCCCAAAAGGACTAACCACTTCAATTAAAAAGGATAACATTGAAAAATGGATTCCTAAGGGGACTAAAATTTGTGCTACTAACGTCTATGGATCCAAAGCAATTTGGATACCAAAAATTACTTGATTGTCTATTGTAGGTGTGATGGAGATGTTCAACAAGTCAAACATTGAGGGGGAGCTCCATGCACACAAGGAAGAACACTTGGAGAAGGAAGGCTTCACATCCTCCCTTGAATTCAAGTGTTGGTAAAATTCTAGTTGTTTTTGCTTTCATTTGTTTATTTTAGTTTAAATTCAACTATATGATCATATATGTTGTGACTAACATTTCAATGATGCCTTGAGTAAGGGGGAGTCATTTTAAAACCAAATTCTTACTTTTGTCATTTTTTTTACCTCTATTGTTATTTTTGAACTTAATGTTTTAAATCTTTTGATATAACAAAAAGGGAGAGAAATGGTTTGAAAAATTGATTTTTCAAAATGAATAAGGGGGAGCCTTATGTGAATTAAAATTTTATTCTCTTATTCACATTTTATAAGTTAAAGGGGGAGAATTCCAAACAATTTTTCAAGTGGTTTTATTATATCAAAAAGGGGGAGATTGTAGAACTAATGTTTTGATATAATAATTGAAAAATGTTTTGGACTGATTTAAAAAGTATTTAAAACATTTCCAAAGTCCAAACAACTTGAAATAATATTTAAGGGATTTTTCATAAAGGTTTTTCATGTTTTCAAAGGCCAATTTTAACAAAACTGACCAAGTGTTTCGAAACACCTTAGGGCGTTTCGAAACAGGTGCCTCCAGTGGCCAAAACGTTTCGATACTCGTATCGAAACGAGGCCCAGCGTTTCGAAACAGGCTAGGCCGTTTCGATACGCCCACGTGGCACTGACCACAACGGTCATAAACCCCAACGGCTCTTTCCCAACTAACTTTTAAATGCAGGCGTTTCGGTACGAGCTTATAGCGTTCCGATACGCGTTCCGAAACGGCAAGGGGGTGTTCCGAAACGGGTACCCTGACAGACTGCAACGGCTCTTTCTATATTGAGGGTGTTTCGAAACGACTTCGAGCGTTTCGAAACGGGGAGCTGCAGACTGCATTTATGGAGGGAATTAAAGGCTCCAACGACTCTATTTCAACCCCAAACGGTCCTAAACGGCTATAAACTCAATTGGGAGTATAAAAGGGACCTCCAAGCATCAAGAGAATACTAATTCTTCAATTGTCAATCAACAATTGATCAAGAAATTGTCTTAGTGCTTAATTTGTCAATTCTTGTATAGACAAACACTAGTGAGCCAAAATTGTCAAATTTGCTCAAGTGTTTTAGGTTTTGGGTGAGTGCTTCATTGTGCAAACAAACACCTATTAGAGGGTTTAAGTTTGCTTTATTTATCTCTTTGTAAAAGAGGGTTTTGATCAAGGCTTTGGGTAGAAGCTTGATCGGTTGTAAGGGTTTCCTCCTTGTCCTAGAAAAGGGGACGAATCAATTAGTGGAATTGGTTGAGAAATCCTTAGTGGGAAGCTAAGGTAGTGGATGTAGACATTGGTTAGAAGGTTGAACCACTATAAATCATTGTGTCAATCTTCATTTTAGCTTCCTTAACCCTTCCACCCAAATATCCACCTCTCCACCACTTGGTGAGCAAAATTGGTTGATCGAATCGAGCTCCACACAACTCAACAAATAATAATAATAATAATAATAATAATAATAATAATAATAATAATAATAATAATAATAATAATAATAATAATAATAATAATAATAATTATTATTATTATTATTATTATTATTATTATTATTATTATTATTATTATTATGTCTGAAATGAATTAATTTATTAAATTTAGGATCTAATTTAGCTAACTAAAATCTAGAAGCATAAATCACTGACATAATTACAATAATTTTAAAACTAAATATGAAATTTTAATTAAATTAATCTAAATTGAAACTCAATTAAATTAAGAAAAAGAGAAAGAGAAAGACAATTAGTAAAAATAGAGAGAGAAAAGACAATTTTTTGGAGGGAAATAAGGCACTAATTTTTTAAGCTAGATTGAAAAAGAAAAAGAAAAAAGATAATTGGTAAAAATAGAGAGGGAAAAGATAAAATTTTGGAAGAAAATAAGCCATCAATTATTTAAGCTAGAGATTAATTGCTTTTTAGGTAATGTTGCATTTAAAATGTTACATTTTAGTACTAATATTCAACTTTAAGTTTTAGTTTAATTTAATTTAGTCACAAGTATCCCCAAGGTTTATACTTCGGATATAGAAATCTCCTCCCCGTAGTGATATTTAGTCTCTAAAAATTACTTTTAGTCAAAATTAACTAATCTTTGTAATTTAGTCTATTAATTTAATATAATAATATTTTTGTTATTTTAATTTCTAAAATTTAATTTTTAGCCAAAATATTGGGTACCTGAATAAAAATCTTCGATGAATTAACAAATTCATTAGTTTTATGCCAACAGCTGAAATATATTACATAATTAATTTGTTTTTAAAAACAAAAGTATACACGTGCATTGAAATTATACATAATATAGAACACAAGGCTGTCAACTACCGGCTTAAGGGGTGTGTATATTTTTCATTGAACTTCGAGAAGTCAAAAATGCTCTGCAACGCGTACCACGCGCTTTCAAAACCTTTCTCTTCTCCGACAACATCGTCCCTCAGGCGGTGCTTTGATCTGTCCACTCCGGTCTTCGTGCTCGGTGCCGCGCGAGGGTGCTCTGCTCCCTCCGAGGGCCGACGGTCGCCGGCGGTATGGAAGACGACTCTGACTGGTGGTTTGGACCTGTTTTATGGAGCGGGGGTGGGTTGGAAAGTGTCGGGGTTAGGCGGTTCCAGGCGAGGATCAGATCTGTCAACGGCGCCGCGAACTGTTTCAAACCGGAGCTCTGGAAAAAACAACAAAGACCTCGTCCGACGGTGGCTCAGTTCCTGCAAGCTGGGGTTTTCCCGAATTTCTTTTGAGTCTCCTGTTCTCTGGTTATGGCAGGTTCGGGACTTTGGTTGCGCTCCGGGGGCTCCTCTAAAGAGCACAGTAACTAAGGAGGGGTCGACGAGATTAGGAAAAGGTGAGCGGCCTCTTTGTCAGCTACCGATTGAAGAGCCGAGGGACGCTGTCGTCCTACCCCTGCAGATTTATGTTGGTAGAGGAATCTCAGACAAAGGGCTTCAGAAGGGCAGCTTCGTTTTAGAGAGTGGATGGACTGACGCTCGGGCGACGATGATCGAGCTTATCCCCGGTCCCCGGAGCGGAGTCAGTCTCCATGCCGGAGTTGGTACTGAAACCCCTCAGAAGCTTTACGTCAAACCGGCGATGGAGGAAATTATGCAGCTAGGGGCAAACCGGTCTTTTCCCGTGGTGTTTTGTCTTTTTCCTTTTTTAGTATTAGTTGACTTCCCTTTATGGAATAGGCCTGATTTTTCTCTGTTGTTGAAGCGAGACTCAGGATTTGGTGGGATTTCACATTCCTTTTTTCAGCTTACTCCAATTTTTCATGAGCCTGGCGCCTACTCACCCTACAGTCCCCTAAATCGTGAATCCAACCTGGTGGCATCCAATCAGATTGTTGTCGCTAGGGGAAGGGTTAGGTTACTGGTTGTTCAATCCTCCTCTGATGGGCAAGCGGATAACTCCCCCGGGGGTTATCCGCATCAGAAATGATCCCCTTAGACACCACCCGTTTCGATAGGGAGGATCGGAATGTGGTGGTCAGCTTGAATCCTCCTTTGATTGGGGTTGGGTCACCTGTGGTTTTGTGGTTCCCCTGTTGTTTAGTGCTGTGTTTTAGTTTCTGTTTTCAGGCTAGGTGTTTGTTTACGGTTGTTACAACTTGGAAGCAGCAGGAGTCTTGGTTTTCTGGGTTGAGTTCGGTTGAGGACCTTTGTGCCGATTGCCTTGATAAGGATCGTTACCGCTGTAACGGAAGTCTGCCTCTGGATAGAGCTCTCAGGCGAAGACACGTTGGTATTAATCTGCCGGACTTTTTAGAAGACCCGTTTTGTCGCCTGCTTAAGACTTCCAAGCCTGTTGAAGTTTGCCGAGGCTTCCCCACTGGTGTTGGTGGAAACGGCTGTGTTTTTGTGCCTTTGGTGGCTGGTTTCTGTTTGTTCGTTGCTTTTCGAGTTTAGTCGGATGGTCTGTCCAAACCCTAGCAAGACGGTGCGAGAATCCTCTGATTGTGTGTCTTTCCCGCTGATGTTGTCTACTGGTTCTTACCGTGATAAGGACCATCCATTCCTGGAAGGAAGCCTGCCTCTGGACAGAGCTCTCCGGTATCGACAGTGGACGGTGATCAACAGTAGGTGGCAGCGATCTGATTTTGGTTCTTGCCGGAGGAGTTTTGCGTGGTGGGTTTTTGCATTGCTGCTCACTGTATCATGGTGGGTTGTTGCTTCTTGTTCGGTTTGTTACTGGGAGGTTTTCCCCGTTCACCGAGTTCGTAAGCCGCCGGTTGCGTGGTCTGTTGGTTTTTTCTCTTATTGGTCTTTTGTGTCTTGTCCGTTTGTGGGGCCTGTGTGCCACCTGTGTCCCCGTTTGGGTGTTGAAGAAATGAAACTGCTGGCAGTGGCTGCTGCAGGTTCCTTTCCTTTTTTAGGTTTTCGGATGTTTCCTCGTCGGTTGCTTTGTTTTGGGCCTTTTACCCTGTTTTTTTAATCTAATGAAAGTCTCTTTTGATCAAAAAAAAAAATTGCCGGCTTAAGGACATATCTATGACCGTTGAATTCTATTTTGACTAAAATAGGATCTAAAATCTTATAAAGACAAATATAGGATCCTTACAATAAACACTTATAGGGGTATGCAAAAATATTTGATCCGAGTAAGCCGATCCGTATCCGATGATCCGATCCGAAAATATAGATATTCGATCTCTTTTTTAAATTTTTAGATAATTCGGATCGGATACCATGCATGCTAGGCGAGTTTATTTTTTTTTCATTTCATCCTTTAGTAAAAAAGTTTAATTTTAAACATTTTTAATTGAAACTCGTCATGGCGAGTTCCAATTAGAATTTGCTAATCATCCGTTAAGGCGATTAATTAAGTTAAAACACGTGATTATTATTTTTATTTTTGAAACTAGCCGTGGTTCTACGGCGAGTTCACTGTAAGGGCCCTAGATTTATCATTTAGAAGATTTTGGATCCTATTTTGATCAAATTAGGATTCAACGGTCCTTGATATGCCCTTATCCTGTCAACTGCCATTAAACTTCAAAAAAAGAAAAAGCGGTCACTTTAAACACTTTCTTGTGGGATAAAAATTCTTTACCCCTTTTCGGTACCCCTACTTATAGGTGTGTGTAAAAAAATATCTGATTTGAGTAATTCGATCTGTTTGTCTGATGATTCGATCCAAAAATATGGAAATTTGATCCATTTTTAAATTTTCGGATAGTTCAGATCAGATACCCGGTAAATATTTTGGATAATTGAATTGGATACGAATCGACCTAAAATGAAATTCGGAATATCCAAAAACCCGATGAAAAATTATGCCTTTTTAACCCTAGCCCAAGTCAGCTGATAAAGCCCAAATTAAAATTTTATCTCCCAATTCTAATTTGTCAACCCCTCTGCACAATAATTTCTCAAATTCTATTCTTCAAACTTCCACCGCTCCACCTTCAGCTCCAGCTCCAACCTTCACTCATTGT
Source organism: Hibiscus tridactylites (assembly GCA_958450335.1). NCBI lineage: Eukaryota > Viridiplantae > Streptophyta > Magnoliopsida > Malvales > Malvaceae > Hibiscus > Hibiscus tridactylites. The sequence continues at coordinate 66,531,715 of OY288286.1, forward strand.
TATTGCTCGTCGTCACTGCTTAGTGCTCACACCTTTCTTCGGTGATCAACTGGTTATCCTTTGTCACGTTATGAGTCATGATCTTATCTCTCACACTCTCAAGTCTCAACTCTTGTCTATGAGCTCACTGTTATTATATTTGCCCAGTTTCTTTTTTTTATTATGAAATATTAGGTTAGTTTTTTATGTCAAATTTGTTTCTTTTGATTTTAATTATTGTTTTAAAGTTTGAAATTTTCTATTATGAAATGCTCAACTTTTGCTATTGTTATGTTGTTGAGTGGATCAAAGGATTGATCAAAGCCAAGAAGGGTGAATTGGGTTTTTAAAATTTTAGAAGTGAAGTGGAATGAATAAAAATGAAGAACAATGCAATTATAATGGTTCAAGTTCCAAATGAACTCTACATCCACTACCTTAGTTCCCACTAAAGATTTTCCAACAATTCCACTAATTGATCTTCCTCTTTTCTAGATTTAGGAGGAAACCTTTACAAAACCGGTCAACTTTCTACCCAAAATTGACCAAACCCTCACTTGGTTATAAAGAAGAAATTGAAGGAAATAAGAATATCTCTCGATACAAATTTGCCCCTTTGAATACAAGCACTCAACCCAAATTGAAATACAAGATAAGAATTTCACTCAATACAATTTGGGATTTTACAAGAATGATAATTTAGGCACTTGAGCTTGGATTTTTTGTGTAGATGTTTCTCTTAGATGCAATGGTTGTTGTTGGTCTTCAATAGACTCTACTCGTCTCCAACACCATCGTCTTCATCTTCATCTTCATCAGCATCATCGTTCCTCCTTGATTGACGCCACTCATCATGGAAGGCCAAAAGAGAGATATTCATCAAATTGTGTCCGACCTCAATAGAAGAGATACACTTCTCCACATTAGTCATGAGATCTTCTAAGCTTGTAAAGCGAGTATCAATGGCGGCAAACCCCGAATTCATGACTTGATCCATAGAAGCAATTCTCGTGCGTAAGCTCGTGAATTGTTCATTAAGGTAAGTCATGAGAGAATCCATTGATGGAGAAGGAGAAGCTTGAGGAGCTACGGTAGGATTTGCAATTTCTTCGGGTATAGCATCACTAGGAAGCTCGGAAAGGCGAAGCCAATTACCATTGAAGTAATGAAACTTGCCCCCGAGAAAGAAACCTCTCATCAATAGGATCGGTGAGACTTGTCGAATAGTCATGAGAGCAATTGATCTCATTCTTAGTGAAAAAGTAGCTCAAAGGGATGCCATAGGTGAATGAAGTAACAAAAGAGGTGTGACGATGTTGAACGAGGAAGACAATCTCCGCAAACATAATGTGAGCAAGGTTAGGTTGTTTCCTCTCGCGAAAGCATCTAATCCAAAAATCATCAACTTGGCGGATGGTTGAGTATTTTCCTCCGGAAGGCCTAAACCACCAAGTGATCATCAAGTGTAAGATGCGGTCTTGAGCATTTAGAACGGTCACGGATCCCCCCAAAACATGTCCAAGAGAATTTTCATCATCAATATCCTCATCCTCAAAGCCAAAAACATCACAAAGGGCTTGCACATCGACGATAATCTTCTTGCCCATAAGATAGGAATTAACGGCAATGACATTACCCTCAGCATTGGCAACACACTTGGCATTGGTATAAAAGATCAAAACTAACTTTCGAAAGAAACCCCCCGAAATTTGTAGAAAATTCGTGAACTTCCATTCTTGGAGCAAGGGTAAATAAGCAAACTTGAAATGCTCCGAATTGAGAAAGGGAATGGAAATTACCCTCTCCGATCGAATCTTGTAGTTTTGAAGAGATCGAAAATAGTTGAGTTCACCGGGAGTTTTAAAGAACCTTTGATAAATCAATGTCAAATTTGGACGAGTGCCATAGTCGGGAGTTGATCCTTCACCAACTTCGCTTGTAGTACGTGCTCTCTTTTTAGGTGCCATAGTCTAGAAAAATTGATTAAAACAATATATGTATGCATTAATGTTCACATTCAATCCCATGGATAAACCAGTAATCATATTAGAGAATTTTTTTGAAAAACAAAACAAGAAAAAAAATTTAAAAAAACTTTTGAAATAACAAACACAACAAAAAGATTTAAAAACGAAAATCATAAAGAAAATAGAAAGAAAAGAAGTTTTTATACCTTGATATTGAGATAGGGAGGAATGGATGAAGATTTTGCACCAATTGATGGAGAGCCTTAAGATTTAGAATGATTTTGAAAAACCCCAATAAAGTTTAAGTTTTATGATGAAAATATGAAGGGTTGAGGCCCCTTTTATAGATGAAAATCGGCTAGGGTTTTGAATAGGAGTTTTGGTAATAGTGAAAGTCTTTTAATGCCAATTAAAGTTGTCTACACGGTCGAGTATCGATACGCCTAAAGGGTGTATCGATACGAGGGTACAATGGTAATTCCCTAGAACCACGTATCAAGGAACCGTATCGAAACGAAATACATCTGTATCGAAATGCTCACAACTCATATCGAAACAGATTTAACTGTATCGATACGCGCAAGAGAGAAAATGCAATATGGTAGGCTAATGAAGTACTCGTACCGATACACATAAGGCTGTATCGATACCCTATGCCCAGAAATGCATTTGTGGTCTTTAGAACAACCAAAGGCTCGACTTTGACATCTCCTAAATGTATGCAAATGATGAATGAGCATATTTAAGCATGTTCTAATAGAAGCATACTCCCCTAGCTATAAGCATGGTTTCTATCAAGATTAACAATACATAAACATGAATTTTCACAAGATCAAGCAAATTTAACCTCAAAAAGAGTCCTAAAGGCTCAAGATAGCCTAGTTAGACTTAACTCTCTCCTAAGGGACCAAAAACGCTCTTTGTCTAGAGGCTTGGTAAATATGTCCGCTAATTGGCTCAAGGTGTCAACATACTCTATAACAACATCTTGTTTAAGGACATGATCTCTAATGAGATGATGCTTATCTTTATGTGTTTGGTTCTAGAGTGTTGGATGGGATTTTTGGTGAGACAAATTGCACTAGTGTTATCACACTTAAGGGGTATGGTTTCAACTTTAACTCCATAATCTAAGAGTTGTTACTTCATCCAAAGGACTTGAGCACAACAACTCCCTAAGGATATGTACTCGGCTTCGGTGGTAGATAAAGCTACACTATTTTGTTTCTTAGAGAACCAAGTAATGAGCATACTATTTAAGAATTGGCAAGTGTCGGAAGTACTTTTCCTATCTATTTTACAACCCCCATAATCCGCATCTGAGAAAGCATGAAGGTTAAAGGTTGAGTCTCTAGGGTACCAAAGACCTAAAGAAGGAGTATCTCTAAGGTACCTAAAGATCATTTTTACGGCTATAAGGTGAGACTCTCTAGGACTAGCTTGAAACCTAGCACACAAGCAAACACTAAACAATATATCTGATCTACCTGCGGTAAGATAAAACAATGATCCAATCATGGAACGATAATGCTTAGAGTCAACACACTTACCTCCTTCATCTTTGTCAAGCTTTGTAGATGAGCTCATTGGTGTAGCTTGAGGCTTTACTTGCTCCAAGCCAAACTTCTTGATCATATATTTCATGTACTTTGCTTGATTTATGAAGGTGTCATCCTTGCTTTGTTTAATTTGGAGTCCCAAAAAGAATGAGAGCTCCCCCATCATGCTCATCTCAAATTCACCTTGCATTAACTTAGCAAACTCTTTGCAATAACATTCATTAGTAGAGTCAAAGATAATATCATCAACATATATTTGCACTACTAAGATGTCATTTTTATATCTTTTTATGAAAAATGTAGTGTTCACCTTACCTTTTTCAAAACCTTTTCAATTAAAAAGTTTGAAAGACTTTCATACCAAGCTCTAGGAGCTTGTTTTAAACCATAAAGGGCTTTGGTTAGTTTAAAAATATGATTTGGAAATTTTGAATCCTCAAAACCCGGTGGTTGTTTCACATACACTTCTTCATTTATAAAACCATTTAAAAAGCACTTTTTACATCCATTTGAAAAATCTTGAAATCATGATAACATGCATATGTAAGCAACATCCTAATAGTTTCCATTCTAGCTACGGGTGCATAGGTTTCATCAAAATCTATTCCCTCTTCTTGAGTGTAACCCTGAGCAACTAACCTAGCTTTGTTTCTCACTATGTTACCACTCTCATCTAGTTTATTCCTAAACACCCATTTAGTTCCTATAGTAGATTTATTACTAGGCCTTTCAACTAATGTCCATACATTACTCCTCTCAAATTGATTTAACTCATCTTGCATGGCCATAATCCAAAATTAATCTTTTAATGCTTCTTTAATATTTTTAGGCTCTATGCATGAGATAAATGCAACATGATTCATTAGTTTGAGAGAGGATCTAGTAGTTACCCCATTGGATGGATCACCCAAGATTTCACCACCTTTGACATAGTTGAACTCCCTTGGGTAAGATACCTCATTTTCCTCAAGAGCCAAGTCCTTCAAGGCTTCAAGAGGTGGATCTTGTGCATCTTCTTCTTTAGTTGGAATCTCATCCACTTTTGATGATTCTCCACCATCATTATCTTCTATGTTCCCTATATCATCATCATCACAAGAATCCTTTCTCGGAAGGAGGTTATCATCGAAAACAACATGTATAGACTCTTCTACTACTAAAGTTCTTTTATTAAATACACGATAGGCTTTAGAGTTTAAAGAATACCCTAAGAAAATAGCTTCATCACTTTTAGCATCAAATTTACCTAAGTTGTTTTTGCCATTGTTTAAAACAAAACACTTGCAACCAATTGGATGAAAATAGCTAATGTTAGGCTTCTTAGATTTTAAAATTTCATATGGTGTTTTCTTTAAAATTGGCCTAATCATTACTCGAGTTACAATGTAACAAGCGGTATTTGTGGCTTCCGCCCAAAAGTATTTAGGTAAATTGTTTTCACAAAGCATGGTTCTAGCCATTTCTTGTAAAGTTCTATTTTCCCTCTCAACTACTCCATTTTGTTGAGGAGTTCGAGGTGCCGAAAAATTGTGGTTAATACCATTTTCATTTAAAAACTCTTCAAAAGCTAGATTTTGAAATTCGGTTCCATAATCACTTCTAATGTGAGAAATCTTAAGCTCAAGATCATTTTGAGTTAACTTAGAAAACATGATGATTTTTTCTAAAGCCTCATCTTTTGAACTTAAGAATAGAACCCAAGTAAACCTAGAATAGTCGTCAACAAGTACAAAAGCATAAGATTTACCACCCAAGCTCATAGTTCTAACAGGCCCAAAAAGATCCATATGAATCAATTGTAAACATCTACTAGTAGAGACATCAGTAATGGATTTAAATGATGATCTATGTTGTTTACCCTTAGAGTATGCATCACATATTTTATCATTTGAGAACTTAATCTTGGGTAAACCTCTAACTAGATTTAGGGAAACTAATTTTTCTAAAACACTAATGCTAGCATGTCCTAGTTTCCAATGCCACAACCATGCATCATTTTCATTTTGAGCAACAAAACATGCATGGGATGTATGAATGTCATCTAATGCACCATGTATATATTTCCTATGTGATGACCAATGAACATTGTTTTATTAGAGTTAATGTCAACAACTTTGCACCCATTTTTATCAAATAGGACATTAAACCCTTTATCACACAATTGACTAATGCTCAATAAATTATGTTTTAGACCATTGACATACAACACATTTTCAATGAGTACAGTAGAGTGATTACCTATGGAGCAAATACCTTCAATGTGGCCTTTGGAGTTGTCACCAAATGTGTGACATACAACACATTTTCAATGAGTACGGTCATGTGCCTCGAGCATCCACTATCAAGGTACCATGAGTTTTTACTTTGTGCTTTGGCCTTGTAGCAATGCTCCCCCTACAAACAAAGAATTTAGGCTTTGATTTTTGGTACCAAATCATTTTGGGTCCACGAGTGTTAGCTCCCAAAAGCTTGGTTCCCTTAGGAATCCAAGGTGACATGCCATCAACATTATTAGATTTAACAAGTTCCTTAGGAACCCATACACTTCAAATTCTTTTAGTTTTAGTATGCCTATAGGAGCCATTTTGTTTGTAGTTAAAGTTCTTTCTCTTAGGTTAGTTTGTTCTAGATGATTCACATATTTCATTTTTCAAAGTACCAACACTCTTGAAAGACTTTTTGAGCTCATTGAACTCATCTAACACCTTTTGGTGTTCAATGTTACATTGAAAAATAAGATTATTTAAATCTACATTTTCTTTTTGAAAGTATTCAAGTTCATCTTGTAGACCTAAAACCTTTTTCTCAAATTCCAAGTTAGCTTGAGAAATTAAATCATCTTTAGCATTCAAATCCGAAATGACTCTTTTATTTTTCAAAACGGACTCTTTATACTTCTCAACTAACTCACCATACACCTCTTGTAACTCATTATATGCTTCATGAAATTCATCATATGTAAAATCAAAAGTAGATGAGTTGTAGGTTACCTTATAATCCTCCTCAATAGCCATGAGGCAAAGGTTGACAACTTCTTGTTCCTCATCCTCGGATGATTCCTCATCACTCCAAGTAGCAAGCTTGACTTTGAGCTTCTTTTTCTTCTCAAAGCCCTTCTTCTTAAGTTGAGGACACTCAGAACGGATATGACCAGGTTTCTTGCACTCATAACATATGATCAGATCTTTTTCTTCTTCTTTGTTCTTGGTCTTGAAGTCCATCTTTCTTTGAAACTTTCTACCTCAGTTGGACCTCATAAACCGTGAGAATCTCTTGGCTATCATAGTCAATTCTTCAAGATCTTCCTCCTCACTAGAAGTGCTCTCCTCATGTAGAGAAGCTTTGAGAGTCACTCCTAGTTTCTTCTTCTTGTCTACCTCAAGGTTCTCCACTCTTCTTTCTTCTTTTCATCTTCCCTTCCTTGCTTCATGATTTCATGAGTTAGGAGAGAACCAACTAGCTCATCAAGCTTTAGTGTCTTCAAGTTCTTTGCCTCGATGATAGCGGTTCTTTTCCCATCCCAAGACTCGAAAAGAGGGTAGAGTAGCTTCCGGGCTAGCTTGTCCTCCGGGATGATCTCTCTAAAACCTTTTAGCCCATTGACGATGGTTGAAAAGCGATCGAACATCTTTGATACGGTTTCGTCGGGCTCCATCTTGAAATTCACATAGCTAAGATTGAAAATTCCAATCTTTGTTTCCTTCACATCGCTTGTCCCTTCATAGGTTGTCTCAAGTGTATCTCACACTTCTTTAGCACTTTCGATGGAAGAAACTTTGGAGTAGATATCCGGTCCAAAAGCACAAAATAACATGTGAAGAGCCTTGTCGTTGATTTGAAGCTTTTTTCGATCATCTTCACTCATTTCTCCTTTTCTTTTCGGCACAAGTCTTCCTTCATTGCCTCTCTTCATCGGAATGATGGGACCATCCTCTATAGCATCTCAAACAAGGTAATCACTTGACTTTATGAAGAGACGCATCCGGTTCTTCCAAAAATGATAGTTGCCACCGTTGAAGAAAGGCGGTTTGGTGATCGATTGAGACTCGTACATGCTAGAGCTGGAGGTAGATGTCATGGCTTGCTTTGTAGATGATCACACTCTTCCTAGAATCTCTTCTTTCTGTTGTTAATACTTCAAAGAGGTAGGCTCTAATATCAACTGTTGAGTGGATCAAAGGATTGATCAAAGCCAAGAGGAGGGTGAATTGGGTTTTTAAAATTTTGGAAGTGAAGTGGAATGAATAAAAATGAAGAACAAGGCAATTATAGTGGTTCAAGTACCAAATGAACTCTACATCCACTACCTTAGCTCCCACTAAGGATTTTCCAACAATTCCACTAATTGATCTTCCCCTTTTCTAGGCTTAGGAGGAAACCTTTACAAAACCGATCAATTTTCTACCCAAAATTGACCAAACCCTCACTTGGTTATAAAGAAAAAATTGAAGGCAATAAGAATATCTCTCAATACAAATTTGCCCCTTTGAATACAAGCACTCAACCCAAATTGAAATACAAGATAAGAATTTCACTCAATACAATTTGAGATTTTACAAGAATGAGAATTTAGGCACTTGAGCTTGGATTTTTTATGTAGATGTTTCTCTTAGATGCAACGGTTGTTGTTGGTCTTCAATAGACTTGTTTTTATACATTCTCCATTAATTCTAGCCGTTTGGGTGGTTAGAGAATTGATTATAGCCGTTGGAACCTCTCTTACCACCATAAATGCACTTCTGCAGCCTACCGTATCGGTACTCGAGGAAGCGTATTGATACCTGTCTCAAAAAAGAAAGAGCCGTTGCACAAATATAAGAGAGGCGTATCAATACACGTTCAGGCGTATCGGTACGTACGGTTTAGGGAACCGTTTCGATACGGGCAAGACCGTATCGATGCAATTTTTCCAACATAGCTCACTGGAGGAATTCGTATCGATACGAGTTATAGTGTATCGATACTCATTAACCACCTCTTTAAAAATTGGTTACCGACCAACTAACAAGCAACAGTCGAAATATTTAAGGCTCTGATTTTTCAAAATCTTTTAAATCGTATCGATACGGGTGAAACTGTATCGGTACACGATTCAAACTCCTTGGGATTTTAAGAGAGACCGTATCGATACAGATAAATTTTGTTTTGATACCCTATTTCGATACAGTAAATAGCGTATTGAAACGTTTGTCTCCAGTAGCCAAGTTTGTAAAAAAATATGGATACAATAAGGAGCGTATCGATACGCATAGACGTTTTTGAGCAATTTGGCTTTGGAACACTTAGAAAATATTTTGGAGTTTGAGTTTTTCAAACTAGAGCAAAGCCTTGTTGATTTGAAACCTTTTAGGGACTTAAAAATTCATTTCAAATTTTACAATTTGGTCCTTAAAACACTTTGTTATATCAAAATCAAACATAGGATTTACATATGTTTTTGTTGCTCAAAACGTTTGCTACTGCTCTTTTTTTGTCTCAAAATGTGTGCAAGTTGTGAAAAGTTAAAAAAAAATTGTTAAACTAAGTAAGAATTTCGAATTAGGATATTCGATCCGAAATTTCGGATATTCAATTTTTCGAATATTTGATTTTTTTCGGATCGGATACGAATCACTATTTTGACTATCCGAGATTTTGGATATTCGAAGATTTTGGATCAGATACTATTTGTATTCGAAAATGCACACCCCTACAAACTAATGCCCCAATACTAAAAAAAACACTACAAAATTAAATTTCAAGCCTTAACCTTAAATTATAAATCCTAAACGCTACACCCTATACCTTAAAAAATACACTATAACTTAAATTCCCTAAACCCTAACCATAAATCCTAAACTTAAACTCTAAACCTAATTTTGAGCGTAAGAGCATAAGTAGAGTCAGGATTTCCACCCTTTCTTGTTGGATGTGTAGGTCAAAGTAGGTGAACCCGACCCTACTTTATTTATCTCAAATATTATTATTATTATTATTATTTCAGATAAATCAAATTGTAGAGTAAAAGACAAACAATAATACAAGGGCCACGCAACTAATCTGCCCAAGATAGAACAACTATACTGCTTGGGTCACATTCTTATAATGAAGTAGTTGATTATGATTTATGAATAATTGATAATAAATATTAGTCACATTCTTATAGTTAAGTAGTTGATTATGATTGATGAATAATTGATAATAAATATTAGAACAAATCACTACTTCGGTGAGTATTAAAAGATAATACTTTCATTTTTGGATTACGTTAACAATGACTCAAAAGTTCGATAAAAATAAGAAGACAATGACTAAAAAGGTTAACTGAAAATAATAATTGATAAGGTAAATTATATCCAATGTCACTTTGTTTTTGATTTTTTTGATTTTGGCCATCGGTTTTTAAAAAATAAAATTCCAGTGACTTGTGTTAGTTAAAAGGGCTCATTTTTAGTTTGGCTCATAATTTTTGGATAAAATATCGATTTGACATTTGAATTTCTTAACCTCACTTTTAACTCACATTGCCGCCACAATCCGTCTTTGTACCCTCCTTTATAACAACAGAACTATCGAACTCTTTGAGAAAATGACTGCATTTATAACAGCATAAGCAGACCCAGAAATTATCACTTAGCAACCGATGTCGGTAATACATAAATGACCAAACTAATAAGGGTTAACAGTTTAATGATCAGAATGTAATGAACTAATAATACGAAAGAGTGAAATGTAACTTTTAAAACTGGCGATTAAAATTAAGACCGAAAATAAAAAGGACTTATAGTGTTGTTTACCCTAATTGATATATTAATTAGATAGAACTCACTGGTTCACTACTTAATTTATTTATTGGATATAAACAATAATAAGTGAAGGTATCAAACTTTAGTTGTTTAGGGAATTCGAGGTACTGACTTGGCGTTATGCTCCGTATTTATCTGCAATTATGCTTTCTTCATCATCTTCTTCTTCTTTTTTATTAAAGCCAATAAAGAACAACATGCTTCGCTGGCTTTCTTCTATTGGTATCGTAAATGGGTGTAAACGAGCTGAGTCAAGCTCGAATAGTATTAAGTTCGACTCGATTTATTAAGAACTCAAGTTGAGTTAAATAGAATTGTCCATTTAAAATATTTGTTGGACGGCATAACATCTATATGAATAGTGTTCTCATAAAAGACTTTAGGTAGTAATCCTTTAGTAAGCAGATCCACAATCATAGAGTTTATACCAATATGTTCTATAAATATTTGTCCACGCTAAACTCTTTCTTTAACGACCAAGAAGTTGACGTCTATACGTGTCGACTTTGATGTGCTTTTGTTGTTAAAGGAATAAAAGATTACATATTTAGTGTCACAAAATAACTCGAGAGTGATTCTGATGTATTTGAATCTTGATACGAAAATTGCATTATCAAAATACATCATTTCAAAATCCCTTATTAAAAATATCTTGGTTTATGCAACATGCTTATATCATTAGTGGCGAGTAATATGTCATCGATATATAAAATTAAGAAAATTGTTTATTCCTATTGAATTCGTAATGCATAAAATTATCAACTAATTATTCTCAAAACCAAATGAGACAATCATTTGACGATATTTGTAAAAAAACAATCACAAAGTAAAATATTAATTTTATTAATGATAAAACCTCTAACGAGGACTCTTATAAAAGGACATGTTACTCAACTAAACCACACCTAAACAAGAAAAAAAAACAATAGCGAGAGACTCATTTAACCCAAAGATGATTTTTTAAATTTTGGATACGACTGATTTTACATCATCATACATGAAGTTTTGTATGGTATTGCATTTTTTAGCATAAATCCTCTCAATTCTAACAACATCCTCTAAATTTAAAAATTTTACACATAAACTCCTAAATATTAAATTTTAAATAAATTTTTTAAACTTTAAAATTAAAACGATTGTGGAAACTTTTTGTTTACCCCACTTGTGCATAAATTAATTACCTTAGAATTATTTCGTTTTACTATGACTTTGCGATGTTGAAGCCACATTTTGTCACATATATCTTTTTTCATTGGACTATTTTCCCACTTCATCTCTATTTAATGAAATTGATCCAAGGTACCACTTGTTTAACAGAGAAATTCTACAAGTACCCATATGTTATGTATCATGAAAGTTGTAATTTATTTTATATTTATTAAAAATATCGGTAACAAAAATAATTTTATTAGTAAATTATTAAATTTAATAAAATTATGAAATAATGCATTATTTTTTATTATTCTTATTAATTTTATAATAACTAGATTCTATCCTTGTTGGTGAGAGAAAATATTTTACGTAAATAATTCGTATTTTAGTCCTTTAGTTGTGTGTTTGATCCTTAAGTAGTAATTTTTATTTGTTTTATTTAATGATTATATAAAAGAATGAAAATACAAAAACATCATTATAATAATATTTCTATTATTAGGGATGGACACAGGTCAAGTTGGATTTTTGGTCAACCCGAACTCAACTTGACTCGAAAATTATATACCCCAACCCAAATCAGAGCTTACTTGACTCGATCTATCCATTATTGGTCGGATGAGAGGAATTTAGATATTTTGGGTTAGGGTTTTTGGGTTTCTAAAAATTAAATATTTTCTGGTTTTTAAAAAATAAAAAACAATGAAAATAACAAAAATATGCAATGTATCATGTTCTAATTGGATAATGGAAATTTTTAACAACTTTAACGGAAAAACCTTATTTGAGTAACGGAATGAAACGTTAGACACCTACTTGACCCGAAAAATAGTTCATGCACCTAAGTTAAAGTATAGTTTGAACACTTTTCTGACGGTTAAGTCTTTTTAATAAACCAATCATTTAACATAGTATGATCTCTTTAATAATTATAAATTTATAATTTAGTGTAATGACAAAGTTAAATTTGCTCCCTAGATAGATAAAAATGTAATTTATGGTGAATCGTCTCCCAACTAAGGTCAGGATGCTTGATTGGGATTACTCTTGTGATCTATGGTGTTTTTTATGGTGAGGATGCGGAATCTAGAGACCATCTTTTTGTTGAGTGCCCATTTACAAGGTTGTTGTAGGGAAGAATTTTGAGGAATTGTGGTTGTCATTTTAGCTATAGTGAATGGATGGATTTGTTATCTTGGGTCCAAAGGAATGGAAGGGGCAAGTCTCTTATTGCTGCAATTATTCGCCTTGCTTGGAACTGCCTTAATTATTTGATTTAGCAGGAACGAAATGGGCGTTTGCCAGGCAAAGCTCCCCATTTAGTCGATATTGTTTTTCTTCGAATTAAAAGGGATGTCTCCTCGAGATTATCAGGTTATTCTAAAGTTGTAAATACTTATTCTTTTCTGATAGATAGTTGGGGATTACTGTAATTAGGGATGATTATTTTGTACCGGGGTTGACGTTATAAGTTGACTTTTTGTGGGTATTTTGGATGAATAAAGCTTTGACTCAATTTCCTCAGATCATCGGAAAAGGTTTTTACTTCATGATTCACGTCGGTTACTTGCCTACAAGTCTCAATCCTTGAGACTTGTTCTTTTCTCTCTGGTAAATTGATAATCTAAAATCAATTTTTAGATTCCAGTTTTCTGGTTAGATTAACCGCAGCTATCGCTGTTAAAAATAAACAGTTTTAAAGTTTTGGAAAAACCCGACTCAGATTGTGTTGTTTCAATAACAACGGTTCCGATCTCAATTTTGGAGTCCCCTCGGTGTTGCTTTTGGAGTACGGTACTGACATAGTTAGTGGGCATGCACGTCATCATTGTTTCATGACAGTATCTGAAAAAATGTTTTTTTTTAATTTTTGTTATACGATTAAATAATTTTCTAAAAGAGTATTTTAAATAGAGGTTACCGTTACCATACAATAAGTGTTTTTAAGAGAAAAATCTGGGGAACTGCATACTGGAGTTTGGTTGGAGGGTAGGAAGAAAATCTAAAATGAACCTTATCACTAACATTATATAATCGTGAAATGACGTTCATCACACCGTTACTTAATATGTGTTAACGTTGCACTGTTGGAACACACATTAAGCCCATGATTCAACTATCGTAAATCATATCTTGACTAATTCTTCGGTCTATAGGTTCTTAGTATGATACTCAGTGATTGAATAAAGAACGATCACAACATCTTCATGTATACCGCTTCTTTGAAATGTTTGATCGTATTTTTGGAGCTTATTGTTGCCCGAAACATCATGACAATGTTATGCTTTTCATATACCTACATGTGTTTGTAGCATCATATGGTAGTTCTATATTACTGAGCTTTTCGAAGCTCACGTTGTTTTTACCATCGCAGGTTAAAAAAATCTAACATGGTTCGATGACCGACATCAGTGTTTGGAGTCCTCTCGGTGTTACTTTTGGAGTACGATACCGACATAGTTAGTGGGCATGCACGTCATCAGTGTTTCATGACAGTATCTGAAAAAAAAAATCAAATACCTGGTTGGCGATGTTGGCTACAAAGTCCCCTCTAATCGGGACCTCATTACTGGCATCAGTTCAAAATGTCAAAAGCTTAGAGTTTTCATTCCTCGTGTAATATCAAGTATCTTAGAGAAATAAATGGTTCCTTTTAGTGTGTTCCAAGTGCACAAAAATATTCTACCGTCTTGAACCCAAGGTTGTCTTTTGATACGAAATATGAATTTTATCAAACCAAAATATACCTATGTATCTGAACTAGAAAAAAAGAGAAAAATAAAATAAAATAAAAATGTATATGCTCGCTAGTTATCGTTTCATCGAAAACTAAAGGTTACTTTATGTTCACCGTTATTACTGATTAACAATGATTGCTATCGAATATTGTTATTATCGATCATTACCGACTATTACTATTGTCACTACCTAGACCGCTACCAGGATATTTGGGATAGAGTATGAAGTTATCGTAGGTTCAGCCCTGATCAGGCTGGTAATTCCTTACCGTTTCAGGTTCCTATGCTTCGGCTAGGGTAATTCCTTACCGTACCTAAGGTATCCCCTTAGGCTGGCACCTACACCCAATGGGTCTAGGTTAATGCCCGGTATAGTTGCAGTTCTGGGGAACTGCATACTAGAGTTTGGTTGGAGGGTAGGAAGAAAATCTAAAATGAACCTTATCACTAACATTATATAATCGTGAAATGACGCTCATCACACCGTTACTTAATATGTGTTAACGTTGCACTGTTGGAACACACATTAAGCCCCTGATTCAACTATCGTAAATCATATCCTGACTAATTCTTCGGTCTATAGGTTCTTAGTATGATACTCAGTGATTGAATAAAGAACGATCACACCATCTTCATGTATTTGCCCTAAACATCATGACAATGTTATGCTTTTCATATACCTGCATGTGTTTGTAGCATCATATGGTAGTTCTGTATTACTGAGCTTTTCGAAGCTCACGTTGTTTTTACCATCGCAGGTTAAAAAAATCTAACATGGTTCGATGACCGACATCAGTGTTTGGAGTCCCCTCGGTGTTGCTTTTGGAGTACGATACCGACATAGTTAGTGGGCATGCACGTCATCATTGTTTTATGACAGTATCTGAAATTTTTTTTTTTAATTTTTGTTATACGATTAAATAATTTTCTAAAAGAGAATTTTAAATAGAGGTTACCGTTACCATATAATAAGTGTTTTTAAGAGAAAAATGTTTTCTTATGTGCATTTTTACGGTGGGTCGCTCTTGTGACCCTAATGTGACCTCCTGAGATTCGTGATAACGCATAGGCTGGTCTAGGGGGTTACAGTGTTCCCATGAAGTCGAATGTGCTTCAATAGTTGATCCTTCCTCCCACATATTTAACCAAAAATAACATCCTGACCAAAGTCCATCTTTGGTTTTAAATTCATTCTGATTTTTGAAATTAAGCTTGGAAAACTAAGAGAAAAAACCTAAAGTTATTTAAGTACTTTTTATTCCTCACGTTGGAATCGATTCATCGCTTTAGCCTTTGGCTATGGAAAAACAAAACTTTGTTAAAGTAAAATTTCCTAAGAACAAATAAAATCTAAGAACAAGAGATGGTTTTTAAGTTCACCCCAAAGGGGCATTTATACTAATCTAAAAACCTTAAAACTAACCTAAAATGATAAGAGATAAAAGATAAAATATTCAAAATAAATACAAAAGATAAATTCCAAATTTAAAATTTAAATCTTGTTGATAAGCTATCGGAATGGACTTGATAAGCTATCACCGTCGCTGCTAATGTCATCCTCCCACTCTATTGTTGCTGACGTCATCCTCTGTCAATGCTGACGTCATCTTCTAACATGTCTTCCAGTCGCCACTTTCATGCCCACTAATCCAGCCATGAATCTAGAAAAATAAAAACTTGTAGAAATCGTCATTTTTAACATAGTTTTCAGAATCTATTGTTATGCACAGAAATCAAGTAAAAACACCCAAATCAGAAATAATAATGAACAACCAAGGATTATTTAAACACAAGACATAGCACAAAATAAACATAAGTCAAATTCTCCCTCACTTATACAATGCTTATCCTCAAGCATTTATCAATTATCATGCTAAAACCTTAAGTTGCCAACTCCAATTTCATAAAATTTCCAAGATCTCTTAAGTAAATTAAATCAAGTAAATGTTGAAAGTTAAGACCAATCAATCATGGCATAATCAATTAAGTGTAAATTTTCAAGGCATTTCAATCATCTACCAATTTCAAAGAATACAAGACTTAGCTCCTCACATGGTTCACTATTTTTGCTCAAGTGTTTCGGGTGAAATAATCACTCAAGCCTAAATTAATCAATTTATTACCACAAGCTTGTAACTAGATCTAATCTCCACTATTTAATATGAAAATGATGCAAAAATCAAGCGAACTTTAAAATGGGTTGTACCGAGGTTAAGGTTCGGGTAGGATAAAGGCCGAAAATGAGGTTAAAAATTCAAGACAAAGTAAAGGATTATCCCAAAGAACTATTTGAAGGAGAAAAAAAATCAAACATCATTTTTTTCGAACTATTTCTCTCTCTCTCTCTCTCTCTCTCTCTCTCTTTTCCTTTTTTTTATTTTTTTTATTTTTACTGTCTGAACAATATATTCAAATTGAATAGCACATTTGACCTGCATTACACAATTCTGTAATTTTTTTTGCGATGTATTTTTTTGCACTGTTCAAACCAAACTGCACTGGTTTATTTTTCTGCACAATGTTTTTTTGCAGTGTTTTTTCTCGATTCAAAACTGATTTTTTTTTCTTCTTTTTTCACTTCAGAATAACCTTAACTTTGTCCTGAAAAGGGTGACAAAAAGAGTGAAAAATAAAAAATTGGGTTGGGCTAAATTATGTGGTAAACGAAGAAAATGATTAAAGGCTCAAAAGTTGGTTCACTAAGGGAAAAATAAATAAAGGATAGACCATTTTTGGGAGAAAAAAAAGTTTAATCCTAATGCCCCTATCACATTAAAGCATCATAATCAAAATGTGTAGTCTCAACAAGCATCGAGTTACAAGTTCGAGAATGCAATCGATTAGTTTGGCACACTTAATTGAAACAAAGAGCAAGAATAAAATATATGCTTATTAAGCTCAAAACTCACATGAAGGGTCTAGTGAACTAAGTCATGCATCCAAATCAATCAACAAATTCATGAAATGACCAATAAATTTATTCAACAAGAACAAGATTGAATTCACAAATAAATACAATGAAATTAAATAAAACAAGAGATTGACAACCAAGATTATCAACAATTCTAATCGAGAAACAACTCAATTTCAATTGCGAATCATAAGCAAAAAAAGAATTTAACACAAATTCTACTCCCCCTCACTTAAATCATATTGCCCCAATATGTAAAATAAAAAGACAAGAGAGGGAATAGAGATACTTTCCGCGTTTAATAACGGTAGCGGTCGTGGGCGGGTGAAGATGTGGGTTCAATTGACGGAGCCAGTTTGTGCAGAGGCAAGACTTACAGCTGCTGGCGGTGTACTTGGTGGCTGCGTAAGATGTATGGCCGATAGTTGCTCTTGAATTCTTATTATGGTGGTTGTGGGTTAGGTTTTCTTTCAAATATGGCGAGAGATGAAGAGAACAAAAAAAGGTAGGTCTGGAAAAGGCTTAATCACGTGGAAAAATAATAATAATAATAATAATAATAATAATAATAATAATAATAATAATAATAATAATAATAATAATAATAATAAAGATGGAATGTGATATTGTTTGTTGAAAAATAAGGCTTAACCAAGGTACATAGGGCCTTATGAAATAGTTGAGAGAATTGGTCCGGTTGCCTATAGATTGAGACTCCCAGTTGAGCTAGAGAAGATTCATGATGTGATTCATGTATCGATGCTTAGGAGGTATAGATCGGATCCGTCCCATGTTATGCCAGTGGAAGAAATAGAGCTAAATCCGGACTTGTCTTACAACGAGGAACCAGTTGAGATACTTGCTTCTGATAGCAAAGTATTGCGTGGCAAGACTATAGAGTTGGTCAAAGTCTTATGGAGACATAGAGGTGTGGAGGAAGCCACGTGGGAGAGGAAAGCTGACATGCTTGAGCAGTTTCCGTATTTGTTTCCGTCAGGTAATTTCGAGGACGAAATTCCTTAAGTAGGGGAGAGTTGTAACGCCCCAGTTTAGGGGTCGGGTGAAAAATAATAATTTAATATTATTTTCGGGTCCGGTTTTGTAATTAAAAATAATTTTGGGCCTCGGGTTTTAAGACAACAAAATTTAGTTGGACCATATTTTAAACAAGCCCACATGGCCATGGGTGGCACTTATTGTGGTTTTCCTTTTTCATTGAGGGTAATTAGGTCTTTAGACTTTTAATTTTAAACCAACCTAAAATATTGATTTTTGAGTCATCTTCTTCCCCTCTCTACTATTTCCTTCCAACGTCAAAAAAAGAAGCCCTTTCTCCTTGTTACTATTCCATCTCATACCTTGTTGTTGTTGGAGCTTTTGCAAAGGTAAGGTCGTTTTTGACTTGCTCTCATCATCCTCTACGAGTACATATCTTTATTTTTCTATAAAACTCATGATTTTGTGATTTGGGTGTTTTGAGGTTTTGACTAAAAATGTCATTTTTAACACCATTAACTTAGGTTTTTGATCTCTAAATGATATATGAGTTGTTTTCAATCTAAAGGGTCCAATGAGTATGATTTTTATGAAGTTTTCGGGTGTTTCCCGGAATGGGGTTTTGGGGAGGTTTTTGGGAGGCTTTAAGTTGAGTTTTGGGGGTGTTTTATGTGAATATGAGAGGGCTGATGGATAGGCTACATGTAAAGGAAGTTTTGGAGACTTTAGGGAGTAGTTTGAAGGTTGAAATCAATGGTTTTGAGGGTTGCTTTAGGGCTGCTCGGAAATTGGTATTTTGGGCTTGTTTTCAATGTGAAAATTGAGGTCTTGTGCTTAGTATGTTATCCGGGTTGATTATTTTAGAGCATGGACTGATTTGGGGTTATTTGCTTGGTGTTGGAATGCTTAGAATCAAGGATTTTGGTTGGTGAAGCTTCGGGGGCAAATCCGGGGATTTCGGAGTCTTGAGCTCGGTCTTCGATCTTCTCTTGGGTAGCAACGGTGAGTAGATTCATTGGTTTTTACTTTGTGCTTGATATGGACTCCTTTGGGGTTTGGGTAGAACCTTGAGAAGTTGCCTAAACCCGTGTGTAAGTCTCCCTACTCATAAGTTGTTGTGACAAGTTGATTGTATATACATTGTGACCATTGAATGCATTTTAAGTTGTCAATGTTGTAGTCGTGTTGAGTTCGTGCCTCACGTGATGGTGGTCTAAACTACGGTGATGTGTAGTCCCACCGGTAGTGACTAGTAGGGTAGTACTTTGATGTGTAGTCCCATTGGACATCCACTAGTCGAAACGGTGATGTGTAGTCCCACCGTAAGTGTATGTTGGTTGTGCTTGAGCAAACCAAGAGTAGTGGTTGAGATAGACCCTTGTGCATCCATAGTTTTCTCGCATACAATTCGTATTTTGAAAAACTGCATGTTGTGAATTGTAGAGCCTCTCTCACTAAGCTAGTTGCTTATGCTCTTTGTTTCCAACGTGCAGATCGTTAGAGTTCGGGAGGCGAGCGGGCGAAGGATGAGCTTTTGGGAGTTCTCAAGCAAGTTTAAGTATGGTTTGCTTTTGTAATAATGCCTAGACAATGGGGTATAGAGTGTTAGGAGTTGGGGTCAAACTCCTTAGGAAGTTATGTTTGAAATTGTTAAACCTATGTTGTGTTATGATTTGCTTCTTGGATTATGCTCTATGATTCTTATGTGGATTATTTGCTTATGCCTGATTTTGTATGAGGATTGGTCTATGCATGCCTTAAGTTTGTCAACCATGTGTATGATGCCTATGCTTGTTAAGTGGTTTCTTATGATATTGCTTGAAGTCTAGATAAGTATGATTGTTGTTATATTCAATGCTTGTAAGCTAAAATCCAATTGTGATTGTTGTATGTATGCTTGTTGGAATGGTCGTATGTGCGAGCCTTGTAGTCGTTGAATCATGCTTTTGGTCTTTTTAAGCTTCTATACATGTCTATGCATGATCTTAACGTTTTTCTTGGGTAGGAAGTCCTTAAGTTGGGCAGTAGGTGACCCCTGCACTAAGGTTTCGAAACCATGGGTAAGGTTTCGAAACCTTTGCAGAAATTTTGGTTCCAGGGGTCACTGCCAGCCAAAGTTTCGAAACCTTTGGGGTAGGTTTCGAAACTATGGTCAAAGGTTTCGAAACTTTCCCCAAGGTTTCGAAACCTTTGGAAGATTTTGGGTTCCAGGGCATTCTGCCAACCAAAAGTTTCGAGACCTTGGGAAAGGTTTCGAAACTAAGGTCCAAGGTTTCGAAACCTTCCCTAAGGTTTCGAAACTTTGGGAGAGAAATGGGTTCCAGGGGTTTCTGCCAGCAAAAGTTTCGAAACCCTTGGTAAAGGTTTCGAAACTTCTGCTTAAAATTGTACTGTTTTGACTTGTTGACCTTTTTAATGGAATAAATACATAGGATTTAATGTGCCTTTAGTCAAGATGGAATTTTGGTCGTTTGATTGTGGTTTGGGGTTCGTATATGACAAGTCTAAAATGAAAAAAAAAATTCTAGGGTTGCTAACCGAGGAGGAACCCTTTGGGTTTCGCTTCGGTTTTCCCCGTGTGGCCCACTCGG
The DNA here is from genome assembly GCA_958450335.1 of Hibiscus tridactylites. Classification (NCBI taxonomy): domain Eukaryota; kingdom Viridiplantae; phylum Streptophyta; class Magnoliopsida; order Malvales; family Malvaceae; genus Hibiscus; species Hibiscus tridactylites. The sequence goes on from OY288286.1 coordinate 66,552,393, forward strand.
ACCGGTCATCCGGCCAGACCGGGACGAGGGGGTTACATTTATTGGTATCAGAGCCTGAGGTTTCCGAGACCTCGGGCAGGTAAGTGAGGTAAGTTAAGGTATTATGAGTGTTTTGCCATGCCTGTCTAAGTTTTGTTTTAGCACGGTGTATGTATGCATGCTATGGTGACTTTTCTGATGTTTGAAAGTTGGTTTGAGTCCCCATTGTTAGGCATTATTGTCAAAATAAAAAGGGAAAATTGTTTTGGTTTAAAGAGCTTGAGAACCGGAGTCCTTTGCCCCTTGCTAACCTAACGTTTCCTTGTTGTTGTGTGTTTGTTGTTTTAGATTACATTAATTGCTATGGTGAGACCGAGGGGACGACCTAGAGCGGGTGACCAGGCACCCGAGAACGCGCCTCCTGCTATTAATGCTCCGGGTGGTAATAGAGGGAACGTTGGAGGTAATGGGGCTCAAGCGGGCCAAGGTCAGGCAGGCCCAGATGTGGCTCATTTGATTCAGACTATAGCCGGAGCTTTCCAGACAGCTTTGGCTGGTATGCAAGCTGCAGCACCAGCTCAGGGTGCGGGGACAGGATTACCCCTAGAGAGGCTTCGTAATTTGGGGGCAGTTGAGTTTCGTGGGTTGTCTCCGGAGGGTTCGGAAGGGTGGCTTGAGAGCACTACTCGCATCTTGGGTCAGATGGAGTGTTCGGATGCTCGTAAGTTGGGATGCATTGTCTCATTGCTTCAGGGAGACGCTTATACTTGGTGGACCACTGCTACTTCTGGTATGGCCAAGGTGGATGTCACATGGGAGTTTTTCAGGAATGCTTTCAAGAGGAAGTACCTCAGAGTTCGGTACTTGGATGAAAAGAAAAGGGAGTTCATGGCTTTGGTTCAAGGCAATAGGACCGTGTCCGAGTATGAGATCCAATTTGTGAGGTTGAGCCAGTACGCGCCAGAGTTGATTCCGGATGAGAAGGAGCGTTGTGAGCGCTTCAGATATGGGTTGACTACTGATGTGAAGACTTACATGTTGGCCGCCGACTACACTGAGTTCGATAACTTGGTTTCTAGAGCCAAGGATGTAGAGCAAAACCTAAGCTCTAGAGCACGTGCTGGTGGGTCTGACTCCGGGAAGAGACATGTGAACTGGGATAGAGATCATGCCAAGAGGCATAAGGATATGAGGTATCAGCCGGATACGAGGCCTAGGGGTGGTAACCATGGTCAGGGCCGTCAAGGCCAAGGGGCTGTTGGGCACATTCCGGAGTGCACTAGGTGCGGGAGACGCCACCCAGGTGAGTGCATGGGTATGTTTGGGGCGTGTTGGAACTGTAGCTCCCGAGATCATTTGAGGCGTGATTGTCCACACCCAGTTAGAGGAGGACCGGCTCCAGCGAGGGGTTTTGAGCATCAGAGAGGTCGTGGGCGCGGCCGTGGGAACTTCCAGCCAAGGAATGAGGGTCAGAGGAACTTGGCTCATGTGGTAGCAGTCCAGCCCGAGGGAGGAGGACCGGCTAGAGTGTACGCTCAGCGAGAGGCTGGGAATAACACTGATGTCATTGCAGGTAATTTCACATTACAGTCTTTGAGTTTGCTTTCTCTAATAGATTCGGGGTCAACACATTCGTATATTCTGGGTGAGCATGCAAAGTCATTAGGACTACCTTGTGATTGGTTAGAAGTAGGTGTAAATGTCACTAGCTCCTTTGGTGATACAGTGGTAGTCAGGAAAGTGTATAGGAGGTGTCCCTTGATGATTCAGGGCCATGTATTTCCAGTCGACATGATGGAGCTACCCTTTTATGGCTTTGATGTGATTTTGGGCATGGATTGGCTTGTAGAGCATAGAGCTAGGGTTGACTTTGAGACTAAGAGAGTCTCTTTGAAGCTTACCGATGACTTTGAGGTTGTGGTAGTTGGGGAGAATGTTAAGTTTTTGTCTAATGTGGTTTCGGCTTTAGAAGCTCAGAGGTTGTTGAGTTCAGGGTGTCAGGCTTACTTGGCTTACGTAATGAACCCGGATATGAGTGAGGTGAGACCTCAGGATATCAGGACTGTGTGTGACTTTCCGAGTGTTTTTCCGGAAGAACTACCAGGCTTGCCTCCAGACAGGGCAGTTGAGTTCGCTATTGAGACATATTCTGATTCCACACCGGTGTCGATTGCTCCGTATAGAATGGCACCGAAAGAGTTGAAAGAGTTGAAGACACAGCTTCAGGAGTTGACTGACAGAGGCTTCATTAGGCCTAGTGTTTCCCCGTGGGGTGCTCCGGTCTTGTTTGTGAAAAAGAAGGATGGTAGCATGAGAATGTGCATAGACTATAGACAGTTGAATAAGGTGACGGTGAAAAACAAATACCCCTTGCCAAGGATAGATGACTTGCTAGACCAGTTGAGGGGTGCTTCCGTGTTTTCAAAGATTGATTTGAGGTCTGGGTATTATCAGCTAAAGGTAAAGGATGTGGACGTACCGAAGACAGCTTTTCGTACACGATACGGGCATTATGAGTTTTTGGTGATGCCTTTTGGGTTGACCAATGCTCCAGCAGCCTTCATGGATATGATGAACCGGGTGTTTCATAAGTTCTTGGACAGGTTTGTGGTAGTGTTTATCGATGACATCCTAGTGTACTCTAGAACCGAAGAGGAGCACGATGAACACTTAAGGTTAGTGCTTCAGACCCTACTTGAGAATCAATTGTATGCCAAGCTAAGTAAGTGTGAGTTCTGGATTAGAGAGGTGGTTTTCCTTGGCCACTTGATCTCAGCTAGTGGGATTAGTGTAGATCCCAAGAAGATTGAAGCCATTGTAAATTGGAAGCAACCAAAATCAGTGACAGAAATCCGCAGTTTCCTAGGCTTGGCGGGATACTATAGGAGGTTTGTTGAAGGGTTCTCAAGGATAGCGGCTCCGTTGACCAAGTTGCTACAGAAGAATGTTCTGTATGAATGGTCAGATGCAAGACAAGAAGCGTTTGAGAAGTTGAAGAAAGCTTTGACCGAAGCTCCCATTTTGATTCAGCCCGAGCCGGGGAGAGAGTTTGTAATTTACAGTGATGCATCTTACGTGGGGCTAGGTTGTGTACTTATGCAAGGAGGTAAGGTAGTGGCATATGCTTCCCGACAGTTGAAGGTTCATGAGAATAATTACCCTACACATGACATAGAGTTGGCCGCAGTGGTGTTCGCGTTGAAAATTTGGAGACACCATCTTTATGGTGAGAAGTGCACTGTGTACACCGACCACAAGAGCTTGAAATATTTGATGTCCCAAAAGGAGTTGAATCTTAGGCAACGAAGGTGGTTAGAGCTCCTTAAAGACTATGACCTTACCATAGAGTATCATCCGGGCAAGGCAAATGTGGTGGCCGATGCCTTGAGTAGGAAGGTGGCCGTTGAGTTGCGAGCAATGTTCGCAAGGTTGAGTGTGTCTACGGATGGTGGGCTAGTGGCCGAGCTTCAGGTTAAGCCATCATTGGTTCGGTTAATTCGTGAGAAGCAGTTGCGAGATGAGTCCTTGGCACCTCACGTGCAAGACATAGCGGAAGATAGGCCTACCGAGTATTGCTTTGGAGAGAATGGGATTCTATGTTTCAAGGATAGGATAGTGGTTCCGGAAGATGCCGAGTTGAGGCGTACGATTTTGTGTGAGGCTCACAATAGCCCTTTTGCTATGCATCCAGGTAGCACGAAGATGTATCGAGGATTAAAGGAGGAGTATTATTGGGTTGGTTTGAAAAAGGATGTAGCCGAGTTCGTAAGTAAATGCATGGTTTGTCAGAGAGTCAAGGCTGAGCACCAGTTTCCCTCAGGGTTGTTGCAACCGTTGAAGATTCCGGAGTGGAAGTGGGAGCGTATCACTAGGGGTGGGAGAAAATACCCGACCCGATTGACCCGACCCGAAAACCCGACTACCCGAAACAAAAATACCGGGTAATTCCCAAAAAAAAATTACCCGACCGGGCCGGGTACCCGACCCGGAAAATTTCCCGGGACACGGGCCGAGAGTTTTCCCTTACCGGGTACCCGACCCGACCCGATAAAATTTAATATATATTTTTTATATTTAAAATTATATTTTTATTTTATATTTCTTAATATTTTCACTCTAAAATTCAGTTTAAATCCCTATATTTTTTCTATGTTTGTATTATATTCTTTTAAGTTTTAAGTTTAATTTTTTTAAATATTTTTGTGTCTAACATATGATTTTTTTTTAATTTTAAAATAATAAAAAATAAAAAATATATATATGAACCGGGTACCCGGTACCCGATTACCCGGGTACCCGGATTTAATGGGCCGGGACACGGGCCGTTTAAAGTGGTACCCGGACGAACCGGGTACCCGGTTTTCCGGGTACCCGAATCCCGGGTACCCGACAATTCCCACCCCTACGTATCACTATGGACTTTGTATCAGGACTTCCGTTGACTACTTCGAAGAAAAATTCAGTGTGGGTGATTGTAGATAGATTCACCAAGTGTGCACACTTCATACCGGTTCATACCACCTATACGTTGGACAAGTTGGCCGAATTGTATATTCGGGAGATTGTGAGGCTACATGGGGTACCGAAGTCAATTGTGTCAGATCGAGATCCGAGATTCACCTCTAGATTTTGGGAGTGTTTGCATCGAGCCTTAGGCACTTGGTTGAACTTCAGCACTTCGTATCATCCGCAGTCAGATGGGCAGTCTGAGAGAGTGATTCAGATTTTGGAGGATATGTTGAGGTGTTGTATCATTGACTTTCAGGGGTCATGGGAGAAGCACCTACCATTGGTGGAGTTTGCGTATAACAACAGCTTCCAGTCGAGCATCCAGATGGCTCCTTATGAGGCCTTGTATGGTAGGAAGTGTAGGACCCCGATTTGTTGGGCTGAGGCCGGGCAGAAACTAGTGCCGATGCCCGAGTTACTCAAGGGAACCACCGAGAAGGTGAAATTGATTTGTGATCGCTTGAAAGCGGCTTCAGACCGGCAAAAGTCCTATGCCGATTTAAAAAGAAAGGAGGTGGAATACTCCGTGGGGGATAGGGTGTTTTTGAGAGTCTCACTTTGGAAGAAGGTGATGAGGTTTGGAAGGAAGGGCAAGTTGAGCCCAAGGTACATAGGGCCTTATGAAATAGTTGAGAGAATTGGTCCGGCTGCCTATAGATTGAGACTCCCAGTTGAGCTAGAGAAGATTCATGATGTGATTCATGTATCGATGCTTAGGAGGTATAGATCGGATCCGTCCCATGTTATGCCAGTGGAAGAAATAGAGTTAAATCCGGACTTGTCTTACAACGAGGAACCAGTTGAGATACTTGCTTCTGATAGCAAAGTATTGCGTGGCAAGACTATAGAGTTGGTCAAAGTCTTATGGAGACATAGAGGTGTGGAGGAAGCCACGTGGGAGAGGAAAGCTGACATGCTTGAGCAGTTTCCGTATTTGTTTCCGTCAGGTAATTTCGAGGACGAAATTCCTTAAGTAGGGGAGAGTTGTAACGCCCCGGTTTAGGGGTCGGGTGAAAAATAATAATTTAATATTATTTTCGGGTCCGGTTTTGTAATTAAAAATAATTTTGGGCCTCGGGTTTTAAGACAACAAAATTTAGTTGGACCATATTTTAAACAAGCCCACATGGCCATGGGTGGCACTTATTGTGGTTTTCCTTTTTCATTGAGGGTAATTAGGTCTTTAGACTTTTAATTTTAAACCAACCTAAAATATTGATTTTTGAGTCATCTTCTTCCCCTCTCTACTATTTCCTTCCAACGTCAAAAAAAGAAGCCCTTTCTCCTTGTTACTATTCCATCTCATACCTTGTTGTTGTTGGAGCTTTTGCAAAGGTAAGGTCGTTTTTGACTTGCTCTCATCATCCTCTACGAGTACATATCTTTATTTTTCTATAAAACTCATGATTTTGTGATTTGGGTGTTTTGAGGTTTTGACTAAAAATGTCATTTTTAACACCATTAACTTAGGTTTTTGATCTCTAAATGATATATGAGTTGTTTTCAATCTAAAGGGTCCAATGAGTATGATTTTTATGAAGTTTTCGGGTGTTTCCCGGAATGGGGTTTTGGGGAGGTTTTTGGGAGGCTTTAAGTTGAGTTTTGGGGGTGTTTTATGTGAATATGAGAGGGCTGATGGATAGGCTACATGTAAAGGAAGTTTTGGAGACTTTAGGGAGTAGTTTGAAGGTTGAAATCAATGGTTTTGAGGGTTGCTTTAGGGCTGCTCGGAAATTGGTATTTTGGGCTTGTTTTCAATGTGAAAATTGAGGTCTTGTGCTTAGTATGTTATCCGGGTTGATTATTTTAGAGCATGGACTGATTTGGGGTTATTTGCTTGGTGTTGGAATGCTTAGAATCAAGGATTTTGGTTGGTAAAGCTTCGGGGGCAAATCCGGGGATTTCGGAGTCTTGAGCTCGGTCTTCGATCTTCTCTTGGGTAGCAACGGTGAGTAGATTCATTGGTTTTTACTTTGTGCTTGATATGGACTCCTTTGGGGTTTGGGTAGAACCTTGAGAGGTTGCCTAAACCCGTGTGTAAGTCTCCCTACTCATAAGTTGTTGTGACAAGTTGATTGTATATACATTGTGACCATTGAATGCATTTTAAGTTGTCAATGTTGTAGTCGTGTTGAGTTCGTGCCTCACATGATGGTGGTCTAAACTACGGTGATGTGTAGTCCCACCGGTAGTGACTAGTAGGGTAGTACTTTGATGTGTAGTCCCATTGGACATCCACTAGTCGAAACGGTGATGTGTAGTCCCACCGTAAGTGTATGTTGGTTGTGCTTGAGCAAACCAAGAGTAGTGGTTGAGATAGACCCTTGTGCATCCATAGTTTTCTCGCATACAATTCGTATTTTGAAAAACTGCATGTTGTGAATTGTAGAGCCTCTCTCACTAAGCTAGTTGCTTATGCTCTTTGTTTCCAACATGCAGATCGTTAGAGTTCGGGAGGCGAGCGGGCGAAGGAGGAGCTTTTGGGAGTTCTCAAGCAAGTTTAAGTATGGTTTGCTTTTGTAATAATGCCTAGACAATGGGGTATAGAGTGTTAGGAGTTGGGGTCAAACTCCTTAGGAAGTTATGTTTGAAATTGTTAAACCTATGTTGTGTTATGATTTGCTTCTTGGATTATGCTCTATGATTCTTATGTGGATTATTTGCTTATGCCTGATTTTGTATGAGGATTGGTCTATGCATGCCTTAAGTTTGTCAACCATGTGTATGATGCCTATGCTTGTTAAGTGGTTTCTTATGATATTGCTTGAAGTCTAGATAAGTACGATTGTTGTTATATTCAATGCTTGTAAGCTAAAATCCAACTGTGATTGTTGTATGTATGCTTGTTGGAATGGTCGTTTGTGCGAGCCTTGTAGTCGTTGAATCATGCTTTTGGTCTTTTTAAGCTTCTATACATGTCTATGCATGATCTTAACGTTTTTCTTGGGTAGGAAGTCCTTAAGTTGGGCAGTAGGTGACCCCCTGCACTAAGGTTTCGAAACCATGGGTAAAGTTTCGAAACCTTTTCAAAAATTTTGGTTCCAGGGGTCACTGCTAGCCAAAGTTTCGAAACCTTTGGGGTAGGTTTCGAAACTATGGTCAAAGGTTTCGAAACTTTCCCCAAGGTTTCGAAACCTTTGGAAGATTTTGGGTTTTGGGAGAGAAATGGGTTCCAGGGGTTTCTGCCAGCAAAAGTTTCGAAACCCTTGGTAAAGGTTTCGAAACTTCTGCTTAAAATTGTACTGTTTTGACTTGTTGACCTTTTTAATGGGATAAATACATAGGATTTAATGTGCCTTTAGTCAAGATGGAATTTTGGTCGTTTGATTGTGGTTTGGGGTTCGTATATGACAAGTCTAAAATGAAAAAAAAAAATCTAAGGTTGCTAACCGAGGAGGAACCCTTTGGGTTTCGCTTCGGTTTTCCCCGTGTGGCCCACTCGGACCGGTCGTCCGGCCAGACCGGGACGAGGGGGTTACATTCTTAATTCTAAATTAATAAATAAAAGAAGTTAAATGTAGTAAAAGATAAGTAAGAGTCGATCCCACAGGGACTAAGAAAAGAGTTGAATGATGATTAAGTAGAAAACGGGGTCATTCGTAGGATATAAGTAAAAATAAAAATTGTAGAGAATATTAAAAAGAAGTGAATTCAATATAATAAAGATTAGCTTCAAGCTTTTTCTTTGACTCAATTTCCTCAGATCATCGGAAAAGGTTTTTACTTCATGATTCACGTCGGTTACTTGCCTACAAGGACCAGTCTTTGTGACTTGTTTTTTTTTCTCTCCGGTAAACCGATAATCTAAAATTAATTTTTAGAATCCAGTTTTCTGGTTAGATTAACTGCGGCTATCGCTGTTAAAAATAAACAGTTTTCAAATTCTAGAAAAACCTTATTCGGATTGTGTTGTTTCAATAACAATGGTTTCGATCTCAATTTTCTGTTAGTAATCAATTTACTAGGTGTGTTCCCAGGAAGTCGAATGTGCTTCAATAGTCGATCTTTCCTCCCACATATTTAACCAAAAACAACATCATGACCAAAGTCAATCTTTGGTTTTAAAATCATTCTGATTTTTGAAATTAAACTTAGAAAACTGAGAGAGAAAACCTAAAGTTATTTAAGTACTTTTCATTCCTCACGTTGGAATCGAGTCATCGCTTTAGCCTTTAGCTATGGAAAAATAAAATTTTATTAAAGTAAAATTTCCTAAGAACAAATAAAATCTAAGAATAAGAGATGATTTTTAAGTTCACTCAAAGGGGTATTTATACTAATCTAAAAACCTTAAAATTAACCTAAAATGATAAGAGATAAAAGATAAAACATTCAAAATAAATACAAATGATAAATCTCAAGTTTAAAATTTAAATCATGTTGATAAGCTATCGGAATGGACTTGATAAGCTATCACCGCCGCTGCTGATGTCATCCTCCCACTCTGCTGTTGCTGACGTCATCTTCTGACATGTCGTTTAGTCGCCACTTTCATACCCCAATTCTTGCCCACCAATCCAGCCATAAATCTAGAAAAATAAAAATTTGTAGAAATCGTCATTTTTAACACAGTTTCCAGAATCTATTGTCATGCACAAAAATCATGTAAAAACGCCCAAATCAGCAACAATAATAAACAGCAATGGAATATTTAAACACAAAATAAACACTAGTCAATAAAACTTTCATTTATCCAATTTTTTTAAGGAAACAACATTGACTTTGTCTACCTTTAAAATGAAAAGAACTTAAAAATAATTTAACTCAAAATTTGGCTCCCTCACACATTAAGTGAAATCGAATCAGGTAGTAATAGTCTAATGTTTATATTTGTGTTAGAATTGTAATTAGAAATTATAAAAATTATATTTATATTAGAATTAATTTATTTTTATTTAGTATTATGTCCTTTTGTTTTTGATACTTACATTCATCCCAGTATTTTGTGTTATTTTAATAACGGTTTTCTGGACCTTCTATGGAATTTTTTTATCGTGCTCAGATGCTATATTTGATTACTAGATATAAGTTTAAATCATTAGTATAACGTTCTTGCTGTTTGGTTTAGGCTTAGTTTGTGGTTGCTTTTAAAAAGTGCGGTGAAAAAAATGATTTTCAAACTAGCTGTTGAAAATTAGTTTTAAAAAGCTGGTTAGTGTTTGTCATTGATGTCAAAAAGTGATTTTTAGGAGATAAAATGTCTATTTTAGACATGATATTGAAAAATAAAATTAAATTTGGATGATTGTTCAAATTAATTAATATTATGATTTATGAAATAAATCAATTTCAATTATAATAAAAAAAATATTTTTTATAAAATTTAATTTGAAAATATAAACTACATTCTAGATTATATACGGGCATACCACTTACACATTAATAATAAATATAAAATAAAGTACAAATAAAACAATTTTATTTTCAATATAAATATTATAAAATATATATTATTTTACAATTATGTATGCATAAACATTATTTTAACAATAAATTATAATTAAATAATAAGGGTAAAAAAATAATTTTATTTTCAAACTAGCTTTTCCACCCAAGAAGCTATAAAATCCAGCTTCTTGGTTTGGGTGGAAAAGCTGGTTTTAAAAGCAACCAAAAACAGTCTGTTTTAACTAAAAGCACTTAAAAAAGTAATTTTTGGTTGCCAAACGCAACCAAAAACAGGCCCTTAGTAGCGTGTAGGAGTTCACCCTTTAAGTTTAGGTTGAGTGTTTAGCTACACGAGTAGATTGTAGTTAGGGACAAACGCAAAACTTTATGTTAGAGGGAACGAGTCTATAAGATTTTGTAGGGTAGAATTATTTTTGAAAGATAAATATGTTATTTTATTGTGAGACGCAACCACAATATCGCACTGTACAAACTTCATTAAAAAAAAAATTTAAACCTAGGTAGAAGAAAAAGAGTGCTCGTACCAATGCTAAAGACATCAAGACTATACATGCCACAATGCATTCCACCTTGTACCCTGAATCCATGATTACTAGGTCATCTACCCTATTAATCCCCTTCTTAAAGCTACAATTTATTCCTTTGCTCGTGTTTAAGCAGGACTGGACTAATGGCCTAAAAGAGGAGGGGGAGACGTGAGAATTCAGCAACCAATCCACTACTAATTTACTATCACATTCCACCCGCACGGGAAATTTAACGCACCATTTTATCTTGGAAAAAAGCTGAAGAGCTTCACTGATCGCATAGATCTCAGCCGGGGTTGGGTCGGATTTACCTATGTGTTTTGAGAAGTACAACAGCAAGATAGCCTTATCGTCTCGCAAGCAACCTCTAATTCTTTTGCAGGGTAAAATTAAATTTTTAATAGAAAATATATAAGAAAATTTATAAACAATTTTAAATTATATATAAATTTCAAAATTTTAGGTCGCACTTCGGTCTCCCTCTATTCATCCGTGAATGTAGCGTGTGAATGTGTGAGTTCTCATTAAAAAATAAACTAAGCATATAATTAATTTTGTCTTTGTTTATGGTTTGGTTATTCAATTTTAAAAATTATCAATTTTATCACTTAACTTTCAAATTTCAATTTTTATCATCCAAGTATTATATGTGTAATGGATATAGCAAATCGTTTCGTTTTAGACAGTTTTAATTATAAATTTAACTTAATATTTTATTTTTTTCTTTTCCATGATCGGCATCATTCTCATTGTCTAATTTGATATTATGAAATTGTTAGTATATAATAATCATATTTTATGTTAATAAATTCATAATAAAAATTATTAATTGTCTTCAAAACACTTATTTGTATTATGTAATAATATGATGTGATATAAAAGATAACTTCATTAATATCAAATTAGAATTTTAAAAGTTTATAGACCAATTTAGAATGAGAGTTAAAGTTTGTGGGTGAAACCGAAACATTCAAAAGTTTGTGAGACAATTTAGAATGAGAGTTAGAGTTTGAGGAATATGGAATTAGAACATTCAAAAGTTTAAAGACAAGCTAGAATAAGGATCGTAGTTTGAAGACATATGGTACAATTAACTCGATTAAAAATAACATATTATATCGCTTATAATTTATAATTGGCTAAAGGGTCAAATTTGCCCCTGTAGTAATCCGAAATCAGCAATGTTGCCCCTACTTTTTTTCTCCGTAATTTTATCCTCAAAGTCAGTCAATTGTAGTAATGTTGCCCTTTGACCGATTTTGACCGTTAAATGCTGACGTGGCAGTTAACGGTGTTGACAGGGCAATTTTACCCTCGAAGTCATTCATGCAATTTTGCCCTCGAAGTCATTAATTGCAACACTTTTACCCTTGGTTTATTTAGTTTTTGGATAAATAATTTTGTTTTTTCGAGTTGAACTTTTACAAACAGAATATATGAAAAATCGATTAACAAATTGATTTAAATATCCTTTGAGTCCCTAGTAATTTTAAAAATAAGCAAAATGAGAACTCTCACAAAAAATCAAAATATTATTCATTTTTTTAAAATCTATAAACTTAATAAAAATAAATATGATATTAAAAAATTATTGAAAATAAACCAACGAGAAGCGTGTTAATTGAAGGGTGAACGCCAACTATTCTATTCGAACGGCGTTCGATTGACACACTTACCGACGATGGGTTGTTAGGAAAAAATGTACGATGATCTCAAAAAACGACATTAGTGGTCTTCGACGAAAACGACATTGGAGATAAGGGCATGGGAGATAAATACAAGGATATCCAGAAGATAAAGCAGAATTCAACCTGAGCCACATGATTCGAGTTCACCGTACATATTTTCCTAACAACCCATCGTCGATAAGTGTGTCAATCGAACGTCGTTCGAATAGAATAGTTCGCGTTCACCGTTCAATTAACACACTTCTCGTTGGTTTATTTTCAATAATTTTTTTAATATCGTATTTATTTTTATTAAGTTTATAGATTTTTAAAAAAATTGAATAATATTTTGATTTTTTGTGAGAGTTCTCATTTTGCTTATTTTTAAAATTACTAGGGACTCAAAGGATATTTACATCAATTTGTTAATCGATTTTTCATATATTCTATTTGTTAAAGTTCAACTCGAAAAAACCAAATTATTTATCCAATTTTATTCAAAAACTAAATAAACCAAGGGTAAAAGTGCTGCAGTTAATAACTTCGAGGGCAAAATTGCATGAATGACTTTGAGGGTAAAATTGCCCCGTCAGCACCGTTAACTGCCACGTCAGCATTTTGCGGTCAAAATCGGTCAAAGGGAAACATTGCTACAATTGACTGACTTTAAGGGCAAAATTACAGGAAAAAAATTAGGGGCAACATTGCTGATTTCGGATTACTACAGGGGCATATTTGACCCTTTAGCCTTTATAATTCTATACACTAATGGATTAGATACAAAAATTTTACATAGAAAAATATTTTATGGGAAAATTACGAGCAGAAAAAATTAAGTAAAAGGGTAATCACACTCTTTAGACAAATGTAAAAAATTCCAATCCACATTATCTAAATAAACATGAATATCTTTAATCACTTGGTTAATTAATAGATCTCTAAATATATAAAATTTTAAGCCAACATATATTAGTTTATTATTAAGGGCAGAAGGCATTGGGAGTGGGGACTAGTAGAGGCCATGACTCCCACAAAAATTTTAAAAAAATAAATTTGATCCTTTAAAATTAAAAGAAAAAATTAGTTTGGTCTATTGAAATTTTTAAAAATTTGTATTAAATTTCAAAAAATTGAATATTTTAAATAAAACCCCCTCCCATAGTTTTTAAAAATTCACATTAAGTCTCTCAAAGTTATTAAAATTTTAATCAAACCCAAAATTATTTAAAATATATAAATTAAATCCTTTAAAGAAATTTAAAAAGATTAGTTAGCTTCAACAAACTATTTCATCAAATTTTGTCACTGTTATTATTCTTTTGTACTACTAAGTTTATTGAGCAATTACAAAAATATGAACAAATGCAATTCTTTTAGGAAAATTGTAAATAATTGAGTAACATTATACAATAGGCCAACATTGTCTAATTGATAAAGCTACTCACCTAAACTTAAAGGCATGCCAGATATTGAGGGGGGGCTGAATAAAAATCTTCGACGAATTAACAAATTCATTAATTTTATTAGCATACTCTTTCTTCTCTGCATCGCGAGGATTCCTACAGAATAATCTTTTTAAGGTAATGAGGATTCTTAGTTTTATGCCAACAGCTGAAATATATTACATAATTAATTTGTTTTTAAAAACAAAAGTATACATGTGCATTGAAATTATACATAATATAGAACACAAGGCTGTCAACTGCCGGCTTAAGGACATATCTATGACCGTTGAATTCTATTTTGACTAAAATAGGATATAAAATCTTATAAAGACAAATATAAGATCCTTACAATAAACTCGTCGTAAAGTCACGGCAAGTTCGAATAAAATATTGTTTTTTTTCAAAAGTTTTAAACTCGATGTAAAGCGATGAAAAGTTTTAAACATTTTCAAAAAAAATCCGTATTTTAACTTAATTAATTGCGTTAGCGGATGATTAACAAATTTTAATTGAAACACGCTATGCATGCTAGGCGAGTTTTTTTTTCATTTCGTCATTAGTAAAAAAGTTTGATTTTAAATTTTTTTAATTAAAACTCATCATGGTGAGTTCTAGTTAAGATTTGCTAATCATCCGTTAAGACGATTAATTAAGTTAAAACACATGATTTTTTTTGAAAAATTTTGGAACTTTTTGTGGTTCTACGTCAAGTTTCAAAAAAAAATTAAAAAAAAAATATTTTATTTGAACTCGTCGTAGTTCTACGGCAAGTTTACTGTAAGGGTTCTAAATTTGTCTTTAGAGGAATTTAGATCCTATTTAGATCAAATTAGGATCCAACGGTCCTGGATATGTCTTTATCCCATCAATTGTCATTAACTTCAAAAAAAGAAAAAGCTGTCACTTTAAACACTTTCTTGTGGGATAAAAATTCTCTGTCTCTTTTCAGTACCCTACTTATACGAGTATGCAAAAAAATCTGATCCTAGTAATCCGATCCGTATCCGATGATTCGATCCGAAAATATGAATATTCGATCTATTTTTAAATTTTTAAATAATTCGGATCGGATACCCAATAAATATTTAGAATAATCAGATTAGATAAGAATCGACCTAAAATGAAATTCGAATTATCCGAAAATCCGATTAAAAATTAGGCATTTTTAACCCTAGCCCAAGTCGCCTGGTAAAGCTCAAACTAAAATTTTATCCCCTAATTCTAATTTGTCAACCCCTCTGCACGATAATTTCCCAAATCTTATTCTCCAGACGTCCACCGCTTCACCTCCAGCTACAACCTCCACTCATTGTTATTGCTCGTCGTCACTACTCATTGCTCACACCTTTCTTCGATGACCAACTGGTTATCCTCTCTCACGTTATGAGTCATGATCTTGTCTCCCACACTCTCAATTCTCAACTCTCATCCATAAATGCTCACCGTTATATTTGCCTAGTTTTTTTTTTCTACTATGAAATGTTAAGCTAGTTTTTTATATCAAATTTGCTTCTTTTGATTTTAATTATTGTTTTAAAGTTTGAATTTTTTATTATGAAATGCTCAACTTTTGCTACTGTTCTATTTTTTTGCTCACAACGTTTGCTACTGCTTTTTTGTCTCAAAATGTGTGCAAGTTGTAAGAAGTTTAAACTTTTTTTTTGTTAAATTAAGTAAGAATTTCGGATTCGGATATTTAAATATCCGATCTGAAATTTCGGATATCTTATTTTTTGGATTAGATACAAATTACTATTTTGACTATTCAAAATTTTAGATATCCGAAAATTTCGAATTGGATACTATTCGTATCCGAAAAAGCACACCCCTGCCTACTTATGCCTCAACACTAAATAAACACTACAAAATTAAATTTCAAACTCTAACCTTAAATTCTAAATCCCAAGTCCTACACCCTATACCCTAAAAAATACACTATATCCTAAATTCCCTAAACCTCACTTAAAATTCTAAACCTAATTTTAAGCGTGAGAATATAAATAGGGACACTGAAAACCCGACCCTACTTTATTTATCTTAAATAATAATAATATTTTATTTCAGATAAACAAATTGTAGAGTAAAAGACAAACAATAATACAAGGGCCACGCAACTAATTGCCCAAGATAGAACAACTATACTGCTTGGGTCACATTCTTATAGTGAAGTAGTTGATTATGATTGATGAAAAAATGATAATAAATATTAGAACAAATCACTACTTCGGTGAGTATTAAAAGATAATACTTTCTTTTTTGGATTACGTTAACAATGACTCAAAAGTTCGATAAAAATATGAAGACAATGACTAAAAAGGTTAACTGAAAATAATAATTGATAAGGTAAATTATATCCAATGTCAATTTGTTTTTTATTTTGGCCATCGGTTTTTAAAAAATAAAATTCCAGTGACTTGTGTTAGTTAAAAGAGCTCATTTTTAGTTTGGCTCATAATTTTTGGATAAAATATCGATTTGACATTTAAATTTCTTAACCTCACTTTTAACTCACATTGCCGCCATAGTCCGTCTTTGTACCCTCCTTTATAACAACAGAACTATCGAACTCTTTGAGAAAATGACTGCATTTATAACAGCATAAGCAGACCCAGAAATTACCTCTTAGCAACCGATGTCGGTAATACATAAATGACCAAACTAATAAGGGTTAACAGTTTAATGATCAGAATGTAATGAACTAATAATACGAAAGAGTGAAATGTAACTTTTAAAACTGGCGATTAAAATTAAGACCGAAAATAAAAAGGACTTATAGTGTTGTTTACCCTAATTGATATATTAAGTAGATAGAACTCACTGCTTCACTATTTAATTTATTTATTGGATATAAACAATAATAAGTGAAGGTATCAAACTTTAGTTGTTTGGGGAATTCGAGGTACTGACTTGGCGTTATGCTCCGTGTTTATCTGCAATTATGCTTTCTTCTCTCTCTCTCTCTTTTTTTTTTGTTAAAGCCAATAAAAAATAACATGCTTCGCTAGCTTTTTTCTATTGGTATTATAAATGGTGTAAACGAGCCGAGTCAGGCTTGAGTAGTATTAAGTTCGACTCAATTTATTAAGAACTTAAATTGAGTTAAACAGAGAGTTAAAAGACAAAGAATTGTCCATTTAAACTATATGAGTAGTGTTCTCATAAAAGACTTTAAGTAATAATCCTTTAGTAAGCAGATCTACAATTATAGAGTTTGTACCAATATGTTCTATAAATATTTGTCTACACTAACTCTTTCTTTAACAACCAAGAAGTTAACGTCTATACGTGTTGACTTTGATGTGCTCTTGTTGTTAAAAGAATAAAAGATTACATATTTACTGTCACAAAATAACGCGAGAATGATCCTGATGTAATTGAATCTTGATACGAAAATTGCATTATCAAAATACATTATCTCAAAATCCCTTGTTAGAAATATCTTGGTTTATACAACATGCTTATATCATTAGTGGCGAGTAATATGTCATCGATATATAAAATTAAGAAATTGTTTATTCCTATTGAATTCGTAGTGCATAAAATTATCAACTAATATTCTCAAAATCAAATGAGACAATCATTTGACGATATTTGTAAAAAAACAATCACAAAGTAAAATATTAATTTTATTAATGATAAAACTTCTAACGAGGAATCTTATAAAAGGACATGCTACTCAACTAAACCACACCTAAACAAGAAAAAAACAATAGCGAAAGACTCACTTAAGCTAAAGATGATTTTTTAAATTTTGAATACGACTGATTTTACATCATCATACATGAACTTTTGTATGGTATTGTATTTTTTAGCATAAATCTTCTAAATTCTAACAACATCCTCTAAATTTAAAACTTTTATACTTAAATATTAAATTCTAAATAAATTTTTTAAACTTTAAAATTAAGATACTTGTAAAAAAATTTTGTTTACCAACATTGGACAATTTACCACTTCATCTCTATTTAATGAAATTGATCCAAGGTACCACTTGTTTAACAGAGAAATTCTACAAGTATCCATATGTTATGTATCATGAAAGTTGTAATGTTATATTTATTAAAAATATCGGTAACAAAAATAATTTTATTAGTAAATTGTTAAATTTAATAAAATTATGAAATAATGCATTATTTTTTATTATTCTTATTAATTTTATAATAACTAGATTCTATCATTGTTGGTGAGAGAAAATATTTTACGTAAATAATTCGTATTTTAATCCTTTAGTTGTGTGTTTGATCCTTAAGAATTAATTTTTATTTGTTTTATTAACGGTTATATAAATGAATGAAAATACAAAAATATCATTATAATAATATTTTTATTATTAGGGATGGACACAGGCCAGGTCAGGTTTTTGGTCAATCCAAACTCAATTTGACTGAAAATTATATACCCCAACCTAAATTAGAGCCTACTTGACTCGATCTATCCATTATTGGTCGGATGAGAAAAATTTAGATATTTAGGGGTTAGGGTTTTGGCATTTCTAAAAATTAAATATTTTCTGGTTTTTTAAAAATAAAAATTAATGAAAATAACAAAAATATACAACATGTCATATTCTAATTGGATAATAGAAATTTTTAACAACTGTAACGGAAAAACCTTATTTGAGTAACGGAATGAAACGTTAGACACCTATTTGACCCGAAAAATAGTTCATGCACCTAAGTGAAAGTATAGTTTGAACACTTTTCTGACAGTTAAGTCTTTTTAATAAACCAATCATTTAACATAGTATGATGTCTTTAATAATTATAAATTTATAATTTAGTGTAATGACAAAGTTAAATTTCCTCCCTAAATAGATAAAAATGCAATTTAATTCCTAAAAAATTATAATTCAATTATAGCTCTAAAAGAAAATTCCGCACTGAAACGAAGAAACACCTATTGCCTTTCAGTTAGCACTAGCAGCATATATTAATATGGTTAATCTCTCTGTGATCAGATTTCAAGCTGGTTGTACCTAGACTTTTGAAACTTCATTCGAATGACCAAAAATATTTATTATCCAAGATTTAAGGATAACTGGTTTGTGAAATATTTTGAAGATTAAAACTGATGCAATGCCAATATGGAATTCAAATGAAGACGTATATCTCTTTCTAAATTTATGACGTGGCTCTTTCAATTCGGAAAAAATAATGCGATGAATTTTTTCCACCGCGGGTAGCGTTTCGTGTTGCATTTATTACGGTGCACCTCATGCTCACAGAAAATTAAAGGAACTTCTAAGATTATATCTCATTTTGTGTCAGTTTATCGATGCATTTAGAACACTCCACTTCTACATTAATATAAGTTTGAATATTAGAGACCGAAATACTATTGATATTACAGATGAAGATTTTATTCGAGGGGAATGTTATTAACTTTGTTTCTCCACATCCATCGTCTTTTATGTTAAGAAATTATTATCTTTATTTAAATCTTACCATTTTTTTAATGAAAACCTAACTTCTAATTTTATCAGGATGCTAGTGTCTTCAAAAGAAATCGAATCTAGATTCTTACCAGCTATATTCCGGAGGCTATAAGATTGCAAATAAATACCCCTAACACTTCAGCTAACATAAGTGTATATCGTTGAATAGTTGAAAAGAGTTATGGAGTCTACGGTGGTGCAAGTGACTGAGCGACGATCGGGCGGTTACCTTCCGACTGTTTGGGAGCCCCAGCTCATCAACTCCCTTACCACTACCTACTCGGTGAGTGTCTTGTTTATATTCAACTCCGATGATTAACGGCATCATCTATTTCTCTGCCTGCTTTTGCTGCATGCAGTATGAGGGTGACGGAAGTCGTTTGGAGGAGCTGAAGCAAGCTGCTCGGCGTCTGTTCACATCACTAGATCGACCCGAAGAAAAATTGGACATGATCAATAAAATGCACCGACTGGACATATCCAAATACTTCCACAAAGAGATCAACGAGTTTCTTTCTCATCTTAATCCCAATGCTGCCACCGATCTGTTCACAGTCGCCTTGCAATTCCGCCTTCTGCGCCACCATTGTTTCCCCGTTACTTCAGGTTTACTAATCGGTTTCTTCATTATGCTTGAGTTTCGAGTTTCGACATGATATTGTACTGACGACAGCGAAAAAAAAAAACAGATGTGTTTAACAAGTTCATGAACAGCGAGGGGAAATTTGAAGAGAAGTTGAGTGAAGATGTAGGAGGTTTGTTGAGCTTGTACGAAGCTTCATACCTAGGGTTTCATGGAGAAGACGATGTTCTTGAGGCCAACGCCTTTGCCACTAAACATCTAAAACTGGCAATGGAGAATTTGAAGGATGAGGATTTAGGTTTAGCCCAACAAATCAAAGAATCACTTGAAGTTCCTTTACATTGGAGGCTGCCTCGAATGGAGGCTCGAAACTTCATCAATGTGTACCAAAGAGATGAGAATAAGAACCAGGTTTTGCTGGAACTTGCTAAATTGGACTTCAATCTTTTGCAGTCCATTTACCTCCAGGAGCTAAAGGAGCTCGCAGAGTATTTATTGAATTCTCTTAACTTTTTAATATTTCGATTTCAGTGCCTGTAACTTTGATTTATCTATTCTGTACCCAAAACAGTGAATTTAAGAAAGGAATTGATGGACAGGTGGTGGAAAGTGTTGAACATGAAGGAGAATGTACCGTTTGCAAGAGATCGGATGGTGGAGTGTTATTTCTGGGCAGTGGGAAGTATGCCGGATCCGAAGTTCCAGAAATGCAGGAGAAACCTCACAAAGTTTGGAAGCTTAACAACAGTCTTAGATGATGTTTATGACATTTATGGATCAATGGATGAGCTTCATAAATACACTGCTGCCGTGATTAGGTAAATTTTGCTGCGAATAGAAATCATCTGTCTTTTTCGGTGCCCCTATGTATGTTTATACTAAAAATTTAAATTTAGGGTTTAAGAGATTAGGGGTACACTGTATTTTCTAAAGTTTAAAACTTAGAATTTAAGGACACCGAAAAGGGGCAGAGAATTTTTTTTTTTTTTTTGCTGCTGCTATTAACGGAACTCGTTTTTTTAAATGTATTTATATTTAGGTATAAGTATTCAGTTCTTCTGAGTTTTGATTAAAAAAATTGACCAGGCCTGTTTCCTTTAAAATAAATAAAAAATGACATCCCTTATTAAGCTCTCACCTTGTTATAACTCTGCTAAAATTACATGCAGATGGGATTTAGAGGTTATAGAGGAACTCCCAGAGTATATGAAAGTATGCTACAAAGCTATGTACGACCATGTGAATGAAATGGTCGAGGATGCCTTGAATGCTTCTGGCGTTAACATCTTACCTTATGTCAAGGATCAGGTACGTGTTCGATAATAAAATACAATATGATAATTTACGATTGAGTATTAATTCGATTGATATCATCATTATTTTGATACGCAGTGGGTGTGTTACGTACGAGCGTTGCACGTAGAAGCAGAATGGTATTATAAAGGATACATGCCAACTTCAGATGAACATTTGCGAAATGCATGGACCTCGATTGGTATTCCTATTGGTTTGGCCTATGTATATCTAGCAGTGCTGGAGGATTCTCGTTTACTTAACCATTCTCAATTACAATTCTTTGATAATTGGTCTGATTCCGACTTCTTTTATTTGCCTGCCTTAATTACCCGACTTTTGGATGATTTAACTACTTCCAAGGTACGTATGGTATGAAATCCGATATATATATATATATATAATTGTTGTTCTAACTTGAAATTATTGGACCGTTTTGAAGGTTGAGATGGAAAGAGGGGAGATAACGAATTCAATTCAATGTTACATGATTCAAGAATCTGTGTGTGAAGAAGAAGCACGAGATCATGTGAAAGATTTAATAAGTGATTCCTGGAAAAAGCTTAACACGTTGGTTGCTCATCCTTGTGGTTTTGCCGGAAATGCATTGGCAATGACAAGATGTGTTCAACGAATTTATCAGTTCGGTGATTGGTTTGGCATTCAAAGCAACGCCAATAAGGATTGTGTGACTTCTTCTTTGTTCAACTGTGTTTAAAATCTACTATAGGTCGAGTTGAAAATGCTAATTGAAATAAATAATGCTGAGTTCAAGTCAGATCTACGTTGGTTGAATTATATCAGGTTTTAAACCTTTTCAATTCACTTTGGGTTTGTCTTTTTCAATTTTTATTATTTCGGGTCGAGTCAAATATAATATTTCTTTGATAATCAGATTGAGGTACTTCAATTCAACAATGGCTGATTCATTTACATGTTTTCTACCAGATTGAGGATTTCTTAACAGTTCTAACATTGATCATTCTATAATTGAAGACGTGGATTCATCACCCGCAAAGAACAGATCCTCAATTGACATAATTGACTTCAATAAATTAATAAATAAATTACACTCCATATCATTTAATTATGTCTTTGAAGACATAATATGCCATTTCTTCGAAAATTACAAATAAATTATTTGATTAGAATATTGTTATAAATAGGTCACTGACTAACCCACTAAATATAGATGAAAAAAGTAACGTAATTTGGTAAAAAATTTAGTCAGCAAAACTTATATAATCTAACACCTCATATTTAAAAGTTTTATCATTTTAATTTTTGTTATTCTCTTAAAAAATTAAATAGTCTAAAGGTGATTACAAAATAATATATGTTGTCATTTTCTTAAATGTTTTATTCTTCTCTCATAAATATTATATTACTCTCATGTCACTTTCTTCGTATGATAATAGTTTAACAATAACTTGTTGCTTTATAATGGAATGTAGTTGTTCAACTATTGCTTTGATCTAATAGATTCGTTTGTTTTGACATTATCGCAAAATAAATGTTAAAATTTTTAAATATGAAGAATTAAATTTATTGAGTTAGGATAAAATTAATAATATATATTTTAAGACTAAAATGTTATTATACTATGTCATAATAGATATTCGTTTCAATTTTAATGATAGAATAACATGTTTACTATAATATTTTAAGAATTTATATCCAATATATTAGCGGTGGAAACTTTTAATTTTTATAAACGCCTTAGTTTTAGAGGTTAGGGTGTAAGTTTTAAGAGTCTATGTGTAAGAATTTAAAATTTATGGGCAATAGTTAAAATTTAGGGGTTATGATTAGAATTTAGGGTTTAGAGATTAAAATTTAAGTTTTAGTGTAATATGTCAAAAATTTAAGTTTTAATGTATAAATCCTAAATTCTAACCCTAAATTTTATTAACAATCCCTAAATTTTAAATTACTAAACCATATAATCCCTACACTCTAAATTGAGTCCCTATACCCTAAAATTAAGACGATTGTAGAAACTTTTAGTTTCCGCCGCCAGTGTATCAAATAATTATCTATATTTTAATTAAATAACTCTTAAAAGAAAATTAAGATATTTATTACCCAACTAAATCAGAAATGTCAAAGTTTTCATCGGAGACTCTCAACAAGTTTCCATATTTCACAATAAATTTAAACTTTTGGCTTCACCCTCATTTATATGTACATATTTAATATAGCTCATCTCCTCACGAATCTGGGAGATAACAGAGCACTTGACGGCTCTACTACACCCAAGATCTTGTAGACATCATCAGCAATTGAAGAAAATTTTGATCAGAAGTACAAAAAAATCCGTTGTTGAAGCTTTCTCACAAAAGGGTTTCCAGATATCATCACCAAATATATGACATTCAATATAAGTAAACAATTCCTACGTCATGTAATACAAACATGTAATCTGCGACTACAGACCAAACTTCTTCGGCCTTAGATAAGTGGAAGACCCCTGCCGCAGACCAGGCATTGAAACCTGTTGCTGCTGCTTTGCTTTCTTCTGTCTCTCCTTCTCCTTGCTTTCTTTCTCGGTCTCGGCTTGCATCTTCCTCAAATTTTCCATTTCCTCCTCCATAGCAGATTTATTCTCTTTCTGTTTTTTCTTGTGTTCCAACAATGTCGTATCCGACTCTTTCACAGAAAAAAACATGGGACCTAATTCGGCCAGCCACTGCGGCTCCACAGCAGAAACGCATTGCATATACTCCTTTGTTGTCAAAATCAATTCATGATAAACAACATACTCGGGAGTATAACCCAAACCATAAAGAGCACTGCTGGGGTGCAAGTGGCATGGCATTCCATTCCTGCAATTAACATACTCTCCAACACCCTTTAATCGTGCAGCATTGTGGAAGTACGCAGAACAAATGGCTTTCCGGATTATGTCCCAATCATATCCACAGGATGTTAGCGGGATTTTCAGTGTCTTCAGAATATCCAATAGTTGAGATCTAACCTCTCGGGCTTTCTTCAACCCTTTAACATGCAAAAAGTGGTCGTTACACCAGTCCCCTCGATACTGATTAGCTTTCCATTGCTGGTAAACATTGAGCAACGTCAAGTGATCAGATTCTGGTACGAAAAACTTTTCTCTCGCTGCATCACTCTCCTCTGCTCTATCCTTGGGTCGAAAAAACACTGATGGGACTGAAAGCATTGAAACAATGGTCAAAACCTCATCTAAGCATTCTAGCTGTTCACCCATCAAAAGCATCTTGGCAAGTGGGGGATCCAATGGGAACTCCACCATTTTCCATCCGATCTCAGTCAAGGCCCCTACATTGTTGAGTGCACCCAGAACCCATAACTGGTACATAGAATTAAGGATATTTTCCTGTGGTGGTGGGTCCATGAAATCAAAATCTAGCAAGTTTTCTATTTTAAGAGACTTGAGCAGCAACACCACATTGCCTAGGTTGGTCCTTTGTATCTCAGGCACAGGAGCTGGTAACATCTCGTTTAAGTATGCGCTCTCTGTATACAGTCTATAACATGTGCCTGGCCCTGTTCTACCAGCACGTCCCGCACGCTGGTCAGCAGCAGCACGACTAACAGGGAAAACTTGAAGGGCATCCATACCCATCTTAGGGTTATAGACTTTCATTTTACCATAACCAGTATCAATAACGTAATAAATCCCATCTACAGTCAAGGATGTCTCAGCTATGTTAGTGGCAACAATGCATTTCCGAGCTCCATCTTCAGCCTTGTGGAATATCTTTGCCTGCAAATCAGCAGGCAACTGGGAGTATATTGGGAGTATGAGTAGTTTAGGAACAGCTTTGCTGGTGGAGGAGATAAGTTGTTCAATTCGTTCCGCAAGGGCATAACAAGCTGCCTCAATCTCATCTTGGCCAGTCATGAAGATGAGGATGTCACCTGGAGGGCTGGTGATATGAATAGTCATGGCCTGCTTCACTGCAGCTTCAACATAATCCTCACAGGGAGTCTTACTGTACAGAATATTGACAGGAAATGTTCTACCAGGAATGTGGAAAATTGGTACACTGCAAAATTTGAAAATATAATTACTTATATTAAATTCATTAGAGGAAGAAGATGCCAGCTTATGTTGATACTAAAAAAGGACACTTTACCTTCCAAAGAAATTTGAAAATTTCTGTGCATTTAGAGTTGCAGATGTCACAATAAGCTTGAAATCACGGCGTTGAGCAACTACCTTTTTCAATATTCCAAAAAGCACATCGGTGTTTAGTGATCTCTCATGTGCCTCATCCATTACAATGACACTGCAATATTTGCAAAATTGGAAGTAAATAACACAAGTATCACCGGTAATTCATTTGTCAATTGGGATAGACAAGAAAAATAAGATATAATTTCTCCTTACCGATACTTGTCAAGATCAGCATCTTTTAATGTTTCACGAAGTAGGACTCCATCAGTCATATACTGTAAAGTTGAAGAAATAAAAAAAAAATTAGCATGTTGTATCAAAAGCAAACACAACAGGCGAAAAAAGACAATGCTCCAAACAATTAATTGAGAAACTAATAAATCAATTTTAGAACAAATAATGGAAAGATGGCCAAACTGCTGGAATTGAAAAGACAAAGATTGGTGCATTCCTCATTGCAAAAGATAAGAATATAAGAAATGTAGATTATACTTGAGTGGATAAAGATTTGACATTGGCCTTCTAATGTCAACTGAACTACTCACCTTAATTATGGTGTTTGTCCCAGTCACATCTTCAAAACGTATAGCATAGCCAACTTTATCACCCAGATCTGTCTCCATCTCTTCGCTAACCCTTTTTGCAACACTCATGGCAGCCACACGCCTAGGTTGGGTACACCCAACGACGCCATTTATAGTGTACCCATCTTCATGAAGATACTGTGTAAGTTGAGTTGTTTTCCCTGATCCAGTTTCACCTACAACAACAACTACCTGGTTTTCTCTAATCACCTGTCGAACATACAAGAATAGAATAAGGAGGTCAATAAAAGCTTGGTACTTTAAAAATAGTCAAAATGATAGAATTTAGCTATAAAATTAAAAGAAAAGGGGCAAAAATATTTAAAAAATTGCAGGGGGAGGAACTTTTACATTCCTTTCAGACAGCTGCAATAATCCTTGGATGTGCAAGGTGGCTAATACCCACCAGCCACAACCCCAAAGAGAAAGTGGCAAGCTAAAGTTGCTATTTAGTTCAAACTTATATCAACATATGCTAACAAATAAATGTCAAACCTGCAGCAACTCATCCCGCACTGAATATATGGGCAAGTATTGACGCTGCTCTGCTAAGCTTTTGGACATTGCAAATTCACTTACAGCCTCCCCCTTCTTCAAATGCTGTGAAAATTTGGCATCTTCTTTGAAATCAACTTCACCATGTTCACCTACTTCAGCAGTGTCGGCATCAATCTAGCATCCAATGAAGAGAAGGTTAACTGATGTATTATCATTTTTAGTAAAAGAAAATGTCAAAAAATACATTTTATAAAGAATACCTGTTCTGCTGTTTTCTCAACTCCAAGGATATTACCAAGTTTAGAGCCTGCAAGCTCCCAAAATCGTTGGCGGGACTTATTCATGCTTTGCTTCTCATGAATTTCCCTAAGCAAACTAGATCCTTTGCGTGAAATTATAGCCATATCTGATGTAGGATCTTTTATGGGCATGACTGGCTCTGCTTGTTTAGTGAAAACAATTCTGCCATCCAAGAACGGAGGTTTTGTATCTGTGACAACAAAATATATAGAACTTTTAGCCAAATGTAAGAGCATTTCATATATCAACAGAAAGATTAATATCCACTTACCGTGTACTAGAAGAATCACTTTGCGTTCGTCCTCATCATCAAACTCAGTTTGCACCTCAGTACCTCTAACAGCTCCAGATCTTAGAAGTTGCCGGTCTTCCCACTGAGCATTATCAGCAGTAAGCTGGGACAACTTTTTGCTCTGAGCAAGGGACATCTTAGTCCCATCCCTTCGAACCTGTTTAGGAGATGACAAAATTGTTAAGAAACCATTTAATTCAGTAAAGGACAGGCAACATATTTAAGGAAGAGAGAGGAGGGGAAAAATGTTCTAACTAGGACCAACATAAGCCAGGAAAATAAAAGAAAAGTAGATAAAAGTTTATCATTCTACTTATTTTAATATCGAAATATGGAGGGCAATAAAATGACAAATGAATAGCAAGTCCAGTTTAAATCTCTAGAGAACATTTAACCCGAACCACAACGGCTTCAAAATTAATAAACAAAAGGTGTGAAAGGATACTATCTACGGAACATGATTTGCTTCTTACATCTCATCACTTATGTTAAAGCCAGAACTCAACGTCATTACGACTCACTCATCACACTATCATTTACCTATTACTCAGAACTCAATGTCATAAGACATTAGGAACGCTAAGATCATAACAATTTTTAATCAGTATCTTCGAATACATGTTACTAAGGCCTTTATTTATTTCGATGAAATAGCCAAACCATGTATATATCTAGATTTGCACAAGCACAAGTTACTAAGATCTTTAATCAACCAACGTTTTACCATAAATAACACATCATGAAAAATGACACCTAGTTTGCGCATAAAAGATTATTTGTTAATACAGCAAAGCAATACCAGTCTTTTTGCCAACTCAGCCTCTTTCTTTTGGAATGAAGCTTCATCCCCAAGAAAAAATGACGAACTATCAGCATCAAACATGGTGTTTCCTTCTTCTCTATCATACCTACACAAGGAAAGTTGAGACACTTTTCAGCAGAACTCATAAAGCCCACAAATGAATGGCAGAATCACCATCAATGGACAGTCAAAAGCCACATTGCAGAATAACTAATCAAGTTCCCATTTTCATCGTAAAGTACAATAAATACATAATTTACCATGCACGGTCTGAATTATACTCCATCTCCAGGCGCATACTTTCTGTAATCTCATAATTGTGTTCTTCAGCCAAACCCTTCTTATCTCCATCGTCCTAAACAGTAGACATAACAAATTATGAGCAAAAATTAACATTAACAAATGTAAAAAGATTAGAGTAAAGAGGGAGAAAGAGAGAAAAAAGCCATTCCACTAACAACGCAGGAAAGATCACTGCATCTAACCACTATCAACTGATTGTTCATTCATTTCCAGAAATATTACTTAAAGAGAGATATTTAAAGAGGACGGAATAGAGAGAAAAAGAAAAGGAAATAAGACAATGCCCTATACAGGCTATACTACCTCAAATGACTGAGAATTTTCCCTTGAAAAGCTAATCTGGTGAGATCTCCGATCATATCTAGAACTTGCAGATTTTGTAGATGCCCCAGAGGCTCGTATTGGAACTGGACTAGGAGACACATAGTCCCAAGGAGAAGCACTAACTGTACCAAATTTCAGCACAAATATAAAAATTGTTTTATCTTTTAACTCAAAATATTGAAATAAAAAAGAAAGAACAGTCAATAGCATCAAGAATAAGAAAAGCTTTACTTGCTGAATAACATACCAGTTGAACGAGGAGTGTGGTCTCCCATCCATGGAGAAACTAATCTAGCATCAGGTGAAGTCCCAACAAACATTGGAGCTGGAGAAGGTTGATGGTGCCTGCTACTACCAGAGTAACCATCCCGGTGTGGCGTATCTTGCCATTCCCATCTCCCATCGTCCCAATCAGATCTGCCTACAAAGGATTAAGATATGAATTACCTTCTTGCACATCAGCAAGATGCCAAAAAGATAGTATGAGTCTATTAGCGTACAAACTCTAAGCGGCATGTTGACATAATAAGTTACCAAGAACATTTTCAAACCTAAATATGTCTTGGTTCCAAGTACAAAGTTTGGATGTATAATCCATCATCCCCATAACACCCAGCCTCAAAAAATGCACAAGTCAAATTTTTGCAAGACAATCCAAATGGAAAGGTTATTCAGAGCTAAAGTACCCAAACATGCATCTGTTTAGTATGAAGTATCACATACCAGGTGTCCGACTTTCATATCTACTTCGGCTTCTTCTATAATCTTCACCATATCGACCATGGGTATCTCTTCGATCATCATGATAGTGTCTCTTTCTTGCATTCCCATAATCACTTCTAGAATCATTGCTAAAACCTCTTCTCTCCATACCATGGTCATCTCTCTCATACCTTGGACTCTTAGAAGAGACAGTACGGGAACTCCGGCTAGGTGAAGCTCGAACCTTCAATTCAAAGAATAACCGGATGCATATAAAGGTTTGCTCAATTTACAGGATAACAAGTATAACAAAACAAATAAAAGAATAATATTGACAGCAAGTTATTCACATACATCTGAACTCCTATGTTCTCTTGAGCGTGTAGTAACATCTGAACTCCTATGTTCTCTTGAGCATGGAGTAGCAAACGTATCATCATTTCCTCCTCTGTCTACAGTAACTGTGCTTTCTGCAATATAGCAACAAAAAAAAAAATTGAGTAATAGAAGGAAAGAAAGAAACTTAAACACAGGAAGAGCGTGAAAAAGTACAAAATGTCCTTCAGACAGAAGAGAACCTAGAAGCTTGTTAAAACAAGGGATTACTAGAGAAAAGAGTTGTATACTAACTAACAGAATCACTATATTTGAAACAAACCCCCGCCCTCAAACCACCACAAAAAAATCCCCCAGACCCCAACCCTTTCTTCAACACAAAAGGCAAATGGAGCAAAAAGATTGTCTCATAGCTCTAAACCGCAAGGTCAAGGAAGCATGAGTTGGAAATCTATCTCAAATCTTAAATGTCAAAGGTGGTCAATTGGTCATCAGCATGAAACCAACTTGGCTGTACCACTTCCTCTATAAGTTAGGCTGTCATCATACTATGCCTCAAAGTCAACGATACAGGTTATAAATCCACAGAGAATATAGAACATCTTGCTCGGCCAAATACATTAGACAGTTTGTGGATGGAAGGGAATGAAAAACAATCAGAAATCATAACAGATCATGCCTACCATCTGTACACTTCTGTACCAACTTAACTATTTTACAGGATGAATTGTCAAATACTCAAGCATGCACTTAATGCAACCTCTGGGGGGGAGTGGCAATAAAATCTTCTAATAAGTAGCAATTGATTATTCAATTATGTTGTTACTTCCGGTTAGAGTTTTACATGAAAGATGAAAAAAATTAAAGAGAGTAAAAGACTCAATTTCTTAATTAAGACGAAGTAAATGAATAGATTACCGGCATTAGCTGTTATACAAGCTGTCTTATTACGGTAGTGTCTGCTACTGTGGCTTCGGCTATCATTTGTAACATTACTTCTAGGCTCTTCAGAAGAGTCAAACCCCTCATCCACATCAAGAGATGCTGCAATGGAGATGCCTTTTTCTTTAGGAACCTTGAATCCATCATCAACTTTAGAATGCCCTTGCTTCTCTTTAGCACGAAGATCCAAACCTAATAACATTAAAAAAGACAGATGTTACAAATAATCAAAAACTTGAAAGTACCATGCACATTTAGGCAATAGAGAAAACATGCAATTGCTTCCTTTTTTCTAGACAACGAGAGAATTGACTAGATAAGTGATTCATGATAAGACATCAAAGAAAAAGAGCGGTAAAAGTATCTCAAGAACAAAACCATCAGAACAGACTATACACTCCACGGAATAATCAATTATTACAAAGAAAGTTGAAGAAAGGCACAAAAAACACCACTTGAAAAACAAACTGCTGTCCAAAGAAACAGAAACAAAGTATGGCACTTCTAATATATCGCATTGCTAAAAGTTTCACCACTTCTAATATTTGATCTTCACAAGTTATAACACAATCAAACTCCAGACAATTCCGACCAATCCTCACATAGCATTAAATTTTATAACCTAAACAGAGTATGAGTATAATATCAGCATCTTTATGCAAAAGCCAAAAAAATACCTAAGATTGATTTATTGGTAGCCGGAGCTATATACTTGGGTCTATCCTTAGGAACAAACAATCCGCCGCCACCGTCGCAGTCATTGCCCAGCTCAGGTTCCAAGATTTCCACCGTTTTGTTCACATCAAAAGGCTGTTTTTTAAACATTAGAGAACGTCAAACTCCAAAATCCAAAACATAGACTTCATATCCAAAACAAAAATAATAATTAACCTACCTCCATCGCCGAGCTCAGAGAAAATTCACAGAAAATACAATTAAAGAACAGGGTTTATACTGATTTAGGTAAACTAAACCCTATTCACCGATTAAAACGAAATAAAGAAGAGCGATTTGTAGGGAGAAAACTAAAACTTCAAGTCAGTTTTGCCAAAGAGTTGAGATTTCAAAAATATAAGCTTAAATCAGGAGGCCCGATGCCGAGGCCGAGAGGGATTCTTTTTCTGTTTTTTTTTTAAATTAATTTTCTGGATTTTGTAGGAATTGAACTAGGCGGACGACTTTTAATAAAATTGAGATGATAAATTATCACTTCACTTACGACGGCGTTTTCTTAACCTATGTATCCCATAATATTTATTTGGCTTAATATACAAATTGGCCCCTAAACTTGGTAACTTTTAATAAATTGGCTCTAAAAATTTTGGAGTCAAATTAACTCCTAAACTTTATAATTTTTTCAAATTGATCCTAAACCTTTTTAGTTCGATTAGCCTCTAGACTTGACAGCTTTTGTAAAGTGAACCCTAAAGTTTTTTATTCTTTTAATTTTAACTGAAATAAATATTTATTTATTTAATAAAATAATTAACACGATTAGTTTAATATATTTTGTAAATAATATTAGATAATTTAAAATAATTAAAATTTTAAAATTAATTAACATGATGCGTGTCACTACCTTAATAACCCACATGACACATAAGACTTAAGTTGTTAAATTTTCAATTAAAAATTTGTAGCATGGACTTTTAACCTACCCACCTTCCTGGCAAAGCAATAATTTTTTGGGGCAAAATTAAATTATATTTTTTTATGGAAATAATAATAATAATAATAATAATAATAATTAACTGGTAAATTTATAATTTTTAGAAGGTTAAATCATAATTTTTTATCATTTTAAAGGGCAAAGTGTAGTTTTACCTCATAACTTTATACCTTAGCCACTTCTAACAACTCCCTCACTAGGGTCTAGGGGAAAAAACTACTAAATTGCTATATCTCCATTAAATTAAGTCTCTAACTAAATATTAAGTCTCCATTAATCGGGCACTAAATTCTGAATTTACAAAATAATTATTTTCTGCAAGTTATTAAATATTAGTGTCAGGTTAATTTTGTTATTTAAATTTAGGGCAATATACATCATGTGTCATTTTATTATAGATTTGATAAGAAAACATAACATTTTTTTCAAAAAAAATTAAATAAAACTTTTTAATAGACGTGTATGATTATATGACAGTATTTATTGAGATACATACCTTATATACAAAATTAATTTTAAATTTAACAAATGAAACTTTAGTTAAGTGGTTGGGTTGAGACTTCGAGATCGTAGAAAAATTATGTTTTTATGAAAGGGGGATTACTCCTATATGCCTCATTAAAAGAGTATACATGGAAGTAATTACAATCAAACGTCTAAAATACATAGAGTATGAAGCCAATAAAACAACTAAATACCTAACAATTCCTATTCAAATCCTTATGAAGAAGCTGTATAATTGTATTCGGGGTACAACAAAATGCAACACTTCTAAATTTTCAGGACTAGCGAGTTTGGCAAGACCATCCGCAATCGTATTTGCCTCACGTGGTGTATGGCTTAACTTTACCCCAAGACTGCTGTCGTAGATCAAATAAATGCCAAACCAAAGCACAATTTCCAAGCAAATAAAATATCATAAAAAAAAATTATGCATTTTTTCTTTCACCTTATTTTGTGTGTGTACTATTTGTAATACCTTAATTTTTTCAGGTGTACTTATATATTTTCTTTATAAATACCGAAAACAAAATTAAATAAACCCAAAAAATTAAATAAAATGACCATTATACAATACAAAAATTATTTTATATCCAGAACCCATTTTATGCTACAAAGCCCAAAATACATACCTGCCAACCCAAACAAACACAAAACTTAATTGTGTTTTTATTTCTCGCCTAAGATAGAGCCTCAATAAAATGGACATGAGTGCAAGTTCAACCCTATATCTGGTCGATGGGTGGTTGTATCCTTCTTACCTTGGATGCTTGGAGATCTAAACTTGTTTCTTAATTTTGTTGTTTCAGTTTGCCACGACTGTTTCAAATTATGTTGTATTTCGATTTATAAGCTTCAATAAAATTCGTGTATTCACTTCCGAGCTTTCTTTTTCATTCCAAGGCATCAATAAAATGGATGATATAATGAATAAAAGCAGATAATTTCTTGGTATTATTATGTTTTTTTTAAGTGCATGTGAACCTTATCACTCTGGGATATCGAAGAAGGGTGTACAAGACAAGAGGGTGTAAACTTGAAGACAGACTACGAAGATGTCAACAGAGTCTGCCACCCGAAGAATAATGATTTTTATCCTTGTGCTCATGTTGAAATGATCAGAACCACAAGGACAACACACTATCATGTTCTTCTGAATTAGCATTTCAGTTGAGACAGCTTATGAAGTTTGAGAATGAAGAAGAATGTTCGCAGCCCCGTGATCTACGATTGAGAACCATCATTCTGTAAAGACTCTTGGATTTGGCAAAACTTTAACATTGAAGGATTTGTGTATTTGCAATGTTGCCAAAACAAGGTGATATATGATTGGCTAGGACAAGATTTTGTTAGCAATAATATCTCTCCTTTATTCTCTATCAAAAAAAATTGAAAAAAAAAAGAGAAAGAGAAAATTGAGGTGGAAACCTGAAAAGGCACCTCTGAAAAAGTCAAAGTGAAAACTCGAAAGGGCGCTTTGAGAAAAGTAAAGTAAAGTAAAAACCCGAAAGGGCGCTTTAGAGCAAAGGGCCAGAAACGCAAAAAGGACATTGTGACGTCTGATTCTGAATGTGAGATGAGAATTAGAAAATGAGTGTCAAAAATGGGTCCTTAAAGGGCAGAAGTCAATTGGTGAATCTCGGCAAGTCATGGTTCATGCATCATGTAGGAAATTAGGGTCATGCTAACCCTCATATTTTAGTTGTTTTGACAGGAAGTAGATGAAAAACAGAGCTCCTAATGAGAAAAGTTCGCTTAGCAAAGAATGATTCATAATGAGAAAAATCCACCCTAGCAAAGATAGAGCTCCTAATGAGAAGAGTTCGCCTAACAAAGAAGGATTCCTAATGAGAAGAGTTTGCCCCAGCAAAGAAGAAATCCTAATGAGAAGAGTTTGCCCCAGCAAAGAAGAAATCATAATGAGAAGAGTTCACCCGCAAAGAAGGATTCTTAATGAGAAGAGTCCGCTTTGACAAATATAGAATTCCCAAAGGAAAGAATTCATCCAGCAAAGAAGAAGAGTTTGATCAGCGAAGGAAAAATTCCTAATGAGAAGAGTTCGCCCTCAGCTAAAGAATGAGATAAAGGAAGATTGAAGAATTTCACAATGAGAAGAACAACTTTAGGATTCTATGAGTAGATGGTTCGGACAAAATTCGTGTCTTTTCAGTCTTTGCCCCATTCATGTTCCACAACAATGAGCAAAGAGGGGCGGCTGTAATACCCAAACTTCGTCCGGGTGTACTTATATATTTTCCTTATAAATACCGAAAACAAAATTAAATAAACCCAAAAAGTCCAATAAAATGTCTATTATACAATACAAAAATCATTTTATATCCAGAACCCATTTTATGCAACAAAGCTCGAGTACAAAGCCCAAAATACATATATGCCAACCCAAACAAACACAAAACCCAATTGTGTTTTTATTTTTTGCCCAAGATAAAGCCTCAATAGACATGCGATGAGCTCTCACCGGCATGTATAGATTCACGTGAATCACTCCCCAGCTGGAGCCAGCTGGCTTCGCCAGCGCTGGAGATGACGTCACGTCGCACTATTAGTATAAAAGGAGAGAGAGAAACAATGATTAGTTAATTATTTCACATTTAATTTAGGCATTTACTGAAAGGAGAGAGAAAAGGAGGCGAGAGGTCACTTGAAGCCGAATAGTCGTGTCATTCGTCAGAGAAGACGATTGGAACCGTCGTTGCATTGCCGGAATACACCAGAAGGTAATATTTCTACCTCCTCTTTCACATTTCTACATTAAAATCCTGAAAGCAAGTTAAATTTCAGCCATAGATTAGAAAAACAGTAACCAAAATCCCTAAATCTAAGACCTAAAACCTAAAAACAATATCTAAATCTAAATAAACTAGAGAGTTCGAAACAAAAATTAAATTTAAAAAAGAGAGAGAAGACTTATCTTGAGTCTGGTCACCGTGAGCGTCGCCAAAATGTGAGAATGAGAGAGAGTAGGACTGGTCGAAGTCGAAAATGATAGAGAGGGGAGGATTTTTCAGTTTGGGTAGTTAGCTTATGAGGGGAAGCTGGTTGTTTTTGATGAAACAGGAACTAGATCTAGGTTTAGGATAAAAAAAATGGACGATTTGGGTAGTTTTAAGGTTCTGGCGACGACGGAGACGGTGGCCAGAAACCGCTCTGACGACGGAGCATGGTGGTCGAAGTTACAAGTGTTATCAGAGAAGATGATCAGAAAGATTCTGATTACCGGCGAAAGGTTAGGGATGATGGGAGTTTGGCTGAAGGGTGATCGGAGTTGCAGAATGTGACAAATAAGATGACCGGAAGGATTCTGGTCATCGGAGAAAGAAAGAAGACGACCGAAAATGACAACCAATGATCGGTGTTGCTTCTGGTGAACAAAAAACAGATCATGATAGGATTTTTGGATGAATGAGAATCAAAGTGAGTTTTTTGAAATTGTTATTGGTTCTTTCTTGAGAAAATGGGCATTTTGATCTTTAAAAACATAAAATGGAATGAGTTTTAGGGTTTTTGTGGATCAAATGAGTGAAAATAGAAGAACAGAGCTGAAAGTTGAGTTTTGATCGAGGGCCAGGTTAAGGGTTTCGAAGATAAGGTGTTTGGGTTCAGAGGATTTAGAGAGAGAATAAGTGAGGAGTGTGAGAGTATATGTGAAGAATGGCCGAGTTAACCCGGTCTTGTGGGGTTTTATAGGCGAGTCGACATGACACCGTTTTGGTGTCGGGTCATAGGGAATATCTGCGTGTTCTCGAGCGGATATGGATACAGGTCCGTTACCCGATCGAACCTGGGTTGGGTGATTTGGGCCAGATTTAGGTTGGGCCGTATGTTTTTTTGGGCAAAAGCTTAACAGGTTTAGGTCTTTCTTTTGAGACAATTAGGATTGGGCTCCCTAGTTTACCCTTTTATGCAAAACAATCACAATTTCTTTGTAATTAAGCTCTATAGTTCTGAATTTAATTCAATTTAGCCACTGCTCTCTTATGATTTTGTCATGTAATTTTGTGTTCATTTCAATTTCATCCTTAATTGACTTGTTTAATTAAATTGCAATTATTTTAATTTATATGCTTGCATGATTTTAAATATCCATATAGCATGTATGATTAGGAAAATTAAATACATTTAGCAAAATAGGGTTAGAGCCTTTTAAGTATAGATTCTTTAATTAAGTATAATCAACTGGATAGGAAAGGACATTGTAGTAATAAATGGGTGTTGAAATAAAGTTTGAACGACCAAGATTGGTTAGTATCACATTGTAACGTGATGTTAACTAAGGGGTATTCAAATAAAAATTCAATGTTCCATTTGAACTTAGAAAATAGTATTCACATAATTAATTTAAATAAAAATTGAAAGTATGACTAAGTAATTAGTATTATTTTAAATTAGGAATATTATTACTTTTGAACCCATTAAAGGTAGTGTCCAAATTATTTGGATATTACCATTAGAGTCCAAAAATTAATAATATTCATAGTTCTTAAATCAATTAAATCAATGGAGTCTAATTAGAGTTTACTTAAAATAACAACATAATTGATCATGCACTAAATCTTTTGTGTTGAGATACATTTTGAATATGAATTGAAGTGTCCTAATATAATTGGACGTTTCATAATTTATATTCGTCCAAAATTTATTTTCTTACAAAAGGATATTCTCATTCGAAATAGAATCCATTTTACAATTAAAAGATTTAATTATATTCAGATAAATATTCGAAAGGCCAAAATGTCATGTTGAATTAAAAAGGTATCGATAACGGGCGTTTGTAGGGGTGTTAACCCTTCCCTACACGTAACCGACTCCCGAACCTGAATTTTTTAAAAGAATCTCTAGTCTGCTTTTTATGGTGTCTGGTCTACCAAAATGATCGGTAGCGACTCCAAAATGATTTTTAAGAAAATAAAAAAAAATTGACTAAAAATTGAAAAAATCTTTAATTTTAAGATCAAATTAAAATGAAAATCCTGATTTCAAAAATTTTAATCGTCAGGCTATTTTTCTACAAACGGATCTTAAAAACGGTCGCGACACTATTCATCAAGTATAAATTATGTAGCACTTGCACAAAAACGAGCTCGCACTTATAAATGTTTCCGATATAACTTATTTTTCAAGTAAAATAAAATTGATAGAGAGAGACAAATATATTAACGTTTATCTTATTTCTTTCTCTCTCTTTTTTTTGTGACAATATTTATCTATCTGAATCTTACGAATTTAAATGGATCCGTAAGATGTATTTCAGAAGATATTATTAGTCACTAGTTTGATTAAACTTTTAGTATATAAGTCTACCAATAGTGTATTGTATGATTTTTTATAAACACTTTTGATTAATGGTACAGTACTGGGATATACATACAATCAATCATACACAATCTATATATAAACACAAATTTAGTTAATTTTTAATCATATTTACGCCATATAATCATTATCAGTGCTAAGATTACAAGACATAAATAAATAATTAGCAATTTAAAAGTTGAAAAATACAGGCTAAACATAACATGCATGAAGCAGCAACAGTGAGCTCGCAGGGAATTCAAGCAGAAAAAGTTTTTCTGTCAAGGAAATTATCACATTGCAGAGTATGTGAAATAAAGTTCAGAATTCAGAGTATTTCGATCCAGACTTAGTAGCATCTAGTCAATTAGCCGAACTCACCAAAAAGGAATTCAAAGTAATTCCTTATACCCCATTCGATCTTTTTTTTTTCTTTTCAAATTTCTTCTTGTTCACTGTACTTAGGAATATTTGAGTGTATAGTATTAATTTTGTGCGTAAAGGATAAAGCGAGCGTCGAATCGGAATCTCCAAAATCTGTGTTCTATTGAAGTTCGGAATTTGCTTAGTGGTCGCTGGTGGGACCTTCACACTGTATTTTGAGTTCTAGATCGGAGAACAACAGGCATATATATGGGTAAAGTACACGTGATATTTTTTTATGATTCATATTTGAAATTTAAGGTACGAATCATATTTCTTAAGATAAACATCCGTCCTTTTTTATACTAGAATCACTCTTTAAAAACTTTCTCGCTAACTGTACTATCATTTCATTTTTTTCAATTGAGTGGTTCGAGATTAAAATATTATAAATTGATTAATTGAGCCATTAAAAGTTATAAAATAATAGATGGAAACCTCTGAACAAAACCCTAGGAAACACCGGCGACTTGATGACGACCCTCCCGATGGCGGCGGCCCCGCTCGAAACACGTCCGACAGTGGCAACAATAATCCCTCCTACAAAGAATCCCTCATGAAAGGCGTTGTCAGTGCTATGGCAGAAGACGAAGAAATCTTTGAGGATGACGATATTGAAATTCAGGAAGGAGATGTCACGAGATCTATGATCGATGGAGTTCTCGCCATCGACTTTTCCCAGCGGGTTCAAACTCTGGCAGAAAAAAGTTTTGACCAAACGCTGATTGTTAAACTGTTGGGTCGAAGGATTGGGTACAACACACTGCACTCCAAGATCTATGAAATCTGGAAGCCAAAACAAGCTATCCGTTTAATGGACATCGAAAACGATTACTTCCTAGTAACTTTTCGCTTGAAATTGGATTTTCTAAAAGCCCTAACAGATGGTCCTTGGACTATTTTTGGGCACTATCTCACAGTGCAAAAATGGACTCCGGAGTTCTGCCCGTCAACGCCGTACCCGACTGACGTTATGGCATGGATACGCCTCCCTGGGTTACCGGTTACCCTATATAAGAAGAGCCTAATGGAGGAAATCGGTGAAACAATTGGCCCGGTGCTGAAGCTTGATTATCAAACTGAATGGGGGAGACGAGGCCGTTTTGCACGTATGACGATCTCATTTGACTTATCCAAACCGCTGGTATCGAAAATATTGGTCAACGGAGACGTTCAATTGGTTGAATACGAATCTTTGCCAGTTATCTGTTTCCAATGTGGCATTTATGGCCATTCGAAGGAAACCTGTCCGCTGAACAAGCAACAACCTGTTTCCGCTGAAGAGCAACAACCAGGAAAAACACCATCATCCTCTGATTCTGTGCCTGCTGAAAACCCTATTTTCCCACGTGAGGACGGCACTGGGGGTGACAACTGACAACTCCTTTGGCCCCTGGATGATTGCTGAACGGAAACCTCGACGCCCCAAACAACCCCAGAACCCTACCAAACCGTCCAGAGATATGCCGGTGCAGGGCTCGCGCTTCAACCCTATTTTTGCCCATGAAGAGGATGCCCCCTCAAACCCATCTGTTGATAATTCTCCCGCTCCTCCGCCACAACCGCAGACTTACCGTAAGCCACCAGTGAAACCCTCAGCCAAAGCCAAGAATAAAAAGAAGATGGTTCAACCACCCGTACCCAAAACGACCCTTCTACGTAAGCCTCTC
The DNA here is from genome assembly GCA_958450335.1 of Hibiscus tridactylites. Lineage (NCBI taxonomy): Eukaryota > Viridiplantae > Streptophyta > Magnoliopsida > Malvales > Malvaceae > Hibiscus > Hibiscus tridactylites. Next base: position 66,592,057 of record OY288286.1, read on the forward strand.
ACAATCAACTTTTCTGATTTTCCAGTTTTATCCAAGTTCAGCGCCAAGGCTTCTAGCTCTCGGTCTAATGCTCCCCCCAACTATGACACATCCCTTGATACCTCGAAGCACTCTGTCACTGTAATGAAAGAGAAAGCTGACCCTAATGTAATGGGTTCAGTTCATAAGTCTGCTGATAATGTGGTTACCCCAGATAACCAAACTGGGAAAACTACGAATATTTCCCTTCTTGAAGACCCGCCTGACAACTCCGGGCCTAGTACCCATGCTCCAATTCAAGAGGTGAGAATGGATTCTACGCCTATTGTATGTGACAATGCCGCAAACTCCGATTTACCCTTGAATAGTGGTCATGCTGTGGCCATGCTAGAATGACTGAGGTCTGGTTTTTTCTTCATTCTTAGTGTTTATGGATATTAAAATCTTCACGTGGAACGTACAGGGTTGTGGTGATTCAAGATTTTTTCCAGCAGCCCGACAATTCCTAAGGGATAATAAGCCAGATGTAGTCCTTTTTGTTGAGCCTCGCATTAGTGGCAAACGGGCAGATGCTGTTATCACATCTCTTGGTTTTCCTTTCACTCACCGGATCGAAGCTGCTGGCTTTTCAGGGGGCATCTGGCTCGCCTGGTATAATACAGTCACGGTCACTATTCTAAGCACACATTTTCAGTTTATTCACTTTCGGGTTAACTCCGTTAGCGGCAATTCCTCTCTCCTTGCAACCGGAGTCTACGCTTCTCCTTTTGCTTCGAACCGTCGCAAGCTTTGGCCTCTCTTGGACAGTCTTGCTTCTTCCATAAGGTGTCATTGGGTAATTTTTGGTGACTTTAATGCCACCCTATGCCTAGCGGATCGTATAGGATGTTCTCCTTCTTCAAAGCCTTGCCGAGCCTTTCAGCGACTTCTCTTTGACAATGGTCTACGAGACATGGGTTATAGTGGTCCTTGCTTTACGTGGTCTAGGGGGCTTGCTGCGGTACGTTTGGATCGCTTCATATGCAACTCTTATTTTGATGAAACTTACCCTACCTCCATCGTTTACCACCTGCTTCGCATGCGCTGAGATCATAGGCCTCTTCTTCTACATATTGGGGACATGCACAACAATACTAAACCCAGCCCGTTCCGTTATTTTGTTGGATGGAATTTACATGACGACTTCTCTAGAATGGTTGCGGATAACTGGGGCCAAGGAATTTCATTGTCTGACAATCTCCGTACTTTCATTACTGCTGCTGACACATGGGATAAAACAGCTTATGGCTATTTGGGGACAAAGAAGAAAATGCTCATGGCAAGACTGCATGGCATTCAAAAAGCACTAAGCAACCATACATCTCGTTTCTTGATGAACTTAGAAGTTGAACTACTTATCGAGCTTGAACATATTCTCGATCAGGAGGAAGCTCTTTGGAAGCAGAAGTCTCGATCTGATTGGATTTCCCATGGTGATCGTAACACTCGTTACTTCCACCGGCGTGCTATAGCACGTCGACAACGTAAAAAAAATTCGATGCTCCAATTAAGGGATGGGACGTGGAGTGACAACGACAATGTCCTCATGGATGAGGTCGTTCTTTTTTATCAGAGTTTGTTCGCGGTACCAACGGGCAACATTGAACCGTGCCCCACTAAGGGTAAATTCCCTCCCATCCCAAATGATTTGCTGCAGCACTTAGATGAGATACCTTCTGCAGCAGAAATTCACGAAGCCCTCTGTGACATGGCCCCCTTGAAATCCCCAGGCTGGGATTGCTTGCATGCTGACTTTTTTCAGAAGCAATGGAATACGGTTGGGACGTCGGTTGTGTCAATGATACATGAGGTGTTTCGAGGTAAGCCACTGGAGCCCGACCTCAATCGTACTATCATCGTGCTTATCCCCAAAAATGAAAATCCTACATCCTTTGCGGATTTTCGACCTATTAGCTTGTGTACGATTGTCTACAAGCTTCTATCAAAAGTAATTGTTCGTCGGTTAAAACCCATCTTTCCAGCAATCATCGGATGCAACCAGACGAGTTTCATATCGGGGAGGAATATCACTGAAAACGTGATAATTAATCAGGAAGTGATTCATACTATGAGGTTATCGAAACACAAGTGCGGATGGATGGCAATAAAGGTTGACCTTGAAAAGGCCTTTGACCGTGTTCGTTGGGAATTCATCTCGGATTCTCTTCATGATGTTGGTTTACCGCCCAACCTCCGGCGAATTATAATGGAATATGTAACTTCTTCTAGCTTCCAAATACAGTGGAATGGTGGACTCACGCGACCCTTTTGGCCATAGAGGGGGATACGTCAAGGCGACCCTCTGTCGCCATATCTCTTTGTACTTGTAATGGAGCGGGTCACATGATAAACGAGGCCGTAGTGTCGGGTGCTTGGCAACCTTTTCGTTTCAGCCGTAACGGAACTCCGGTGTCCCACTTATTTTTCGCGGATGATCTCATCCTGTATGCTAAAGCCACTCAAAGGCAGGCTGCCATAATTCAACGTGTTTTGTCATCCTTTGGAATGCACTCCGGGCATCAAGTCAATAAGAGAAAGACGGAAGTTTACTTCTCTCCCAACATAATCCCTGCATTACAGTCTGATATCAGCTTGTCTCTGGGTTATCAACGCGTAGAACAGTTTGCAAAATACCTTGGGGTGCATGTTCTTCATGCCCGTGCCAAATGTGTGGATTTCAATTTTGTGCTGGACAAAATTAAAGCTAAATTGAACGGCTGGGCCAGTCGAACCCTATCTACAGCCGGTCGTGTGACGCTGGCAAAATCAGTAATTGCAGCAATACCTGTATACTTCATGCAAACATGTAGCTTGCCCAGAAAAGTATGCTTGGAAATTGAGAAAATAATGCGACAATTCATATGGGGCTCAAGCGCAAATGCTCGAAAGATATCCTTGGTTAACTGGGATGCAATATGCCAACCAATTGAACATGGTGGTTTGGGCATCCGCAAGATTTTCGATTTCAACATGGCGTTTGTCCTCAAAATCGCCTTCAGCCTGGTCACGAGCTTAGACTCCCTTTGGGTACGTATCCTGCGAGAAAAATACAAGTTGCGGGAGCTTTGTCCACAATCGGTATACCATCCGATCAGCATGCCGTTATGGAAAGCAGTGGCATCAGCGTGGAACGACTTGAAAGATAGTCTCATCTGGTCTTTGGGCACTGGTGAATATATACACCCCCTTGATGATAACTGGGTCCCATCCCTTGGTCCCCTACGACCATATCTCTGACAACAAGCTGATGCAGCGGATATTCAAAACTTGCAGGATTTGTTAGACCCACAAGGTGGCTGGGATTCTAATAAGTTATCATCCTTCTTCAACACAGAGGTAACCCAACACGTTTTAAGCATAAGATGCCCTGATAGCTCTGATATACCTGATAAACTCGCATGGGGCCTCACTGCAAGCCTCATGTTTGACGTAAAATCGGCCTATACTCTTCGAGCTAGTCTTCAATGGGGTCAATCATCATCCACCTGGTCTAACATATGGTCACTACCTGTGCCCCAACGGCTTAGATTTTTTCTCTGGATTGTTCTTCATGACAAGTTACTGACGAATGTTGAACGTTGTAGGCGATTTTTAACCAACAATCCTTTTTGTCCATGCTGCAACTTGGCGGAGGAATCAACCCTCCATTTACTTCGTGACTGCTCTCTTATTAACCAGGTTTGGAGAGCCTTAGTTCCTTCAAATGCCTTTGCATCCTTTATCTCTGGGGATACACAAACTTAGATCCTAACGAACATTTCAGTTAAGTCGCATGCTACACCATGGGGAGTTGACTGGCCTATTCTCTTTGCGTCAATAGTTTGGCATATCTAGAAATGCCGAAATGAGAAAGTATTCAGTGGAATTCTTAGTAACACCACGCAAATTCTCCAACGAGGTGTTACATGGGCACACTATTTTGCAGAATCTACGGCAACATCTACACCTTCGCACCCCCCACCATTGCTTCACTGGCCGAAACCTGACACTGGCTGGATTTGTCTAAACTCTGATGGGGCGGTTGATCAACAAATTGGTATGGGCTCCGTTGGTGGCGTACTCCATTCACATGAAGGTGTGTGGTTACTGGGATATAACAAGACAATAGGGATAACCCATCCACTCCAAGCTGAGCTTTGGGGCATCCTCATTGGATTACGAATTGCATGGGAAAATGGCTTTGAAAGGGTGCTTATCCAATCTGATTGCAAACAAGCTCTTACGCGCGTAAGCAAGGTGGATGCGCATACAGACCCTTGTTCGATTGTACGTAGCCTAGTGCAGCTGCGAGCTCGTTCCTGGGCTACGGACACTCTATGGATCCCTCGTGCCGTAAACAAGCTGGCGGATGGTCTTGCCAAACTCAACAACCTTCCTTGCTTTTCTTTGTCTATTTTTGATTCTCCTCATGTTTCCCTTTTGCACTTAGTTAGTTCGAATTCTTCGAACAGTCTAATTTTTATCAGTTCTTTTAATTTGAAAAAAAAGTTATAAAATAATCTTTGGTTATTAACTCTAACGTACACTACATAAATGACCACTATATTATAGGTTTAGTTGTGATTTGACCATCATATTTTTTTTGAAGCAGTTAGACCACTATAATATTAATGTCGTTAGAACCTAACGGAAGGAGTGATGTGACGATTAGTAAAAAATTGTATGATTACACATTTGAGCCTCGTTACTTATACATTCTATTAATTTGGTCATAATTTTAATTTAATAAAATAAATTAAACATTCAATTACGTGGTGACACATGTCAACACCTTATTGAAAAAATTTAATTATTTAAATTTTATTTAATAAATTTATTTTCCTCCTCCAATCAGTGTCACCACCTATTTAAATGAGAAAAACAAAATTAAGTATATTTGCATTGGGTAGGACTCAAACCCAAGTAATGCAAAAGTAAAGGAATTGGCTTATCCCTTGCACCAAGCACAAGCTTAAGCTATGAATCACTAACTTTAGTATATGTCTTATTGTGTTACATTCTTATGCTCCTCCCTTTCCTGTTTTTTGCTGTTACACAATAATTCCATATTTGGTTTCATGTAATCTTTCAATCTAGTTTTTTTTTTTTGTGTGTGTGTGTGTTTATATGGATTTTCTAAAATAGCTTTTGGGACTTTCGGATGATGTCGGGGCTGGCTTCATCTCTGGACACAACCAGCCTAGCTCAAATTTTAATTTGAATGTAGATAGATCAGTTGGATTGCCAGCACTTTAAGAAACTGGTAACATCGGAGTTGATCAGAAGAGGTTTTTCTTTGATCTTGGGAGCAACAACAGAGGACATTTCTTGAGGATATCCGAAGTACCCTCCATTCAACTTTCTTTTTCTTTCATGTTAAACACACATGTGTGAGTATATAATGGAAGTGCAAGAATCATGGACTATATAGCCTATAGGTTGATAGTAGGATGGTTCAACAATGGAGGTTGCAATGGCTAAGCCACTTCCACTGTCAGGATTAAAGCAGTTCCACGAAATAGTGGGTCATTTTGTGGAGATAACAAAGGACCGCATCCAAGGAATGGTCGGGGCAAATGTTCCAACAGTGGATCCACCTCAAAGGTGAATGAATGTGTGCCGGTGAAATTAATTGGTAAAACAAATAATCCTGATTCTCTCAAGTTTGGTTTAAAGCCTCTATTAGTTGTTTTGATGCAGTGTCTTGGTGCAAAAAATAATGCATATATTACTCTTGCGTCCCACCCAGCACAAGTATACTTAATTTTGTTTTTCTCATCTAAATAGGTGTAAAATAAAATTATTAAATAAAATATAAATAATTAAAATTTTCCAATAAAATGTTGACACGTGTCACTGCATAATTGAATGTTTAATTTATTTTATTAAATTAAAATTATGACCAAATTAATAGAATGTATAAGTAACGAGAATCAAATGCGTAATTATATAAATTTTTACTAACTGTCACGTCACTCCTTCCGTTAAGTTATAACGGCTGGTGGTCACATTAAGTCCATTTTAATACTATAATAGTATAATTGCTTCGAAAAAAATATGGTGGTCAAATCATGACTAAACTCATAGTATGATGGTCATTTACGTAGTTTACCCTTAATTTTTAGATGAAAAATAATGATTAATAAAACTAATATAATATTAATGTAATATTTAATGTTTATATATTATTTTAATTTTTTTTTTAAAATAACTCTTAACATTTAAATATTGTGTTAATTTATAAGTTTAAATTTTGGAGATGATATTGTCGAGAGAGACAAACTCTCACCCCAAATATGAACCGTAAAACGAATATGTATATTATTAAAAGATATTATATTAATTTAATTCTGAGTAAAAAGAAAATGAGAAAGGAAGAGAGAAGAATAAGAAGGAAAAAAACTGATATCCTTGTATTCAAGAATCTTAATGATGGGTATTCAAAACAAATCTTAATGGTGGGAATATAAGGAGGACCAATGAAGAATAACATACTTTGATATTGTTTCGATCGAACAAATGGATTTAAAGATGGAAAACTGAAAATTCAAATATTTAACTTCAAATTATGATAATTTAGGGAATTAAAATAAAACATTAAGATGAGATCTATTAATTGGTTGAGTGGTAGAGATTCTTATAATTTATTTTGATTTGGTGTTTTTATGTAATAATAATAATATTTTTATTTTAAATTATTGTGTTTTTTTTTTGTAAATTTTATTATTTTAGATTTTATAATTAATATTAATTAAAAATCCAGCTCTATTTTTAAATTTTTTAATACGTTATACTTTATAAATTTTAATGATTTGTTTGTAATTTTTTACAATTCTTTTTGATAATTTAAAAGTACAATTTAATATTTTTATACAATTTTAGTGTTTTTTGTAAGTTTTAAAAAATATTAAAATCAAGGACCATTCTCACACAATATATAAATATGAAGGTTAATTTTTAGAATTATAATCAAATTAATACAATGTGCAATTATTAAAAATGTTATTATTATACAAATTTAAACATTATCCCATCAACTTGGAATTTCGATTTTTTTATATTTTGGGCTTTTAAGTAAAAGTTTGGGTTTTTAGAAATGAAGTTGGGTTGGGCTATTTTCCTGCTAATTTTTACCCAACCTTTGTGTTTGTTCACTTGGAAAGATTGAAGAATTTAGAAGAAGAAAAAAGATTTCATTTTTATCATTCTTTTTTTAATATATGAAACCCCATTAATGTACTTTAATCCTTATGTTGACTTTTGATTTTAAATCCTGCAATTTTATGTTCCTTGGATGAATTTCTCAGAGAAAAAGGATTAAATGGGTTAATGGGGATTAGATTGGTTGAATATTAAAATGTTGAAACTTATTTTTTTATAATGAGGATCAAATTGGAATAAATTGTAAAAATTGAGATCTAAATTTGTTATGATAGCAATTTTGATTAACTAGCACATCATCTACAGTTAATTTTTTAACAACAGCAAACCAATTTATTTTTTGAAAATAAAATTATAAGTAAACGCCGTTGTCAGGGATCGAACCCAGGTCATCCGCGTGAGCAAACTAACTTGTTACATTTTACATATAAAACAAGATAATCAATTTGTAACTTTTCAACATTTAGCCCAGGAATGAGTGATGAAGAAATAAAAAGAACAACGCACTTGATAATTCAAATTGGAATTATGCTGAGATTTCCTTGATTTTCAGCCTAAACTAACACATGTCTTTATGTTAGGGGTGAATCTATAAATTTTAAGGCATAAATTTTAGAAAGACGAAAATAAATTTTTAATAAAAGATACATAAAAAAATATAAAAAAAATTAAATCATATACAAATTTTAAATTTTCAAAAAAAATGTCCGCATCTAGTCCTCTCGGTCCATCCTGTTTTGCAATGGAATTTACTTGTGGATTGCATTTTTTGTATTAAAGTTGTATTCAGAACAGGCCCAGATTTTTCTGGTGAATTTTGATGAGTTGAATAGCTTCAGTAGTTAATTTGACAGGAAATTGCAGGTGCCAAATACGGACTACAATTATTCACTCTCAATTTTTGTTTGGTCTGCTTAAGATTGTGACAACTGAATGTGATGAAGGAAAATATATGGAGATCGGTGAGTTTGTACGGGAAATTGTGTTCAGATCCAACTTCAATTAATTGCAACTTGGAAAATATATGAAGCAAAATATAAATTATTTGTAATCGACAATCAGCACTAATACTATTGTTATAGTCAATTAACTAAAGAAAAAAAACGGGACAACACTTTTACTTCCTCTCAAAGATGCGAAAATAATCTATTATGTGAAGTTTAAAAGCATAGATGATGTCTATTCAAAAATAAAAAATAAACACGGATATGTGATTCGAATTAGATTAGATCAGGTCATAAATATTTATTTTTGTCTATTTAACTAAATAAAACAAATTTTGTGGTAGTGGAAATTTAAAATTACAACTGAGGTCCAGCTACTTACGATGTTAAAATAATTTGTGTTTGATAAGTTTTGATCCGAACTGATTATATATTGTGATATTTTTTATTTAAATGTTTGGGTACGTGTTAGAATTTTTTTTATCAAGCTTGCACCACTTCATCCACATAATTTTACAAAAATACTCCTTTTAGAGCTCGAGTTATACAAAAAAAAATTTATCATTCCATAATTCAACATTATTCACGTTCTTTAAATTTAAAACTAATAAATCAAATTTTAGAAAGATAATTTCTTGACATAGTTGGAATATTTTATTATGAAGGAAAATGATCATAATTTGTTTTCATTATAAAGGTTTAAGGTATCATAAACTCTTGAATTTTTTGGGGGAGTCAATAAAGTCTCTAAATCTTTTGCATTCAATTAAAATTTTAAACCAATAAATTGAATTAATTAAGTCATTTGAACAATTTTGACCGCCAATTTTTGACGGTTTTTTTGCTGAGATGTTACTACCACGTAACACTATAATTTTATCATATGACATTTACTACTTTTTTTAAAAAACATTTTTAAGAATTTTTAAACGTTCATTTTTTAAAATAAAATAAAAAAGTATAGAAATGACAGGTACAACATTCTAATATGACACGGTGCACCTATTGAACCAAAAAAAAGTTGTTAAATTCAACCGTCAATATTAATTAAAAAATGAACTAATAAAATTTAGGAGTTAAAAACTTAATTAGATGTTAAAAATTTAAAAGCTTAATTGATTTTTTAAAAGTTAAAAAACTTCTTTCAATCCTAATATAAAATATAAACAGAAAAATTAGAGTTTGTAAATATTTTGACTCGATTCCTTGAGCATCGAAAGACTTTAAAGACGGTACGTAAGATTATGGTTAAGGATTTATTACTCTTAAGCGTCCTTTGACGTTGTATTCTAACTTCACACATCGATATAAACATGTTTTTTTTTAATATTTACAAATTTTAATTTTGTCCAAATATAAAGCTAAAGAAAATGCATTGAATTTCAACATTAAATGCCTTACCAAAGACCATAACGCAAGCATTAAATTTGGTATTAAAAGGGCTAAACATTAAGGAATAATGATAAATTAAACTCTAAAGGTTTATACCTTTGTCAATTAGGTCCTTGATCTCTTTTTAAGTTAAATTTGACCATTAACATTTCATAATATACTATAAGGGTTAAATTGACAAAAACAACTGAAGATCGAATTTATCATTATGTCAAAAAAATAGTTTTAGAAAAGGGAATGAAAGTTACATCTACATGGATTCATGTATCAATTTTGTTTATGTGCTTGATTTCGATAAATTCAGTTGTTATATTAAATTCTTTTATTCATATCATATTTATGTAGCGTTGAAAATTATCATATATGAATCACAAAATATTTTTAATTTTTTTGTTGTCCTTTCAGTTTTCTAGGGCTTTGTCCTGACTGATCCACACCGACCCGTTTCGCACACCTGATTTTAGTAAGTGAGTCTTTCAACGGAGATTTTTTACATACATAAGATCTTGAACTCGAGACATGTTTAAATGATACCAAACTGCTTAAGTGTCTCCACTAGGGGTGTTCATTACCGGGTACCCGGGTTTCCGAGTACCTGAAGAATCAGGTACCCGAAGTCCCGGGTACTAAATTCTTTCAGCCCATGTCCCTGCCTGCTTTAACCGGTAACCGGTATCTTGGTACCCGCATTTTTATTTTTTTTAAAAAAATCATTTAATTTTATTAAAAAAATCATAATTAATAAAAGTTTCAATTATATAATCCCATCATAAATTTTAAGATCTAAAGTTTCAAACCCAACAACTTTAGAATATAAATTTTGTAATTCTTAAAAATTACATTGACAAGCATCGTAATTTGTCAAATAATTATTTCTTAATCTCAGAATAAATATAAAATAGCGTAATATAGAGAGAAGAAGGGTCGATTCACATGTACTTTGAAGCTTCTGATATCTGAAGGTTTTGATTCTGACTTTTGTGTGAAAATAAAAATATTGGGGTGGGGGTTGATCGAGAAAACTAGAGAATAAGTGTAAAGTGACTGCGATAATAAATGAAGTAAAAATAATTCGATTAAATTAACTAGCCTCAAGCTTTTTGCTCTGCTTCAATTCAAAATGATCATTGAAAAAGAATTTTCACTTCGAATACATGTCGATTACAATCTACAAGACCCAACCCTTGTAACTTGTTTTTCTCTCCAGTAAACCGATAATCTAAAATTAATTTTTTAGATTATAGTTTTCTGGTTAGACTAACCATGAATATAGCCGTTAGAATACAACGGTTTTGAAATTTAGAAAAACTCGACTCGGACTATGTTGTCTCAATGAGAATTGAATTCATCTCAATTTCCCTTAGCGAATCTGTTGCTAAGTGTGTTCATAGGAAGTTGAAACCACGACTATCGACGATCCTTCCTCCCAACGGTAAATCTTAACAACAATCAAGTTAACGCTAGCTTTTTGAAGCGAAAGCGAAATAATTTTAATAGAAAGGTTGATTGTCGATCTAAGTTTTCAGAAAATTCAGAACGTAAAATTAAGTTGTTAAGTGTTTTTTAATTATCACAAAGTGAATTGAAGCTTCGCTTTAGGCCTTTTGGCTAATCGAAAAATAAAACTTTTATAAAAGTAAAATTTTCTAAGAACAAATAAAAGTTAAGTGATGATAGATAATTTTCTAGCTTGTCCCATATGTGTATTTATAGTATTCTAAAATCTTATAAATTGATAAATTCAAAAAATATTTAAATTAATTCACTAAAACAAAAGATTATCCCAAGTTTTGAAATTTAAAATTCGTCTAATAAGCTATCAAAATACGATTGATAAGCTATCACCACTATTGACGTTATCTTTTAAAATTGCTGATGTGGCGTCCAATCAGCCTTTCATGCATAGATTCATGACGTTATCTTTTAAAATTGCTCTTTCTAGCACAATTTTTGGAATCTAATGTCCTGCACAGAAAATAAGAGAAAACGCCCAAATTTGTAACATAAACGGATAAATAATGAGTAATTAATAACAAAATAATAACTATTTAAATCACTTATCAAATTTCTCCTCACGTATTTGACGCTTGTTCTCAAGCATTTCTCAATCAATGTATCAAAAACCTCAAGTTGCCATCTCTATTTCACAAAATTTCCAAGTTTATCAAGTAAAACAAAATCAAGGCAAATGACGAAATCCAAAAGTAATCAAGCAAAGGCATAACTAAAAGCGAGTAAAAGTAAAACATGACATTCCAATTACATGTTAATCTCACGAAGCAAGACTTAGTACCTCATAGTGGTTCATTTTTTTCGCTCAAAGTGTTTTGGGTTAAATAATCACTCAAGCCAAAACTAATCAATGCATTACCATAAGCTTGTAACTAAATCTAATCTCCATTACTAAGTATGAACATGATGCAATAATCAAGAGGTCTTTGAAAATGGTTGTAATGAGGCTAAAGGCCAAAAAACGGGTTTAAAAATTCAAGACAAAGAGAAAATTATTCCAAAGAATTATTCAAAGGTAGTAAAAATGAAAGAAAGAAAAATAAGAAATCAAGCAATCAAAGCTTATTCAATCTTTCTTTCTCTCTTTCTCTCTCTTTTTCTTTCGAAATTCTCTTTTTTACTGCTATTAGAACCAAACTGTTTTTTACTGTTCAAATAGTTTGTTCAAACTGTTCTGAATTGTTCGAACCAAACTGCACTAAATTTTTCTACACTGCTCGAACAATTTTTTTCTCTTTTTTCGTGTCCGTAGAACAATCTTAACTTTATCCTAAAAAAAGGGTGACAAAAGGGGGGAAATAGGCTCAGTTTAATGATGCGGTAAACGAAGAAAAGGATAAGGCTCAAAATTGGTTATCTAAGTGGTAAATAAACAAATGGTAGGTCATTTTATTAGGAAGAGAAAGGGGTTAAATCCTAATGCCCCTATCATATTAAAGCAATATATTTAATCATGTAGTCTCGACAAGCATTATGCTACAAGTTCTAGAATGCAAAGAGTTAGTCGTCACACTCAAAATCAATCAAAGAGCAAGAATAAAAACATATGCTCATTAGGCTCAAAACTCACATAAGGTGTTAATTGCACTAAGTCATGCTATCAATTCAACCAACAAATGCATGGAATGTCAAAAAATTTAAAGGAAATCAATTAATTATGCCAATTGTTATCATGCTTCCTAAATTCCAACAAAAACGAGATTAAAATTCACAAAATCAAAGGAATAAGGTAAAATATGAGATAGACAACAATCAATTTCAACAAATCAATTCTAAAATAACTTAATTTTAACCAATTGAATAAGCAAGGTAAATCTTGTAACACCCCGAGTTTAGGGTCGGGGGATAATCGTGTTGGGTAAACCGTTTCGGGTTAGGTAAATTTTGAAACTATTTTTTTAGATGGATAACCTTGGTTTTTATTAAAAGGTATAATGGGAATTTTGAATTAAAGAAATAAAGAAAAGATTTTGAAAAGCTATCATCTTCTCCAAAATCTCATTTTTCACGTAAAACCCCTCCAAAACCCCATTTCACTATTCCATTGCTCCTAACTCTTCATCCAAACAAGATTTTTCATGGTAAATTCTTTCTTGCTTAGATTTTTACTTATTTGACTTGTACTCATTGAAAACTTTCCTTTAAGCCCATTAAAATGCATTTTTGGTTTTGGGTTGGAGAAATGAGTATTTTTCATGGGATTTTTGTGGGTTTGTTTTATAATGGTTATATATGTGCTTTAATCCAAGTTTTAAGTAGTAAAATATGTTGGGATGATGGTTGGATATGGGGAAACTCGAAATGGGTTTAAACATGAGATTTTGGGTTGAAAAGATAGAGTTTTTGGCTTGGTTTTGGGTTGAAATCGTAGCTGATGATCCCTTTATTATTGGGGGATGTTTTTAGATGATATTTGGTGTGTTTTGATGTTTGGAAATGATGGGTTCAACTTGAGGTTTCATTAGAACGAATTTGGGTGAAGTTTGGGTTGAGTGTCGATAAGTTTTGTTGCAAGATTGTTGAGTTCTGAGTTGCTGCTATGTTTGTGAGTATATTAGCATCCTAATGTTCTATTTTGGGTTGCCTAAAGTAGAGGAAACGGATTTGGGCTTCGTGGACGTGAATCCGGGTAGTTCGAAGGCTTGAATCGACACCTTGGATAACATTTGTGTGTTGCCTGGTGAGTGGAAATTGTTTTGAAGCTTTAAATTGTTCAACGAAATTTCTTGGGGTTTGGGTGGAGCCTTAGAGGCTAACCTAGACCCAAGCGTAAGTTTGACCATTCTTGCCTTGTTTGGTTGATTGTGGCATTCGTGTTTATGTGTGTTGTGGTGTTGATTGGGGAATGCTTTTATCCCAGTTTTAATGTTGTTGTATTGTCGTAGTTGATGTCAAGCCTCGTGTGATTGTTAGTCATTGTGTACGGTGATGTGTAGTCCCACCGGTAGTGACTAGTAGATAAGTATAGTGACGTGTAATCTCACTGGAAATATGCTAGTTGTTGTGTACGGTGATGTGTAGTCCCACCGGGGGAATGGTTGTGCATGTACATACCATATTTTGTTTATGTTTATGTTTTATTGTATCTCTTTCTTAAATGGTTTTTCTTTTAAAACTAAGATATACGTTTTGAACTGCATTGTTGTTGTGTTTTAAAGCTCCGCTCACTAAGCTTTTAAGCTTACACTCTCTTTTTCCAACAATGCAGATCGTTAGTAGCTTCAGAGGCAAGTGGGGTAAGGGATGAGTTCTTGGAGTTCTTTGCTAGCTCAAAGTATGGTTTTCTTATTTGTAATAATACTTAGGCAATGGGAATGCTAGACCATGTTAGGAAGTTGGTGTTCAAACTCCTATGTTTGGCTATTGTTAATGTTGCTAACATGTCTTAAATGTTGTTACTTTGTTATGTTGAGGCTTGTTATGGCCTTGGGTTAACTGCTATGTGTTTTGACTTGTTAGTGTTTTTGAACTAAAGTGTTCTTATGAGCTTTTAGGTTTGAGATCTATATTTACGTGTATGCATGTTTGAAGCTTGTCTTTAGGGTGTTTTGCCTCCAAATTGTTTGTATAATAAGTTGTCATGAGGTTTGTGATGTTTTGGGGTGAGTTTGGGAACTTTTAGATATGCCAAAATATATTTTCAGGCCAAACTGTGTCCAGGCATTTCGAAACATTTGATATGGTTTCGGAACGGCCAAGCTCTAGGGGCACCCGTATCGGAACGGGGGTGGTGCCATTTTGGTACGATTTTCCACTAGAGGCTCTTGTTTCGGAACCAAGAAGAGTCGTTCCGGAACGGCCTGATGTTGCTTTTTAAATGAAGCCCGCGTTCCGAAACGAGTAGTCCTGTTATGAAACGCAGGTAGTTAAAATGGTTAAGGGGCATCCTTGAAAGTTTCCAAACATTACGATTTAGTCCCTAATGCTTGTATGCTTCCTAAATGAGTTTATATGTATCCTTTGTGATGGTTTTGCCTCGTGTGCATGGAACTTGACTAATAACTACTTGGTAAGGGTAAGTTACCTTTATGCCTCTACTCAGTTCGTATCTGTGTTCGTTTTTTCCGTTGTTTGCCTTCACACATAGGATTTAACGTGACATTTAGACAAGATTAATAAAATGAAAAAAATTAAGGTTGCTAATCGGAGTGAGGCCTTAGCGAGTTTCACTTCGGTTTTCCCCGTGTAACCCGTTTGGATCGGTCTGCTAGCTAGGCCGGGACGAGGGGGTTACATTTGGTGGTATCAGAGCCTCGGTTACAAGGTCTCCCAAAAAGGTAAGTCGGGTAAGTTGGTTTTTTTGGTTTGTTTGCCATTGCATAGTGTGTGGAAGCATGTTTTCTTATTCTTGTTGTTGGTTGAAGTTTAGTCGAGTGTTCCTATTGCTATGTATTGTTATTGGAAAATGGTTCCGATTTAAAAGAGCTTGAGCACTCGGATCCTTGCTCTTTCTAACCCAATGTTTTCTTGTGTGTGATGTGTTTATTGTTAAATTTTATCTTCGTTGTGGTAAGACCGAGAGAACGGCCTAGAGCGGATGACCAGGCACCCGGGGATGTGCCTCTTGCTCTCGATGGTAATAGGGCAGATATCGGAGATAATGTGCCTCAGGCCGGTGCGAATGTTGGAGGTGATGGTAATGGACCTCAGGCCGGTGCAAATGTTGGGGGTAATGGAGCTTAAGCGGGTTAGGGTCCGTTAGGTGCGAACATGACTCATTTGATTCAGACTATAGCTGGGGCTTTTCAGACAGCTTTGGCCGGTATTCATGCTGCAGTACCACCTCAGGATGCGGGGATATCTTTACCCCTTGAGAGGCTTCATGCTTGGGTGGAGTTAAGTTTCATGGTTTGACACCCGAGGGTTCAAAGGCTTGGCTCGAGAGCACTACACGAATCTTAAGCCATATGGAGTGCTCAGACACTCGTAAGTTGGGTTGTGTCGTCTCCTTGCTTTAGGGAGATGTGTATTCTTGGTGGACTACCGTTACTTCAGGTATGGCAGAAGCGGATGTCACTTGGGAATTCTTCAGGACAACCTTTAAGAAGAAGTATCTTGGAGTATGATATCATGATGAAAAGAAGATAGAATTTGTGGCCTTGGTTTAGGGTAGTAAGACGGTGTCAGAGTATGAGGTTCAATTTGTGAGGTTGAGACAGTATGCTCTCAAGTTGGTTCCCAGTGAGAGGGAACGGTGTGAGCATTTCCGTTATGGTTTGACTAGGGATGTGAAGACTTATATGCTCGCTTTTGATTACACCGAGTTTGATGTGTTTGCCTCTAGAGCCAAAGATATTGAGCAGAACTTAGGTTCGAGTACTCGTGCTTGTAGGTCTGATTTCGATAAGAGACATGCGGATTAGGACAGAGATCATGCCAAAAGGCAAAGAGATAGAAGGTATCAGCTCGATTCGAGACATATGGGCGGTAGCCATGGACGGGGCCATCAGGTCCAAGATGCTGTCGTTCACACTCCTGAGTGCACTAGATGCGGGAGACGTCATTCGGGCGAGTGTTTGTGTACCTTTGGGGTATATTGGAACTGTGGTTCCCGAGATCATTTGAGGCGTAACTGTCCACACCCAGCTAGGGGCGGACAAGCCCCAGCTAGAGGGTTTGAGCATCAGAGAGGCCATGGGTGTGGTCGAGGTAATTTTCAGCCGAGGAACGATGGTCAGAGGAACTTAGCTCATGTGGTGGTAGTTCAGCCCGAGGGTGGAGGACTAGCTAGGGTGTATGCACAACGAGAGGATGGGAATGACACGGATGTCATCGTAGGTAATTTCTCGTTACAGTCTTTGACTTTGCTTTCTTTCATAGACTCGGGTTCGACACATTCATACATTCCTAATGAACATGCAAGGTGTTTAGTTTTACCGTGTGAGAAGTTAGAAGTAGTTGTGAATGTTACTAGTTCTTTCGGTGAGACCGTGGTAGTTAGAAAGATGTATAGGATGTGTCTTTTGATGATTCAAGACCATGTGTTTCTGGTTGACATGATGGAATTGTCGTTCTATGGTTTTGATGTGATTTTGGGCATGGATTGGCTCGTAGAGCATAGAGCTAGGGTAGACTTTGAGACCAAGAGAGTCTCATTGAGGCTTACGAATGATTTTGAAGTTGTAGTGGTTGGCGAGAACATTAAGTTCTTGTCCAATTTCGTTTCTACTTTAGAAGCTCAGAGATTGATGGATTCAGGTTGTTAGGCGTATTTGGCTTATGTGATGAATCTGAATATGAGTGAGGTTAGACCGCAAGACATCATAACAATTTGTGACTTTCTGAGTGTTTTTCCAGAAGAGTTATTGGTTTTACCTCCAAATAAGGAAGTTGAGTTTGCTATTGAGACGTATTCCGATTCTGCATCCGTGTCTATTGCTCCGTATAGAATGACATCGAAAGAGTTGAAAGAGTTGAAGACACAACTTCAGGAACTGTCAGATAGAGGTTTCATTAGGCCTAGTATTTCTCTGTGGGGTGCTCTGATCTTGTTTGTGAAGAAAAAGGACGACAATATGAGGATGTGTATAGACTATAGGCAGTTAAACAAGGTAACAGTGAAGAACAAGTACCCTTTGATGTGGATAGATGACTTGCTTGATCAATTGAAAGATGCTTTAGTGTTTTCGAAGATTAATTTGAGATCGGGTTACTATCAGTTGAAGGTAGAGGATGTGGACATACCAAAGACAGTCTTCCGTACACGTTATGGGTACTATGAGTTCTTGGTAATGCCTTTCGGTTTGACTAATGCTCCAGCTGCATTTAAGGATATGATGAATCGAGTGTTCCACGAGTTTTTGGATAGGTTTGTGGTAGTTTTCATAGATGATATCTTAGTGTACTCTAGGACTGAGAAAGTGCATAATGAGCATTTGCGACTAGTGCTTTAGATCTTGCTTGAAAATTAGTTGTATGCCAAGTTGAGTAAGTGCAAGTTTTGAATTAAGGAGGTAGTCTTCTTTGGCCATGTGATCTCAGCCAATGGAATTAGTGTGGACCCCCAGAAGATAGAAGCCATAGTGAATTGGAAGCAATCAAAGTCAGTGATCGGAATCCGTAGTTTCCTAGGCTTGACAGGGTATTATCGAAGATTTGTCGAGGGATTTTCGAAGATTGCAGCACCCTTTACTAAATTGCTTCAGAAGAGTGTTCCGTATGAGTGGACAGATGCAAGGCAACAAGCGTTTGAGAAGTTGAAGAAAGCTTTGATTGAAGCTCCTATTTTGATTAAGCCTGAACCGGGGAAAATTTGTGATTTACAGTGAAGCATCGCATGTAGGTTTAGGTTGTGTGCTTATGCAAGAGGGTAAGGTTGTAGCTTATGCTTCGAGACAGTTGAAGGTTCACGAGAAGAACTATCACACTCATGATATAGAGTTAGCTGCGGTAGTGTTTGATTTGAAGATTTGGAGACATCATCTTTATGATGGGAAGTGCACAGTTTATACCGGCCACAAGAGTTTGAAATACTTAATAACTCAGAGAGAGCTGAACCTTAAACAACGTAGGTGGATAGAGCTTCTTAAGGACTATGACCTTGCGATAGAGTACCACTCGGGTAAGGCAAACGTTGTGGCCGATGCCTCCCATTTAGCACTGTATCTAACGTCGTTAGCTCGACGACCTGGTCATAGATCAAAATAAATTACACCAGTAACTTTGCCGAAGTCCCCGGTAATGGCGCCAATTTGACAAACGTCGTAATTTGTTAAATAATTATTCTTTAATCTCAGAATAAATATAAAACAACGTAGTATAGAGAGAAGAATGGTCGATTCGTATGGACTGCGAAGCTTCTGATAACTGAAGGATTTGATTTTAACTTTTGTGTGAAAATAAAAATATTGGGGGGGTTTGATCGAGAAAACTAGAGAATAAGTGTAAAGTGACTACGATAATAAATGAAGTAAAATTAATTCGATTAAATTAATTAGCCTCATGCTTTTTTTTCGCTTCAATTCAAAATGATCATTGGAAAAAAAATTACTTCAGATACATGTCTGTTACAGTCTACAAGGCTCAACCCTTGTAACTTGTTTTTCTCTCCGGTAAATCGATAATCTAAAATCGCCGTTAGAATAAAACAATTTGGAGATTTGGAAAACCCCGACTCAAACTATGTTGTCTCAATGAGAATCGAATTCGATCTCAATTTCTCTTAATGAATCTGTCGCTAAGTGTGTACATAGGAAGTTGAAACCACAACTATCGTCGATCCTTCCTTCCAACTGTAAATCTTAACAACAATCAAGTCAACGCTAGCTTTTTGAAGTGAAAGCGAAAAGATTTTAATAGAAAGGTTGATTGCCGATCTAGATTTTCAGAAAATTGAGAACGTAAAACGAAATTGTTAAGTGCTTTTTAATTCTCACAAAGTGAATTGAAGTTTCGCTTTAAGCCTTTGGTTAATCGAAAAATAAAACTTTTATAAAAGTAAAATTTTCTAAGAACAAATAAAAGCTAAGTGATAATAGATAATTTTCTAGTTTGTCCCCAAGGAATTTTTATAGTATTTTTAAACTATAAAAATAACCTAAAAGATAAATCCTAAAAATATTTAAATTCCCTAAAACAAAAGATAATCCAAATTTTGAAATTCAAAATCCGTCTGATAAGCTATCAAAATGCGGCTAATAAGTTATCACCACTACTGACGTCATCTTTTAAAATTGCTGACGTATTATCCAGTCAGCTTTTCATGCCCACTAGCCTAGCCTTGACTTTAAAAAATTGCAAAATTTTATCTTTTTTAGCATAATTTCTGAAATCCAATGTCCTGCATAGAAAATAAGAGAAAACATCCAAATTAATAACATAAACCGACAAATAAAGAGTAATTAATAACAAAATAATAAATATTTGAATTACTTATTATACATGCATAATTAGGTTGTTTGATTTGGAAATATAATGAATATAAAGTATTTTGTTTAAACAATAATTATAATTAAAAT
The DNA here is from genome assembly GCA_958450335.1 of Hibiscus tridactylites. Classification (NCBI taxonomy): domain Eukaryota; kingdom Viridiplantae; phylum Streptophyta; class Magnoliopsida; order Malvales; family Malvaceae; genus Hibiscus; species Hibiscus tridactylites. Next base: position 66,612,020 of record OY288286.1, read on the forward strand.
ATAAAAAATAAAAAAATTAAGGAACCGGGTCACCGGGTACCCAATAATAGGTATTCTTGCACTTCGGGCCCGAGTAAAAAAAATTCAAATAATTATCCGGTTATTTATGTTTGGGTAGTCAAATTAGTCGAATTTAATATTTTTAAATACCCCTAGTCTCCACGGTATTAAATGCGGCATACTAGTATTCAAAACATTATGGTGAATCTTTAATGTTTTCACCTCCCGCTGCCTAAGATTGCAAAGATATAAAGACAAATATAATTCAATGTATTTTATAGAATATCTATTCATAGTAATTAACAATTAACTGGCATTGAATTCCATTTTAAGGAGAAGATTGTCATCTTATATACATTAATCATTTATCTATTTTTTGAATTTTTATATTTATTATATTCTTTTTGAAAAGTTTATATTTATGGAGTATATTATTATTACTGAATATTTTTAAGAAAATTTAAAGCATTCAGTTATATATATAATTATATTTTGATACATAATTTGTGTAAAAAAATTTATACGATCTTTAGCCTAACACTCTAAATCTTAAGCTCTAAATTCTGACCATAAACCCTAAATTCTAAACAATATAATCTAAACTCCTAAACTTTAAACTAACCTAAATCACTAAACCCTAAAATTAAAAGACTTGTACGATTAAAGTATTTTCTATACATACATATCACATTAGCATTGTAACCGGTATACATTAACCTAACGTATTTGAAGAAATGTCCATGTTCATGTATAATATAGGTGGTGTATATGTCATAAATACGCATCAAAGAAAAAGATGAACCTACAAAAGATTATAGTTAATGCGGATTTTATTTAGGCACATATATAATTATTTGGAATAAATTCTAGTTTGAGATTCCAATTGTAATATTATTGATCTTTTATGACGTGCCTTGTAATGTATTTGTTAAGTCACAATTGTAATACTTGGAACAACAAGAAAAGGAACAAAATGGAAAGACCAAACATCAACACAGAACATTGTTACAACTTACAACCATCGGCAGTGATAGTTTTCAGAAGTCTTTAATATTTGTTCTGCCCTTGTACTATCTAATAATGAAAGCTTTGCTTGGAATAGAAATCATCTTCCCGTCGCACATAAAAATTAGGTTTAGGGTTTAGAAAAGTTAGGATAAGATGTATTTTTAAGGTATAGGATGTAAGGTTTAAGATTTAGACTTTAAGGTTAGGACTTGAAATTTAATTTTTTAGTGTTGGAACATAAAAAAACACCGAAAAAGTACATGAGATTTTTATTCCTTTGCTTGATCCTTTCACTATTTTAAATTAATTTTACATTATATTTTTATTATATTGCCACGTTAACTCATATGAGTAAAATAATCTCATACAAATTTCTCTTTATTTATCGTCTCTTATAAAAAAGTTGGATGATTTTATTTGTTTTTAAGAAAGTTTTAATCGTGGTTTTGTATGCAATTTTTAGAACTGAATTCGTCATCAGCTTTTCGGCCGTAGGTTATGTAGTTATCTTATTGATTTATTTCTGTTTTGGACCGTCCGATAAATTATTTCATCTTAATAGGTGTTTGGAATCACTACAGATATATTATATTTTTATTGTGATAAAATTAATTATCAACGCGTGTTACATTATCCGATAACAATATTTATTTGTATTTTTATTTCCTCAAATTTTCAAATAAATTATTTAGGCATTAAAAAAATGACAACTCATTTCCCCCCTTGCGTTACAGATAGCAATAGTTGGTTAAGGGAATTTCAAACTGAAGTGGAAGGCTTATTAAGTCATAATATAATGTTTCGGCTCTTACCAGTTACCGTTTTGATTTCGTAATTAATCAGTGCACGTTCTCTTAAAAGCGTATCCAAATTTTCATTTTTTCGAATTAAAAGCAAAGGAAATATAATTTTAAACCAAAACTAAATTATTTTTTAATCTAATTTTTATATATTGTTAAATTATTTATATTCCTCTAAAATGTTTAAATTAAAGGTGTTGTAATTTTTTTATTAAATAGAGAGATATTACATTCTCAACCATTTGATCAATTAGTAGATCTCAAGTCTATTTAAATCTACAACTTTTTTTTTGAATAATAACGAGTAAACAATATCAATTAATTTAAGAATTGAATTTTTTTATTTTTTAATTGTTCGAGATAAATACATATAGTATGTTGAAAATAAACCAAGACTAGATAATTAAATAAAGGAGATGGAAGGTTACATTATATAACAATTTTGAAAATGCTCGTAAGTAGATGAATGAAGCAACAATATTAAACTAGAATTTTAATTGACAATCCACTGGTCGTTCATCTCCCTTCAACTAACGCCTAAAATATTTTAATAAAGTCAAAAATACTTCGCACAACCCAATATTTGTAGTTGTACTAAAACCTACTTCATTAAATACCTATTTTCATATTATTAGAGTATTTTATTACGTTATCTAAATTAATTAAATATTAAACATAATATTATATAATATTTTTTGTTTGAGCCAAAGTAACGTATAATAATCTTAAAATTTTATTAGTTACTCAATAGCAACTCTGATTATTAAGCATACACGCTAAAATAAAAAGACTATGATAAACTAAATGAATTATTATTTTATATAATACTGACAATATTTTTAAATTACACAAATTGACTACAAATATTATTGTTTTCTTAAAATTTTAACAAATCTGAGATATTAAACATGAAGCATGAATAAAAAGATGAAAAAAATTAAACTCAACATGTGGTTCTAGTAAGATGGTGTTCATTTTAAAAGATTCGAGTTTAATCGTTTTGTTTATTAGGTGTATACTTTGTCAAAGAGTCCTATTATTGTTAGACTTAGGTTCACTTTAGTTGCATTATTAGGCATCCATGCATATTTTCATTGTTTCTTTGGTGGTCGTGTTTGAATTTATGTTTTGCTTAGTTTTGGTGGAAAAATATGCTGCCAGAAGTTATTTTTATGTGTGCAGGACTAGTTGCCAGGAAAGTTGTCGTGGCAACCCAAGAAAGAGATGTTGAACAAATTGTCGTGGTAGCTCAAGAAGGAGATACCAAATCAGTTGTCGCGGCAACCGCCGACAAGAAAGAAAGAGGTGAAGTGATAGCCGAATTGAAGAGTAGAAAAAGTTGACTTAATCGGGATAGGTGGCGTGGAGAAAAACGAGTTGAAAGTTCATGAAGAGGTCAAGAGAAGACGAAGCCCAAGAAAATAGGAAGAAGTTTTAGTTGGAGTAGATTTAATATTTTTTTTATCCAATTAAAACCAACTTAACTTCTTCCTCAAGAAAGACTTTAACCTAGCCATCCCCTATTTAAAGAAGGCAAAGCCGCAAGCCTCAACATGTTCGAGAAAGAGAGAGACCAAGAGGAGCTGTCGACAATTTCTTCAAACTTTCCTTCTTGTTCGATTAGGTTTATGTTAGGAGAACTTTATTTTGTGTTTCTTTGGAACCTAGCCATGAACTAAATTTAGTTGGCTAGAGTTATTGTGTTTTGTGGTTGTGAGAAACGGTTGGATTTTGTTTAGGTAAATTGAGTTTGCACTTTTTATTCAATGTTTGCTCATTCTTGATTTTTTTTACTTTAGTTGCAAGTGAATTGAGAGAGGATCTCGTAATTTAATTTATTTATCTAATATCAAGAGAGTTAGATTCAATAAACAAATGAGCATGGTTTTTGTCCAATTCGATGAAGGCTAATTCGGCTTAGGAATAAGTTACGAATTTCAATAGATAAGAGGAGTGTAAGATTGGTTGTTGTTCACTCTTGATTCATGCTGACAGGTATTATCAAGGCTTGCACAATAACTAGAGTTTCGACTTAGGGATAAGGAGGAACCATTGAAGAACGATTCGCCGAACCTTGAAGGTTGCCGCTTAGTTGCTCAAGCAGTTGCCCTGGCAATCACTGCCCTGTCATCGTTATACTAGTTGCCCCAGCAACATCTATACCAGTTGCCTTGGCAACCCGATTAACACCAATTGTCGCAACAATTGAGTTGCCGTTGCACTCATTTACCGAGATGATCCATCCGACTATCACTCCTCAACTCACGATAACTCGGCCTATTCTCTCTTACTTGATTACATTCTTCTTTTATTTTATTGCTCTTAGTTTAGTTGTTAATTAGGACTCTTGTAATCACCTATTTATGTTTTTATTTTATAGTGCGAGAAGTTAAATGTTTGAAGAAACACCAATTCCTGTGGAGACTATATCTTTCTATACTATAACTTGCGACATGTACACTTGCATCAATTGCGAAGCATTTATTACGCGCAACAAATATGTATGCACAAATACTATTTTGTAATCACCTTTAAACTATTAAAAAATAATAAAATTAAATGAATTATTATTTTAAACGATAATGGTATATTTTCATATTGACTTATATATTGTTGTTTTAGAAGTTTTATATATGAGTTTTTCCGACAAGAAGTCTAGGGAATAATTGGCAGAAATTTAAAAAGATAAATTGCATTATTAGTCATTAAAAATTTAAGATGGTCTTATTTTGGTCATTAAATTATAAAAAGGTTTCAATTATAGCTCTAGTTTTTAAAATTGGTTCTTTTAATTGAACCGTTAGATCATTAATAGTCCGATGTTGTGACATATTTGTGGCATGTGCGTTGGCGTGGAAGCCAAAAAGATATTTTCATTTGTGATATCATAACTTTTTTTGGTGAGTTTGTTCAAAAAACTGAACAATGAGAAACATTATTTTGAGAAGACAAATAACATACTTCGAAACTAGTGTCATCATACGTATGTCAGAGAAAATCAAAGTATTATAAGGTCTAACATTTGGATGAATTTTTGTTGATTTTGAGTGAGTTTCTTAGAAAACGAATTTGATGAAAAGGAAGAAGAGAGAAATGCAAACATGTTGATATTAATTTTTTCGTTAACAACAAATGATCGATGATGGTGGTCGGAGGAGTTTAGGGTTTTGTATAAAAAGGGGAAGATAACGACTACATCAATAATGATTTTATAGTCTAATAACAAAAATTGACTTGAAAAGTGTTTTAATTGGAACTTTTATAGTTTAATGACCAAAACAAGATAATGCCTAAATTTCAGTGACTAATAAGGCAGTTTCTGCATTTAAAAGCGCCATCATTTATGTATTAAATAACTTTCCTTAAAACCAAATGTAGGTCAAAGAAAAATAATAAAGAATGGGGTGGTGGAATTATAAACATGTAAAATACAAAGTTTTCTAACTGTTCTCCACTTGTGTTTCCGAACAATTAATGTGGATATTTATTTGCATGCTTTATATTATCATTGAATTCTCTTTTTCTCTTTCTCACTCTTCCTCCAACCATAAATACATGGAAATGTTATTAGTTCGTCGGTGTGGGTCTTTGTTAAATTTATATCCGAAAATGTTAATTATATATATATAGTCTAAAGGTGATTATAAGGTAGTATTTGTTTATAGATATTCTTAACCTTTTGACAATGCACATACACATTGTAGACAGCGTGATTGGAACTCGTGTCTCATCGGATAAATATCATCTGTTTTTTTCACTAAGACACTTGTTAAGTTCGTATTAGAAAAATACGACACTTTTAAAGAAAAATTAGAAAAATATTTTAGAGAAAAAAAATCTAACAACTAATTCAAATATATAGTAAATATAAAAGTTACGTATATTACAACAACTAATAAAACAATTTGATAATCAAACTACCAGTTGCTCTAGTATGATGAGAAACTAGATCCTTTAAATAAGATCATATGTTCGAATCATGACGTTGTGAATAAAAAATTTAAATGGGAAGATCACCTACATAATGGGCCTCTACGAAATCCATCTGGAGTAGTCGGTCAGTGAGTTGAAAACCAGTGGTTAAATAAAAAAAAATAATTAATTTATTAATATATTTTTCTTTTGAATTCAATGAAACTAGCGTACTAAATGTCACAAAATTTCTTAAATGTCGAGTAATTTTCTATCAATGCTTTAACTTTTATGCAAAAAAACCCATATAATTTAAGAAGGGGTTGTTTTTGTTGAATTTAGTAAAACTAATGTTATAATAAAAGTGAAAATTCCTGAAATATTAGTTTATGATTTGGCTAACGAGTACTTTTGTAGTCCCTAATTAGAATTGTAGTCATAACGAAGGGTATACTTGTTTCACGTTAAAAAAATATCAGAAAATGTTTTCTAAAAAATAAAGATTTACTAATGTTTAGATCACCAAAAGTAAAATATTTTATATTATTTGATTATTTGTTAAAAATCTATTTCTTTTAACAAATGTTTACATAAATATTAAATTATTTAAAATATTATTACTTCAAATATTATCATTTTTAATAATAAAATTTAAATTTAAAACATTATATTAATAATGAATACATAAAAATCACTATTTAACTAAATTAATAAATGTGTTTTTTTTAAAAAATTAATAAATATATTAAGATATTAATAAAAAGTTTTTGCAATTAAATATCAAATATGCTATTTTAAATTTAGAACAATTACTAATATTAAAATATATTTATTATAATATTAAATAATGAAATTTAAAATAATATATATTTATTAAATTAGTAATTTATTATTAAAATAAAAAAAATTATTATATATTATTAAAATAAAAATATAGATATGAATGTTTAAAAATATTGAAAAAAACATAATATTTGAGATCAAGCTTTTAATATTCTTGAATGTTTTTAAGAATTCAAAATAAAAGTTTATTGTTGATTTATCAATAATATTTAATTGGATTCAAATTAAATTTTTATGTAAAAAACTTATTTCTTATGAGTTATTTTTTTGGTAAATGACTTACTATTTACATAAAGATAAGTCAATTTAAAATGACTTATTTTTCATTAAACAAACTTTTTTTAATGTAAAAACACAAAAAAAATATAATAGAAAAACATGATCAAAAAGTAATTTTGAATGAAACAAACACGGTATGCTCGTAATTTGAAGATATTACTACTATATATAGAGTAATATAAAGAGTAACCTTCTCATTCTTTAAAGAAATTATTAATTAAATAATTGTACCTGTAAACACCTATTAATAACCACCTAAATAGATAAGGAAAGAAATAAATGAAACAAATAAATTAGGACAAATAATTCAATCGATGGGTTTATTTTCTTAAATCAAAATTTAATTTAATTAATAACACCAATTATGACCTTCCATTTATTTATTTTTATTAAATAACGTAACTATAATATTCGCTATAACACTTATAAATGACTCACATATCTCTATATTTATTGTTGCATTACTCCAAGAGAAAAGCAAAAAAAAAAAAAAAAAACTCTGTTTTCTCTGTCTCGAGAAAGAAGAATCTGAAGAAGCGCTTTGGCTATGGCTGCCGACGTTAGTACTTCACACAGAGTTTTAAGTGGATACAAGGATGATCAAACGGTGGGGAATGAATCTGTTGGAGTGAAATCAACGGCTTTGATTACTAGAGACTTGCTTGGCGTCGGAGGTGGTGGCTCCGCCTTGATCGGCACCAAAAATGATCAATCCCAGGAACTTGACCTCGACCTTCATGTTCCTAACGGTTGGGAAAAGCGCCTTGACTTGAAGGTACGCACTGATATTTATTTATTTATTTTCATGTCGATGAAATGAAAATGATTCTTTATCAGTTGATTTCAGTTGTGTTAATTGATTCTATAGATTAATCTATTGTAAAATCATTTTACAACACTTTTTTTAATCAAATTTCTTCGTTGTTAGGAGATTTTTCTACTATCATGCTTTCTGGGAATTAAAGATCTATTTATTTGAATGATTTCTCTGTTCTTGTTAAATCCTTCTGTTTGGATTCTGAGAAAATGATGAATGAATCGGGAGATTAAATCAGGTTTCACTCTAAAGAAATTCAATGCACTTTTGTCTCCTCATCAATTAGTTTCTTCAACTGAGATAAGCCATTCATAGAAATTGATTTTAATGAGCAATCAATAGAATTTAAATTTGCATTTATTTACCTCAAAAACAATTTACTCTTTAATGCTCTGCATCTTCAAATTAAATTTCGCCTGCTGTTTTGTACTTATACTAATTATTTTAACTTCTATTTCAATATTTTTCTTTAATATTCTGGCATAGATGAATTTCAAATGTATTTTTGTTTAATCTATCCGTTTTATCTTGTAACTAATGTATGATTCATTTCATATTTTGTGAATTGTTGCAGTCTGGTAAAGTGTACTTGCAAAGATGCAATTCAACAAATTCTTCATCTTCATCCGATGGGATTAAGCACAAAACTAATCAAACAGTGACTAAGCTTCAAGATTTAAATTTCCCGACATCGCCGTCGCCTTCCTCTAAACCTTTGCTAAACCTATTTGATGAGACCAGCTTGGAATTGAAATTAGTCTGTTCAGCATCATCATCGTCGAGCAATTACCAGAGCGTGTGCACCCTCGACAAAGTGAAATTCGCGCTCGAAAGGTTTGAGAAAGAGCCGGTGAAGAAACGAACATCACCGTCGTCTTTGTGGAGATCACCCTTATCGCCGACGTATTCTTCGTCGTCGTCTTCGATCAAAGATTCACGAGAAGGTGAATTGGGTGAAGAGAAGCTTGCATCGCCGGTCGCGGCTGGCTGCCCCGGTTGCTTATCATATGTGTTGATAATGAAACATAACCCTAAATGCCCTAGATGCAATACCATTGTTCCTATTACGCCGGCTGCTAAGAAGCCTCGCATTGATCTCAATATATCAATTTGAGTGACTTTAATATCCAATGCTTTCACTATAATTTTGTAAAAAATAGATGAATTAGATCTTTAGCAAAATTCGGATATATTTATATTAGATGGTGAAAATCAGAAAGAATTCAAAAGAAAATAAAAAATATCATTATTGTTCTTTATTTTATATATGAATTATAATAAAAAAAAATAAAAAAACACAAATATTGATTACAAAACGATTATACTCAGGTCTAAAATAAACATCATCTATTTTTTTATTAGGACTACTTGTTAGATTTTTTAAAATTAAAATTAAAATTTTTATTATTATTATACTCGTGTGAATCTATTGCTTGACCAGTCGATAATTTTTTAATGACTTAAGGAAGGTACAGAAGGTTAATGTTTTGTATTAAAGCATGGGTAGGTCTTTTAACCAAAAAAACATGAGTAAGTCTTAATTAGTTAATATAAATTTAATCAGTAGATTAATTATATATTTTCAATACGATGCTTAAATTATCTCGATCCCTCTTGATATTATATGTTTAAACACGTCGAACACTCATCCTCACATATATTATAATTTGTAAAAGCAACGATTAAGGTTTAATTCAGTAAATTAATTATATTTGCAACATAATAATCATGGTTCTTGGCAACAAAAGCTGTACCGTTGACAAGTTCGTTCCACTTAATTAATGACCTTTAAGGATTCTGATCCAACTAACAGAAACTAAACAGAAACGCTATAAAGTCTAAAACCATTAATTGAAAAAACAATTAATCTTGCATAGCCAGATTTTTTTTTCTTCTTTAGAAGGCTTCGCCTCAACTAATCTAGATCGATCTGCGTCGCACACTTAATTTTGGTGTGTGAGTCTCTCAGCAAAGATTTATGTGCAATATATTTAACTCAATACCTGCTTAAGCGAAACCAAATTATTTACCACTTAGACCAACTCATGTTGGTTGCATAGCCGGACTTTGAGTGTACAACAATTTAGCCTCATTTCCCAATGGATTTAATGCATTTATCATTTATGTACCATATATTTAACTTTATTTTTTTTTTGCTGACAATTTCAATATTATTAAAACTTACCCTTTGGTTTGCTTAGATGGTAAAAGGGAAAAGAAATATGGTTGTGTCATATAAATGTATGAAAACTGCATTCAACTACACTTTGTCAAATGATGAGCTTTATTATGGTTGCTGCATGAAGCTAATTAAAGGCCATTTAGTAGACCAATTCATTAATATACCTAACGCATAATAAATGAGTATTTAATTTTCTTTCTACCTACCTTCTCATTTTAGTTTCTATTTTTATGTTTTCATATTAACCCCGTTTATTTTTTTTAAGTAAACCGTATCTAGTTGTCTTGAGATTATAAATAAGATAAATTGAATAAAAAAAATAATTTCGTAATGAGCTTTTACAATACTCGATTTAAATTATAAAGAAATACTTCTAATTAATTCTTTATCATACATATATGCTTACATACATTTTTTGAAGCTATTTATGTACGTACTTTTAATATTCTAAATTGTCAGAATTTAATTTTGATCAGTGAAATTGAAAAAAATAAAAGTCTCAGTTAATTACAAAACAAGGAAGCGTCTAATTAATTAAGAATTTTGAGGGGGAATCCAATAAATTAATTAAAAACCAAGGAAGAGTCTAATCTTAATTAATTTTCTCAAAATTATTGAATAGGTAGGTGAGCCTAATCAAAGGCGTAAAAGATGGGACTAAAATAATCTGCAGCTTTTTTTTTTTTGAGTTGTAATCTGCAGCTTTTTAGAACCCATAAGTGATTAATTTCCGACTGGTCAAAGGAATTCAAAGACTTAATTCTTCCTTTCGCATTAAAAATTTATGTTTATTATTAGATCTTTATTGAGGGAGTCGACTGTGAGTTGAGCAATGCTCGATTCATGTTTATAGAAAAAATTTGTAGTTCGACTTGATTCGTTACTCGTTAAAATTTTTACGTTGATTTTTTTAAATATAAGTAAAATTTAGTGATACTATTAGAATTTAATATGAACATGCGAATTCAGAAACAAACGTGAGGGCTATAGAGATAAATAAACAAGATTTTCATGACCAAATTAAAAATAAAGTCGATATTCAAGTGTGAGACTATTTTTAATTTGTCAACAATTTTTAATAAACAACAAAGAAGAAATCTTTTAATTAAAAAAACTAAAAACAGAGGAGAAATCTTAGAGATTTTTAAATTTTAATTTTCACTCGTATTTTTTATATAAGAACTGAATATCTTTTTTTCTACTTTTATACATAAAGTAATTATAAAAGAAAAAAAGACTTTAATAAAAAATGAAATACTAATTATTATAATTTAATTTCATACTAATATAATCAACTTTTTGAATTTGGGAAATACAAAATATTTTGAAATTTTAAAACTAAATATTTTGGATAAATTTCACCGGATGTCCTTTTTGTTTGAGTTGTGTTTTATTTCAGTCACCCATTTTGAAAAATAGGTTATTATTGCCACCTACGTTTTTGATATGTTTTATTTTGATCACTGTGCTATTAACACTCGTTAGTTTGATGATGTGGCACGTTAGTCAAAATGATTAATTTTTAATTTGACCTTTGAAATTTAAATAAAATATTAATTTGAACTTTAAACTCTCCAACGTTACTTTTAACCCACAATATCGTTACTGTAATCACCTTTTTTTCTATGGATAATAACACCGACTACCTCTATCTTCTTCTCCTTCTTTTCTTCCCTTTTCTCCTCATTTCCTCCGCCCATATCTCCTTCTCACTTGACCACATTAACAATTTCTTTTAAAACAACATTAACAGATTTAATAGTACCAAACTTGCAGGATATATATATATATATATATATATATATATATTGGATATGATTCAGTGTAAAAGTTTTCAAGTTTTACACGTTTTTTTATTGTTGGATGGGTGAAATGGATGACTGAGATTAACGGTAGAATATGTGAAGATTATCACTTAGAAGAAAAAAAAAGTTAATCTTAGCCATCAATTTCTCCCGTCCAAAGATTCAAAAACGTGTAAAATTTAAAAATATTTACACTTTGTAAGTAAATCTTAACCCTCTATATATTTCAGATTAACCATAAACTCTAAACCCATACATCTTCTAGTATTGCTTCCACCTCAGCTTCCGATAAAGATGAAAAGTTTTCTGGGAACTAAGCCATATACTTTACCAGATTTTAAGCTTAAGGACATGAGTAGGCTTCTGAAGAAGTGGCCTCGCAAGTTCAGGAATAATATTTCCACTAGCTATTTCCCTAGGACAAGTATTTTCTAGTTAGTACAAATATCCACATAATATTCAAGTCAGGCCGAGTGGATTCGGTTACATGTACAAGAGAAAATACTAGACATAAAAATGAGTAGTGAGAACAACAGCAAAGATTTGACAATCATTTGCACATAAAAAGGGTACCCAACATAAGTAAATACACTCCATGTTATCTCGAGCATAGCATATTGTTCATATCAAAGTCATATTCCTTCAAAGGACCAAAGGCATTAGCAATCTCCACGAACTGAAAATTGCATACAAATCCTAGCCACTTTAAAAGGGTGATAAAATTGTAAATGAAAAATAAGAGAATGATGATCAATAGAGAAGAAGAAGAAGAAACAAGAACATAAGAGCCCTAGATAATCTTCGGGAAAAACATGGAGTTTGTGAGCAGCTTTTGATAAGGGAAAAAAGAAGAGGAAAGAGGTGAAAAGATGGAGAAGGACATAGAGATAGTCGGGGCTATTACTCACTAAAGAAGGTGGCCGGAAAAGCATCATTGTAGGTTAAAAGTAAGGTTGAGAGTTTAGAGGCTAAATTAATATTTTGTTTAAAGTTTAGGGTCAAATTAGAAATTAACCCTTTTGACTAACGTCTCACGTCATCAAACTAACAAGTGTTAACGGCACAGTAACCAAAATAAAAACATATCGAAAACGTAAGTGACAATAATAGTTTTTTTTTTTCAAAATGGGTGACAAAAATAGAACACAACCCAAACAAAAGGGACATCCGATGAAGTTTACCCCAATAATTTTTTTATGTATATTACCTAGCAAGCCATTGAACTTATCTAGAGTTTCCAGCTAGCATTTAAATTTTTTGGAATATTTTTTTAAGGTAACCACAAAAAAACATAAAAATAATGAGCTGCTCGTAAACTTATCAAGTTGAGTTGCGTCGGCTAGACTCGACTCGCTAAGATATCGAATCGTACTCGAACATAGACCAAGCGTTGACTGAATCGAGCTCAAGCTGTTTGCGAGCTATTCGACTTAATTAACAACCCTAATTATTATATATAATTTTTACAATTTTCAATGATTAAATTGCCATAAAACCTTATCAAAACAACGCATATAATTAAACTACATTAAATATTGATTCAAAAGATCGATTTGTCCAAATAGTATTCTTGTTTAACTTTGGATTTTACCTTATATTCCACTAAAAATCGAAAAGTCAGTTCATATACTTTAATTTTTCAGAATTTAATTCTTATTTTTGTACGGAAAATGAAAAGTTAAACGAATTTGTTAATGAATATGTGAACAATAATTGTTATTTTTTACTAATTTGTTAACAATTCAAGATTATTTTTTATTAATTTATTTATATTTGACAAAATTTTAAGTCATCAATTTAATAAGAGGATTTAGCAATATAACTCAATAAATTGATTTTTCAATATTTTTATTTTTATTTTTAATATGTAGATTGTTGCGATGTAAACTACTAGATCATGAAACTGTTAATAACCAAGGTATTAACTATATATAATAACGTAAATGCGTAAAACTTATTATAATCCTCTCTTAAAAAATAATAGCAATTTTTTTTATTAAATAGAAGTATTACATTTTCATATCAAGGTTCGAACCCATATAAGATGAGACAAGATGAACATCCTTAGCCACTAGGCCAATTAGTGGATCTCAAAAAAAAAAGAAGCAATTTAATCACTAGACTTAGGTGAAATAATAAGAATTGCTCATACCTTAACCGGTGGTTGAGGATTTGATCTTCATCTTGGACTATGTCAATAGTACGCAAATAATTAGTCATCGGACTTGCTCTAATAAATACATTAAAAATTTAAAAAATAGAATCATTTTGCTTGTTGTTAATATTTGCACCAACAAAAAATACGAGTAAAAACTGTGAAAAAATTTCCACAAACGGGTTACATGCTAATAGCATATGGAAACTGATTTGGCTAAACTATGCCCCTCCAAGGGTCAAATCTTTTGTTTGGAGAGTAATTTAAGGAAGAATTTTGTCGTATAAGGAACTAGCTAAACGAAGGATATCAAACTCGAACTCAAAATTCTGTTCCATGTGCTCCTCTTTTTCAGAATCGGTGGATCATCTATTTTGTCACTGTGAGATCGCGTGGAAAGTATGGCAAAAATAGTGCTGCTTTTGGAGTATTCAATTAGTCATGCCCGAAAATGTAAAAGTCCTTCGTCTGACATGAAAAATTCAGCCAATCAAACCTACTGTTAAGCCTCTTTGGATCCTTGCTTACTTTGAAATAATATGGACAATTGGATTAGCTAGAAACGAGAGTGTTTTTAATAATAAAGTATGGTCAGTTGACGAGATTCTTGATTTTGCAATCCTCAGAATCGGTTTATGGGCTAAATGTAAATGGCTCTCATCCATCGTTTCAATCTCGAAATTCATTAGAAGTGCGAACATGGGAACTCTTTGTAGTATTGATTGCAAAAGATCTTCTCCTGGCACTTGGGTACCCCCTTTCGAGGGAACTCTAAAGTTCAACGTTGATGCATCCGTGAAAGGCAGTTTCAGTGATGCATGTGTTAGAGGAATCTTGCGGAATCACAAGGGAGCCATCCTCGTCAAATTCTCAAAATGCATTGGCATATCGGATTCAATTGGTGCAGAAATCAAAGCCATACTCGAAGCGGGTATGTTTCTCGTCTCCTCACCTTAGAAAGATTTCCCTTCCATTATCATTGAGTCAGACAATCAGATGGTGATAAATTGGATTGTTGGCAATGGCTTGGTCCCTTCTACGTTTAAAAAAATCGTGTCGATATGCAGAAATACATTATCTTTATTGCACTGCAATCTAGAATTTGTTTATAGGGAGCAAAATGGTGATGCTCATATTCTAGCTAAAAGTGGGGTCAATATGTTACCGACTCACTTTTTGCTACCGAGTCAGCCGCACCCATAAGTGCTAAACTTAGCGCACCACGTGCACCACCCGACCGAGGGACACAAAGTGTTGCTGATGCCACGCACCAAGGGGCCATGCACAACGCTCTTGGTGGTGTCCGCGCCCAAGAGAACCGACCTGGGCTAGTTTCTCCGCACCATGGGGCCTTGTCTAGCACCCCATGTGCTGCCCACAAGACTTGCACCCGAGGGGCCTTGTCATGCACCCTCCATGCCGCCCAAGGCATGGAGCCCGAGCCCGCACCCGATGTGCGCACCATGGAGACCGAGTCCGCACACAAGAGGGCCTTGTCTTCCACCATCCATGCCGCCCATGCCATGGAGCCCGAGCCCGCACCCGACGTGCACACTAAGGAGGCCAAGTCCGCATCCGAGAGGGCATTACCTTGCATTCATGCCGCCCAAGCCATGAAGCCCGAGCCCGCACCCGACGTGCACGCCAATGAGGTCGAGCCTGCACCCGATGTGCACGCCAAGTGGCCTAGGGGATTGCCATCCGAGTTGCCCACACCCCTAGGGCCCGATTTAGCACCCAACGTGCTAAAGAGAAGGTTTTGGACACAATGTCCAGGCCATGCCAAGCCCAATCCGCCCAAGCTTCCAAGACCCAAGTCAATGTGTCATCTTTTGACCAACGCTCATGGAAAGATATCTTCTATGGAGCCTATTCGAGGAAAGCTTCCATCCTTGAAGCCACATTTGAGGAAACAAGCCAATGCCACCAAGACTATGATGTCATTGGACACTTATCTTAGGCAACCATGTAATAGAATGATATAGTTGCCATGTATAGGAGATTCTCTTTGTAAGACTCATCCATAGCCATTGGATCGAGTCGTTCGTAGCCATTAGATCGAGGGGGCCAAGGCTATAAATAGGAGCCTTCCCCAACCATTGTAATCACTTCACTTTTCCCATCTTTCTTCATTTCTTTGTTACTAATACAAGAAGGCATCGAGTACTCTTTTCTCCTCGTCTAGGCTTAGGAGGAGTTTTTAACGAGGCTCGTTGCTTGCTAAATCCCTTGTCTCTTTCCTTTTGCCTTGCTTAGCCATCACCCTTATTTTCCAAAGCTTCCGCACAGCACATTCTAAGCACATTAGCTTAGCTTTTCGAAGGCTTACTTAGTCCCTGACCTAAGATCGACGACTAAGGCCGCACAGGTTGGCGAGTTAGAATCTAGCCCCGTGACAAATAGACACAAAGATCTTATTTGGGATGTTGGGTGAGTTTTGTCTGTATTGAGTTGTAAAGCGCTGGTAGTTGGTAAACCATTGTGAGTTGTTGTATCATTGTGGCTAGCCGAGGAAATCATTGTAAGGATTTTACAATTTTAACTCAATAAAATTTTATGGGTATTTTTCCCCTGTTAAAATTAGAGAGGATTTTTAATGAGGCCCAGGACAATTCTAAAAATAAACGGCTTAAGTACCAACTAAATACAGGTCATCTAATGGATGCCATTGGATCAAGTCGTTTCACTGTGAACCTTTAGATTGAAAAAAGAAAGAAGAGGTTACCCGGTGAACCGGTAACCTTTATGTAGTGGCTTATAAGCTAAAAAAAGTTTTTTTTTCAAACTACCTTAAATGGCCATAAGGCCTTTCAATTTCACAATATTCACTCTTCACTATCACTGTCTCCATCGCCGCTACCTCTCTTTCATAATCTCCCTTTCTCCCCTCTCCTCCTTCGTCCCCTTTTCCTTCTTCCGTATAATCGCTTCCAGAACCACCCCGCCTCTTCATTATCGGGTTAGTTAGGCTTTGAAATTTGATTTTTTGTTTGCTTTTATGTTGTTTTTCCTTAAGAAGAAAAGAAAATTAAAAAAAAAGATTTAGATAGTTTTTTTGAGAAATTTGAGTAGAAAGAAATAATTTTTATACCGTTTAACCTAATTATTTGTCCCCAAAATGCCTAAAATATTTAGTTAGGGTTTAAAGTGAAGAATCTGATTTTGGTGAAAAATTCTTTGAATCTGCTGTAATTTCAGAATTTGTATGTTCATTATGTTTGTAAATTGATATGTTGAAGGAATTGAAGTATGAGAAAAATGAAATCAAGAGCAAAGCCTGCTCCTAAGAAGCGAATGGATAAGCTTGACACCGTTTTCAACTGTCCCTTTTGTAACCATGGAACAGATGTTGAGTGCCGCATGTATGTATAAACTCCTGTTATTTATTTTATGAAAAAAATTATCCTTATTTTGATCTAAAAACTCAGATAATTTTGATGGTTAAACTTAATTTTTCTCGTCTTTGATGAATAGAAAAATGTTATCTTGTGTCATAAGAATTTATATAAAATAATATGGTTTGTGATTGTTGGGCACTAAGTATTGATGTTTATCTATTTCAGTGATATGAAGAATTTGATTGGTGAAGCCTCTTGCAGAATATGCCAAGAAAATTTCAGCTCTGTTATAACATGTATTATGATACTGTTTAACTTTAGCTAGTAAAGAAATTAAATTTGTTTTTGCAGTCTTGATGAAAATGAAGTCGGGAACCTTTGTTAACGCATCCATGTTTTCTTTTGTTTCTGTATGTGCAGCTTTGACTGAACCTATAGACATGTAAGTTTCGATCAATGTGGTGTTTGGTGTTTACTCTTCGTTTCTCGTGTGATCTTTCTTGTATATTTATTTTTGTTGCCACAATTTCAGATACAGTGAATGGATCGATGAATGTGAACGAGTTAACAACCATAAAGAAAAAGAAGAAGAAGAAGAAGAAGAAAAAGAAGAAGAAGAAGAAAAAGTGAATCAGGATGATAGTTATGTGCCCAAAAAATAGGTTTCAACAGCTGAAAAGGATGATGATTAGTAGTCATGAAGGTTTTAAAACTTTGCTAAGCCTGTAATTATGTTTGTTTTCTGCGGGAAATAGTTGGTGTGCAGGTATGCATATCTAACAACATCATATGATATGAATAGCTTAACTGGTCCATTATATGCCAAGCAAGAACTTTGTGGGAGGGCTATCAGATACTATTTCGTGTTGTACGAGTTTATGTTGATGTAATGCAATTATGTGATGCTATTATTATGATGATGTTTTTGAGATGTTATGAATGATGCTATTCACAGGTATAAAAATGTATTGATGACAAATTTTTGAGATACCTATATTTTAGACTTATTTTGATTTACTTCTTTGCTTTATGAATGTAGTTGGATAATTGATTTATGCATTTGTTTTCTTGATGGATTCGTACATAATTATATTTCTCTCATTTTCAGTATAACAAAAAATAACTGAACAGCTTGAGATAATTGAAGAAATACTTTGTCGCCAAAATATTTAACAACAAATTAAATGTCTTTCACAATTAAATTGCAAAACATATATTTTTCAAACTAGTATGGTAAAATGTCTCAAAATTAGATTAATGCATGAGGTTTCGAAATTTTATTAGTGGTTTCGAAACAAGTATGACAGAATGGCTTAGAAATCACATTAACGCGCGAGGTTTCGAAACTCCCTTCTTGGTTTCGAAAACAATATGAGAGAATGCCTCAAAATCATATTTAGGCAGGTAGTTTCAAAACTACCATTGTAGTTTCGGAACCATTTACACAGTATGCCATCAAGTTCATGTCTACTCAAGAGGTTTCGAAACCAACAATTGCGGTTTTGAAACCACCCCTACAACACTTGTAGTAGAAAAGGTTTTCGAGTAGGAAGTTGTGTATATTAGGGGTGGGAATTGTCGGGTACCCGGGTACCCGGTTCGTCCGGGTACCTCTTTAAACGGCCCGTGTCCCGGCCCATTAAATCCGGGTACCCGGGTAATCGGTTCATATTTTTTTTATTATTTTAAAATTAAAAAAATTATATGTTAAACACAAAAATATTTTAAAAAAATAAACTTAAAACTTAAAAAGAATATAATACAAATATAGAAAAAATATAAGGATTTAAACTTAATTTTAGAGTGAAAATATTAAGAAACATAAAATAAAAATATAATTTTAAATATAAAAAATATATATTAAATTTTATCGGGTCGAGTCGGGTACCCGGTAAGGGAAAACTCTCGGCCCGTGTCCCGGCCCGTGTCCCGGGAAATTTGTCAGGTCGGGTAATTTTTTTTCGGGAATTACCCGGTATTTTTGTTTCGGGTAGTCGGGTTTTCGGGTCGGGTCAATCGGGTCGGGTATTTTCTCCCACCCCTAGTGTATATACTTTTTGGTAGTAATTTGTGTACATACTATTTTTCTTACAAAACTTATGGTAAAATCAGTACATTTCGTAGTAAAATGTGTACATATACGTCAAACTAGGGGTTTCAAAATCAGTACATTTCGTACTAAAAAAGGTATATGCTATTTTCTCTTACAAAGTTGTAACAATTTGTGCAGATTTTGTACTAATTTGTGTATATACACATTTTGTAATATTTTGAGTATATACACATCTTGTTATCATTTTTTTTTCATTTTTGCCAAACCATCATAAATAGCACATAAAGGTGGTATTGATGCCCCCTTGGTGAAATTTCGTAGTAAAAAATGTATATACCTTTTTTCTTTTACAAAGTTGTAACAATTTGTGCATATTTTGTACTAATTTGTGTATATGTACATTTTTGTATTATTTTGAGTATATACACATATTGTTACCAATTTTTTCATGTCTGCCAAACCAGCGTGGATACCACATAAAGGTGGTATCGATGCCCCCTTGGTGAAATTTCGTAGTAAAAAAGTATATACCTTTTTCTCTTACAAAGTTGTAACAATTTCTGCATATTTTGTACTAATTTGTGTATATGCACATTTTTGTAATGTTTTGAGTATATACACATCTTGTTACCAATTTTCATGTCTGTCAAACCAGCATGAATACCACATAAAGGTGGTATTGATGCCCTGTTGGTGAAATTTCGTAGTAAAAAAGGTATATACCTTTTTATCTTACAAAGTTGTAACAATTTGTGCATATTTTGTACTAATTTGTGTATATGCACATTTTGTAATATTTTGAGTATATACACATCTTGTTACCAATTTTTTCATGTCTGCCAAACCAGCATGGATACCACATAAAGGTGGTATCGATGCCCCCTTGGTGAAATTTCGTAGTAAAAAAAGTATATACCGTTTTTTCTTATAAAGTTGTAACAATTTGTGTACATTTTATACTAATTTGTGTATATGCACATTGTGTAATATTTTGTGTACATACACATTTTGTATAACAAATGTAACATTTTGTATTTGTGTATATACATACATTCTTACAATACATGTACCAAAGTATATTTTGTAAGTAAATTGTGTATGTACACAACTCCTTACAACAAGATCCATTCTCACCCTAACAAAATTAAACATATGCCCCATTTCTGCTCAACTAGCACTGAAACCCCATATAGGTGGTTTCGATGCCACATAAAGGACTTTAACTTTTGCTCATTCTGCCAAATCAGCACTGAAACCACATATACGTGGTTTTGATGCCCCTTATAAAACTTATACCAAAGTATGTTTTTTGGTAAGAAAATGTGTATGTACACATTTCTTTACAAGTACATGAGTTATTTTGAACCTTGGAGAAATTGTGTAATAAAAGAGGTATATACCATTTTCTCTTACAAAGTTGTACTATTTTGTGTATATTTGTTACTAATAAGTGTATATACACAAATCCTAATAAAACTTGTACCAAAGTATGCTTTTGGGTAAGAAATTGTGTATGTACACATTTCCTTACAAGTACAAGAGCCATTTTGAACCTTCGTGAAATTGTGTAATAAAAAAAGTATATACCGTTTTCTCTTACAAATTTGTACTAATTTGTGTACATTTGCTACTAATATGTGTATATACACAGATCCTTATAAAACTTGTACCAAAGTATGCTTTTGAGTAAGAAATTGTGTATGTACACATTTCCTTACAAGTACAAGAGTCATTTTGAACCTTCGTCAAACTGTGCAATAAAAAGGTATATACTATTTTCTCTTACAAATTTGTACCAATTTGTGTACATTTGCTACTAATATATGTATATACACAAATCCTTATAAAACTTGTACCAAAGTATGCTTTTGGATAAGAAATTGTGTATGTACACATTTCCTTACAAGTACAAGAGTCATTTGAACTTTCGTGAAACTGTGTAATAAAAAAGGTATATATCGTTTTCTCTTATAAGTTTGTACCAATTTGTGTATATTTATTGTAACAATTTGTATACCGCTTTTTACCCGATAAACATGTCTGTCGTTTTTTAGACTATATTTAAAGTTTGTTCCCTAGAAATACCAACTAAGCCACGTCGCTTAAAAAAGTATATACAATTCCTCCATCAATATTGATGCAACTTTTAAAAATCTAGTTATTGTGCTAACTGCTAGCTTTAGAGATAAGTAGAACATTGCAAATGGAAAATGGGTGATCTTTTAAATCCTCTAGAACATTTGCTTGATTAAAATCCACATCAGGTTATAAAAGCAATCTAATTTATTTAAGGTTTGTTACAATCCATGGCAAATGGAAAATGGGTGATCTTTTAAATCCTCTAGAACATTTGCTTGATTAAAATCCACATCAGGTTATAAAAGCAATCTAATTTATTTAAGGTTTGTTACAATCCATGGCAAATGGAAAATGGGTGATCTTTTAAATCCTCTAGAACGTTTGCTTGATTAAAATCCACATCAGGTTATAAAAGCAACCTAATTAATTTAAGGTTTGTTACAATCCATGGCAAATGGCATTTAAGCAAGTAGGGTTGCGCTTATAGATCTGTTATTATCGGTGGCCAAAATTGAAAGGAACCTTTTCCAAACTTTAAAGACTAATCAATCAAACCTTTAATATTGTGATTAAATCATGGATAGTAGTCCTAAACAATTAATTGATCTAATAAGATAAATTGTTAAATCTTTTAAATAAAATTAGAGGTACGGATTGTGACTTGTAAATGAAAAAAATATAATTGAAATGATAGCTCCATAACGAGTCTCTACAAAATTTAATCCGAATTAATTAATTAGTAAGTCGAATATTAACAGTTAAACAAAAAACATAGACGGCCACCACCTGCAAGCTAAATGAGCTTGAATTTAAATAAATAATTTGTTTTCATTATCTAAAAAAGTAGCAAAAGCTGCAAAATTTCAAGCTCAAACATCATTGTCCTCCGTATAAAAAAGATACTTAGGCTTATTTGATAAAAAGTGATTTGAATAAAAATTAGAGATTTGAGGCATAGTTAGAGGTTTGATCAGTCAAATTCACTAATATTGTTGTTTGGTGAACAACGAATTGAAAGAGCGGATTGAGGTGAAACTGCTAATTTTGAAAAAGCTCATAATAGGAGCCTTTTGAGATTAGAGGTTTGATATTAGAGTTGTAAAGACTCTTTTACCCTTACCAGTTACCAAAAATCTCAAAATAACCTAAATTAAATATTTTCTCACCCTATTTATAAGCTAATCCTATTTACTTTTTTTTTTCTTTTTATTATCACATATTTATATGTGTATTTAAATTTATTAATTAAATTATATTAAAATAATTATATAAATAATAAATTAATATATAAATCATTCGAATATATTTAGAAAAATTATATTAAAAATAATTTTATAGATCTAATTAATATTAATTAGATACAAAATATTGATAACTAATAAACTATTCAAACAAGTATTGAATATAATCATGTCCTTATATGTCATTTTATTTGTTTAAATAATCTAACAGCTATCGGCTATCCGTTAATTTTACCAAATACTTTTATACAATCATCTAATACAATCCGCTAGTCAAATTAACTAATACAATCAACTATCAGCTATTAGCTAATGTAATCCGCTATCAGCTATCCGCTAATTGTCAAACAGAGCCTTAGTATCTAAATTATCCACAAGCTATGCAAAGAGGGGAGTTTGTATCTATCTATGCCTCTATCTAAAATTTTGATTTTTACAATTTCCTATGACAACTCGAACGAATTCCTTAAACAAATAATATGACATGATTCACGAACCATGATATGCAACTAAATGTACTATGGTTGGTAATGTATCATGTATTGTAATTGTCAACGAAATTAAAATTAGTTCAACCGTGAACTTGTGGAGTGGTCTCAGTGATAAAGGATGATATATTTTATTCAGATGATTCGGGTTCGTATACTATTTGTGCACGGTGTGTGTGCTTTATTAAAACACTAAGTAAATTAAACAAATACTACATTATAATTACACCGGCATATTCAAAAATAGTTCAACTATAAATAAGTACTCTACGTTTACTAAAACATTTATATATATAGAGAGAGAGGGGGGAGAGGGAGGGAGAGAGAGATAGGAGATTAGTATCTACTTACATAGTGTAAAATTTATTTAGTTTAGGCCGATTGGGTTTCCACCGATGAGTAGAGGATGAAGAATGTCAAACGGTGAGGTACATGACGTTTTGGGTGGTGAACGATAAACCACCGACTTGTGGGGATGTCAGACGATGAAAAAGATGTGATTTAGAGATTTTATTGAAAGAAATTAAAACTTTTGGGATTTTTTAAGAAATGCAAAGTTTTAAAGAAATTCAAAAATTAAAAATATAAGAAACAAGCAACGTGTTTTGTTCTGATTGAATGACAAAATATTTTTAATGATCGATGACGAAAAATCTTAAATAGGTCACAAAATGAACCGTTAAATATATATATTTGACTCAAAACATAATTTATGTACCTATCTAAAAAATGTATTAACTATAATACTAAAAATATAGAACGAAATGTTGGAGGTTGGTGCCACGGCCTCGTTGCTAGTTTCAGACTTGAGGATTGCAGTCTCAATGTCATTCTCAATATTGGAAGCAGTGGCCTCAATCTTAATTACAAATACCGGTGTAGTGACAGTTGTCAAAGAAGATTGAGTGCATAGCCGTTTTTAAGATTTTATACTCCAAGGGCGAATTTAAAGATTGAGCCCCTGTTAATGTGTATAAAAATAAATTTTAAAAATATTAAAAATAAATTAATTGTAAATTATTTTTATTACGCTCAATAAAGTATCTAATTGTTAGGAAGTTACTAGAGATTACTAGAGATTGTTAGATGTTGTTAAACTTTGTTTAAAGTAGTTATAAGTTTGTTAGATTGGTTAAAGGGTAGTTTCTACTTGTATATATAGTTTGTAAACAGATCTCTTTGATTCAATATATTGAGATTCATAAACCCAAAATAATTTTTACATGGTATCAGCCTAGCCCGTTTCTTTTCTTTGGGTTTCTTTCTTTTTCAGCCCATTTTCCCATTTTCTTTCTGTTTCTCTCAGCCCAAACAGATCTCTATTGCCGTTTCTTTTCATTTTTTCCTATTCTTTGTGCCCTAATTTTTTCTGCTTCTCTTCGATCGCCATGCCGCCGGCTGATGAATCCGTTCTGGATTTCAATCATGTGTTGTATCTTCATCCCTCCGATACTCCTGGCGCCGTTCTTGTTTCTCACTTGCTCACCGGCGTTGAGAACTACAGTGTTTGGAGCCGGTCCATGCGCATCGCTTTCCTCGCGAAAAACAAATTGGGGCTTATCGATGGTAGCTGCCGCCGTTCTGCGTTTACTGGTTCCTTGGAGTCTCAATGGGATCGCTGCAATTCGATCGTTCTTTCATGGCTCCTTAACACGGTTTTGAAGGACATCTCTGCCGGCATCGTCTTTTCTTCCAGTGCTGCGTTAGTTTGGACGGATCTTCAGGAGCGTTTCGATAAGGTGGATGGTCCTCGCACCTTCTTTCTCCACCGCGAGATTGTTACTCTGGTTCAAGTTGTATCCTCCATCTCTGACTATTTTACTAAACTCAAGTTGCTTTGGAATGAGTTTGATTCCCTTGTTCCGTTTTCATCTTGTGAATGTGAGGAGTCTCAAAAGAATCAGGAGCATCTTGTCCAACAGAAACTATTTCAGTTTCTTATGGGCCTCAATGAGTCCTATTCTGCGATTCGAAGTTAGATGCTTCTCATGAAGCCCTTGCCGTCAGTCAATCAAGCCTATTCGATGTTGATTCAGGAAGAATCACAGCGGCTTCATCTTTCTGCTCTGTCTCCTTTGCTGGATCCGTCGGTGATGTTTTCTAATTCTGGTGCTAGCTCCAGGCGTAAATTCAATGGTGTTTGTGACCATTGCAAAGTTCGTGGCCACAAGAAGGAGAACTGTTATCGCCTCATTGGCTTCCCTCCTGATTTTCGCTTCACTAAACGGAAGGATTCTCCCACGAATCTGGCAGCTTCCTGTGATTCTGAGCTTGAGCCGCCGTCATCAACTTTGGCTCCCTCGTTCTCCCAGGCCCAATATGATCAGATTCTGGCCTTGTTGAACAAGGGCCCTTCTGATTCTGTTGTCAATACTGCAGGTATTGATCTCTCTGGTAAGTCTGCTAATACTTGGATTTTAGACACTGGTGCCACTGATCATGTAGCTTCGGATTTCACTTGCTTAATTGATCCTGTTCCATGTGCTTTGAACTCCAGATTTGTCCGCCTTCCTAATGGTAAAAAAGTTTCAATTACACACATTGGTTCCATTTCTTTGTTCAATACCATTATTCCTAATGTTTTTTTTGTTCCTGAGTTTCATCTTAATCTCCTATCCATTTCCAAACTGGCTTCTTCTCTTAATTGTTTTGTTTCTTTTTATCCTCATTTTTGTCTTTTTTAGGAGCTCTCCACTGGAAGGACGAAGGGGATTGGTAGGGAGTATGGAGGCTTGTACCTGTGTAATCCTTTGCTTCAGGTTTCCCCTACCACTAAACCAAACCTTAATCCTGTATCAACTGTTTCTTGTCATACACCTGTTACTGATTCTGATTCATTGTTATGTCATTCCTCTGTTACTGATTCTGTTTTGTGGCATGCTCGGTTGGGTCATGCTTCACTTAATAAAATGAGGAAATTGTCTTGTCTTTCTGATTGTATTTTTGATTCTGATAAAATTCATCAATGTTCTGTTTGCCCCCTTGCTAAGCAAATTAGATCTCCCTTTCCTTTACATACCTCTGTTACTACTAAGCCTTTTGAGATTGTTCATACTGATTTATGGGGCCCTTATAGGGTGTCCACACATTCTGGCCATCGTTACTTTCTTACCTTGGTAGATGATTACAGTAGAATGACTTGGATTTACCTGCTTAAACTGAAATCTGATTCTCTGTTGATTTTGAGAAATTTCTTTGCTATGATTAATACCCAATTTTCTGCCTCTGTTTTAGTCTTACGTAGTGATAATAGTTCAGAATTTTTCAATTCTGAATGTAGTACTTTGCTTTCATCCTTAGGAATTATTCACCAAAGTAGTTGTGTTCACACCCCTCAGCAAAATGGGGTTGCTGAACGTAAACATAGGCATTTGCTTTCTGTAGCTAGGTCCCATAGGTTTCAATCCAGTTTGCCACTTAAAATTTGGGGCGAGTGTGTTTTAACTGCATGTTATCTCATTAATCGTCTTCCTTCCTCTGTTCTTCAATGGAAAACTCCTTTTGAACGTCTTTATAATAAAACTCCTAATCTTTCTCATTTGCGTGTGTTTGGTTGTCTTGTTTATGCTACATCACTTAGGAATTCTGATAAATTCTCACCTCGATCTATTCCTTCTGTATTTTTAGGTTATAGTTCGACACAAAAAGGATACATTCTTTTTAATTTGTCCTCTAAATCCTTTTTTGTTAGTCGTGATGTAGTTTTTCATGAATCCATCTTTCCTTTTTCGTTTCCTTCTAAGTCTACTTCTTTTTTCCCCCCTCAGTCTGTTGTTTTTGATTCTGATTTTTTAATTCTTGATGATGATGTTTCTGCTTATAATTCTGGTCATTCTACTCATTCATCTACTGCTCCTCTTGAACCACCTCAACCTCATCATCCTACACCATCTCCACCTCAACATCCTACACCACCTCAACCTCAACCTCCTGAACCACCTCAACCTCAACCTCCTGAACCACCTCATTCTCAACATCCTGAACCATCTCATCCTCCTGAGCCTTCTGATCCTATTGTTAGACGCACCTCTAGAGTAACTAGACCTCCTGCATGGCTGCATGACTTCATTACTCCTTCTCAATCTGCCTCGTCCTTCCAATCAGGGGAGTATCCTATTTCTAACTACATTTCTTATGCTCATCTTCCTTTTCATACTCAAACTTTTCTTTCTTCCATTTCTCATTCTTCATCTGTTGAGCCTTCTTCTTATTCTGAGGCCATTCAAAATCCCCTCTGGGTTCAAGCCATGAATGAGGAGCTTTTAGCTTTGGAATCCAATGCTACCTGGACTGTGGTTCCTTTGCCTCCTGGCAAGACTCCAATTGGCTGCAAATGGGTATTTCGCATCAAGTACAAGGCCTCTGGTGAAATTGAACGGTACAAGGCCCGTCTTGTTGCTAAGGGTTACACTCAACGAGAAGGCATTGACTATGGTGACACCTTCTCTCCTGTAGCCAAACTAGTTACTGTTAGACTTATTCTCTCTCTTGTTGCTTCCCTTGATTGGTCACTCCATCAAATGGATGTGCACAATGCTTTTCTTCAAGGCCATCTTGATGAAGAAGTCTATATGAAGTTGCCTGAAGGTTTTTCCAGCCAGGGGGAGAACATGGTTTGTCGGCTGAAAAAATCCCTTTATGGTCTTAAACAAGCATCACGGCAGTGGAACTTGAGGCTGACTGAAACTCTGCTGTCTGCTGGATACAAACAGAGCAATTATGATTATTCTTTGTTCACAAAAAGGCAAGAGGATAAGCTAGTCATTATGCTTATATATGTGGATGACTTGATGATAACGGGTAATGATCCTGGATTGATTAAAGAGCTGAAATCCATCTTAAATCACAGTTTTAAGATGAAGGACTTGGGGGAATTGAAATATTTCCTGGGTTTAGAGGTTTTGAGGTCAAAAGAAGGGATTCTAGTGAATCAAAGGAAATATGCTCTTGAGCTTATAGAAAGCACTGGGATGAGTGGTGCAAGACCTGTAGCATCACCCCTGGAACAAAATGTTAAATTAACTTCAACTGAGTTTGATAGAGAAGTAGAGCACAATGATATGAACTGTACTGAAGACCGTGAAGTTGAAGACAAAGCAGTTTTTCAGAGATTGATAGGAAGGTTAATATATTTAACCCACACACGACCCGACATCACCTTTGCTGTTCATCATCTAAGTCAGTTCATGAAAAGTCCAAAAAGGACACATTTCGAGGCTGCTCTTCGGATAGTACGATATGTGAAAAATAATCCAGGTCAGGGGATTTTTCTGAAAGCAAAGAATGATGGAAAAATCACTGCATACTGTGATTCGGATTGGGCATCATGTCCAATGTCGAGAAGATCAGTTACTGGTTATTGCATCAAGATTGGGGATTCCTTGATATCGTGGAAGTCAAAGAAACAATCAACAGTAGCCAGATCCTCTGCAGAAGCAGAGTACAGAAGCATGGCAATGACAACCTCGGAAATTATTTGGCTCAAGGGGTTGTTGAAGGATTTGGGAAGTGAAAGTGAAGAACCCGTGACAGTTTTTTGTGACAGCAAAGCTGCATTACAAATTGCAGCGAATCCAGTTTTCCATGAACGTACAAAACACATAGAGATAGACTGTCACTTTGTGAGAGAAAAAATTCAGAAAGGGATCATACGAACAGAGTACATACCTTCAGCAGAGCAGCTTGCAGATATCATGACCAAGGCTTTGGGAGTACAACAACACAAGTACCTGATGAACAAGTTGGGGATTAAAGATGTATTTAAACCTCCAACTTGAGGGGGAGTGTTAGGAAGTTACTAGAGATTACTAGAGATTGTTAGATGTTGTTAAACTTTGTTTAAAGTAGTTATAAGTTTGTTAGATTGGTTAAAGGGTAGTTTCTACTTGTATATATAGTTTGTAAACAGATCTCTTTGATTCAATATATTGAGATTCATAAACCCAAAATAATTTTTACACTAATAAATACATTCTTAATAAAAAATATGTCATAATTGAAATGGAAAATATAAAAAAAATTATGAAACACCCAACAACTCATACAAAACTATTTCTATGAGCATTTCTAGATGCAAAATCACTAGTAATAGTGTTTACGTCAATATAGTTTAATATATTTTTTTCAATGCATAAAATGGCTAGATCATTCAACCTTTTTTGTGACATTGATGATCTCAACACTCAAGTAGGTTTTCAATAATTTTAACTTCGAAAAACTTCTTTCAACAGATGTAACTGTCACCGATATAGTTAAGAGGATTTGATAAGCAATTGAAATATTTGGATAACAATCCACAACTTTGACAAACTTGAGAATTTCCAATGTCAACATTAACTCATTTGGTAAAGTCACTAGCAACACTTTCAATTCTGAAAAAAAAAATCAAATCTGCATCAATATCAGGCAAATTAACATATTTTGTTAATATAATCAATAATTATACTATTTTATAAAATAATAAATTAAAGTAATTTCCAAGTTAAATTTTTGGGCCAAAGTGTTCTCCTCTGAGGCTCTCATTCATTATCTTTAATCCAATACTCATTATAATTAGAGTCAACATGGGGAAGCACTATAACAGCGAGCTCTCTGTTCCAAATTTAATTTGATTTGTAAATCTTTTTCAAACATATTAGATTTTTTTTAAAAAAAAAACCCGTTCAGTAATAAAATAAAAATGGCTTTAATATAAGGTAATCTTGTTTAGACATAATTTTATTTTTTTGTTTTTTTTATTTTATCATTTTCTACATTAACTCATTTGTATTTTTTATTCTCTACTTATACTGACGGCCGACAATCGGTATTAAGACTGATATTACTGCCAGTCAAAGAAAAAAATTGACAAAGAAGAGTACGACGCTAGGTAGGGGAGAAAAAAAATCTAGGTTAATTACATCAAAATGATTCAGTTCTTACTCAATGTCCTATAAAAACTTTGGATTCCTTAATCGTGTGTGCCACATAACATAATGATTAAACCATAATTTGGATTTTTATTAAATATAAAAATGGTTTGGTTAACCAATGTCATAATGTATATGATAAGAGTGTTATATTGGGTAACTATTTAAATTTAACTTTATCATATAACCTCATTTAAGAGAATTTATTTAAAAGAAATATTAAATTATCCAATATAATAACCTTATCGTTTACCTTGCGGCATAAATTAGACAATCTCATATAAAAATATTTTTTCATATTTTATACAATTGAATTGTATTTGGAGATATACCATACGGATTAATAAAGCATTAAAAACTTATCGTTTACCTTGCGGCATAAATTAGACAATCTCATATAAAAATATTTTTTCATATTTTATACAATTAAATTGTCTTTAGATATATACCATACGGATTAATAAAGCATTAAAAACTCATAGGTTTAAGGGGTCCAGAACTTTATATAAAAGGGGTCTAAATCATCTTAAAACTTGGTTTGACCTTTAATTTTCAAATACATCTTTAGAGTTTAGAATTTTAAACATAATAATTATAAAAATGAACAGAAACTCTCAACCCACACCTTTCAATTTTCATCTCCTACAACTTTTATAGTGTTCGAATGGTCAAACGAAATCATAAAACCTTTCCAAGTGTTTGAAAATCTCTTGTGGATTTGTTGCTTTGTGTTTTGATTTTTTTGCATTTTTATTGTTTTATGTATTGGTTGTGTTGTGTGGTATGTTTGCCATTGTCTAGGTTCTTAAAAATGGGGTAATTGGTCTTAGGGTGTCTAACTATGTGAATTTTAATATGTTGGACCTCAGAAGTAGACCTGGTAAACTTGACCCGAGACCCGAAACCCAAACCGAATTACCCGAACCGAAACCCGATTTTGAC
Source organism: Hibiscus tridactylites (assembly GCA_958450335.1). Classification (NCBI taxonomy): domain Eukaryota; kingdom Viridiplantae; phylum Streptophyta; class Magnoliopsida; order Malvales; family Malvaceae; genus Hibiscus; species Hibiscus tridactylites. The sequence goes on from OY288286.1 coordinate 66,642,870, forward strand.
CCGAACATGATGATTCGAAGTTGACCCGAAACCTGAACCGAACCGAACCGAAATTTTTTGTTGAACCGAAATGGACCCGAACCGAAATAGACCCGAACCGAATGCTACCCGAACCGAAAGCTGAACCGAATATTGACCCGATTTTAACCTGATTTTGACCCGATTTTAACCCGAATATCTATTGTTAACAATATAATAAATAATAAAATGAAGTATAGAAATTTGAGATCTTGGTGACCAATTTTATAATTTCATCATAAAATATAGCATAAAATTGAAATTGTAGACTAAATTGACAATTTGAAAGTGGAGAAATTTGAGAGTCTAATGATCAAATTTGTAATTATACCATATAAATAAATAGGGGTCAATTTTGGCTAAAAATTAAATCTTTGAAATTAAAATGAACGAAAATATCAATATATTAAATTAATAGACTAAATTACAAAGATTAGTCAATTTCAACTAAAAGTAAAATTTTAGAGACTAAATATCACTACGGGGAGGGGATTTCTATATCCGAAGTCTAAACCGTGAGAATACTTGGGACTAAATTAAATTAAACTAAAACTTAAAGTTGACTAAAATGTAACATTTTAAATGCAACATGACCTAAAAAGTAATTAATCTCTAGCTAAAAAAATTGGTGGCTTATTTCCCTCCAAAATTTTGTCTTTTCTCTCTCTATTTTTTTCAATTGTCTTTTTCTTTTTTTCAATCTAGCTTAAAAAATTGGTGGCTTATTTCCCTCCAAAATTTTGTTTTTTCCCTCTCTATTTTTACAAATTGTCTTTCTATTTTTCTTGATTTAATTGAGTTTCAATTTAGATTAATTTAATTGAAATTTCACATTTAGTTTTAAAATTATTTTAATTATGTCCGTGATTTATGCTTTTAGATTTTAGTTAATTCAATTAGATCCTAAGTTTAATAAATTAATTCATTTCAGACATTATTATTATTATTAACTTTGATTCAATATAATTATATAAAAAAAATTATATGGATACATAAAGCTTTGATTTAAATATTTAATTAAATTCAAATGCATAGATTGACAAGTTGAATTAGAATTAATCTCATACACCAATAACTCTAAACTAAACCATAAATACTAAACCTCAAATCTTTAACCCAACTCAAATCAAATTGACCCGAAAATTTAAATGTTGACCCGACCCGAAATTGACTCGATTTTAACCCGAACCGAAAGCGACCCGAACGACCCGATTTTGACCCGAACCGAAAGCGACCGATCCGATATTGACCCGACCCGAAAACAACCGATCCGATTTTGACCCGATCCAATACCCGAACCGAATCCGACTCATCACAGACCCGAATTAGACCCGAACCCGAACCGAACCGACCCGAACCGAATCTAAACCGATTCTAGATAGACCCGAAATGACCCGAACCGAATGACCCGATTGCCACCTCTACTCAGAAGTGATGGTAAATCTAAAAATCAGGGTTAATTTTGATGAAATGAAAGTCGAAATTTAAAAGTGATAAAAATAAGTTTAGAGTTATACTTTCGGGTTGAGTTCTCATCAGATGCCAACGAGGAGCAATTTCTCGGTTACATGTTATCGAATTTTAGACAATTCTAAATTTTTAATTTTTTATAGAACAAGAGTGACAGAAGAGAAAAAAGAAAAAAGAAACCAAAATTTTGAGGTCTAAATTATTGAAAAAGGTTTCACCTCATTTTTTTGAAGTCATAGGATAATTTTATGGTTTTCTATAATTGAGTGACCAAAATGGAATTCCGCTAATAGTCAAGTAACTGTTGGCGTCATATACCCTTTATTTATTTAGAGAGGTAATAATTTTGGATTTCAAATCAAAAGTGTATATATTACTCAAAAGATACAAATAACAAATTATTTATTTTAAAAATAAAATAACATTTTTAAAGAGAGGCGTAATTAACTTTATTTATTATAAATAGTTCTACTGGAGGCCGAGATATTAGCTGCCAGTCCGACCCAACTGGCCTTGGACTTGGGCCAAGTACTTTCGAAGACAGATAAACCCTAAACCCTAGCATCATTCTCCTCGCTACAGAGTTCAGACCCTTATAAATTTCGTATTTCTATCTAATTCAGAAAAAAAAAATTAAAAATTCGCCATGGGGAAAGGGAAGGGCAAGCAGCGGAAGCAGATAATTCTGCCGCCGGAACTCCCACCGGAAATAGCAGAAGATGAGATTGAAGTCTCCGACGAGGACCTCCAATTTGTGGATGAAAACAAAGACTACGCTGGCTTCGTCTCTCGCTTGGATACTCATTCTATTAACAAGTCTCATTCTTCTTTCTTTCATCAATTATCAAATTCAATTTTTAGTTTTAGATATAAACACTAAGATCATCTATTATTTACTGGGAATTCTTTTGAGTGTTATTCCAAAATTAGAAATTATTTTTATCAGGATAGAAGTTGCTTTTGCGGTAATTTTTATGGTTTTATGTTATTTTCCGTGTAATTTTTGTTTTTTACAAATATTTTTTAGTTTAATAAGAATGCATGGTTTGGAGAACCAAATTTATGATATGGGATTTATATGTAGAAATCTGATTGAAGAGTGTCATTATAAATATACAGTAGTTTGATATGGAATCTATAATCTCATCTTACAATTTGTTTTTCTTTTTAACTGCATTTGATCAATTTCCATTTGTCTTTGGGTAATTGTGTGCCGTCATGTTTTCTTGTTTTGTAAGCAGGGAATCATGGTTTTCTGTTCTGATTGTTTATTCTTTTGTTTAATACTTTGATAGTGGTAATTTGTAGCCTTTTACGATGGCAACTTAAAATGTGAATTAGTTATTTCCACTTCTGATGATAACTTTCTTTTGTTGATAGGCAAGTCACTCGTGTGGAGGGTGTAAGTGAAGATGCTTTGGAGGCACTATATGAGAAACGACGAAGGAAGGCGTTGGAGCAGAAAGAGAATGAGGAAATTGTTGTTGAAGTAGCTCCTGTTGATGCCCTTCCTGTCAAGTCTTTGGATGGAGAAGTCTACTACCGAACGTGTATCTTACTACTTTTAATAAATTATTCTACTTTCTTTGTTGCTAAAGAAAGTGTATTCATTTAAGGAAGATAATGTAATGGTTTATGCTGTTATATAATGCAGTTTCCCAGGCAGCAGAAGTGCCTGAAAATGAGGGGGATGTAGATAAGAACATGGTTAAGATGACTAAAGCTGAAAGGAGGGCAAAGCTTAAAAAAAGTAAGAAAGAGGCTAAGAAACTGGGGAAGGAACCGGCTAAAACTGAAGAAGTGCAACCAACTCAACAAGAAACTGCACTAGTATGTTGATATATTTCTCTTTATATCTTTCAAATTTAAGCAAGAACAACAAGAATATTAAACTTTATATTAGCATCTCAGACAAATTTGGTGATTTGAAATCAAAATGATCTACATCTAATGGGGATAATCGTCTTAGTTATTTTCAATTAAGTTAATACACTATGCATAGTAAAGTTGCGCATTCATGTTGAGCACCAAGGTTGTAGTAGGATCCATACCTTTATAGCATAACAGGTTAATTATATACCTTATAGTTATCCTATCATATAGCACTGTATGAAACTTGAGCTGGACTGGCCTGTCGGACAATTATAACAATCATCCAGCCTTAGATTTCTTTCTATTCATGACTAACTTGATTATATGCCGTACTGCCTAAAGTTCTGGAATTACATGACAACAGCTTGAATATTTTGGCACTTATTGTTTTGCCTTATCCTCGGTCTATCTTTATGATAACCTCTGCCAATAACCAGAACAGGATGGAAACAGAGTTCATACAATTATGAATGTATACAAGTATTACCTTTTGGAGTAGATGACATATGTTGAATTCACGTAATTCCTTAGTTGGGTTATGTGCAGTGCCTATATCTAAAGTGGAAGGTTTTAGGATTGTCGATTAGCAGAGGCACTTAGTGTTCCGTTCAATTGGATTTGAAAAATAGAGGGGCTGGAAGGTGTGGAATGCGTAGCAATATTTTCTGGCATCAACATCCACTTGAACCATTAGTTTGGAGGAGTTGATCAGTGGGATTTGGTGGGAAAATGTCATTGTGTTAAATTGTCAAGCATCTAAGAAAGGTTTAATTTTGCCTACCTTAGAAAAGGAAATATCTGGCTTATTGAATTTTTTTATTATGGTGTGATCAGTAAATCATGATGTTATAGCTGTCCTAAGAGAACAAGAATGGGGACCAGTCTGAGCTTTAGCAATGCTCACCAATTACCAAAATTCGACTTGAATCTTATAGAAATGAACTCAGTCACTGAAAATCTCAGGAAAGGGTTTGGTAGAATCTATGTATTCATTTATATGGGTTTTTTCTTTAAAGGCTTTATCTTTTCTACGTAGTAAAATGGCGCAAAGAAAATTTTCCTCTTGCTTTTGCACACAAAGTATGATATTAACAAACCCTTCCTCTAGGTTTTCTCATTCTCGTTCAAGTTATTTCTATGTTTCATTGTTTCCTTTTTGGGGTACACAAGTGGAGAAATTTCCGCTCCATCTATTTGTGCATGCGTCTAGTTATGCTAAATCCTGCTTGTGTGCTTTTTTGCATTTGTTTCTACCATATGGCACTGACAATGAAGAATGCCTGGATAATGTATTATCGTTATCTTCAATATTCTAAGAGCGCTTGCCTTTTAGGCAGAGGTAAAAGAAGACCTCACGGCTGAAGAAGCATTTGAAACCAAAAAGCGTAAGCTGGCTGAGCTTGGAATGGCACTACTTTCAGACCCAGAGGCAAACATAAAATCTTTGAAAGAGATGTTGCAACTTGCCAAGGATGGGGATCACTCAATTGTAAAGCTTAGTCTGCTATCCTTGTTGGCTGTATTCAAAGACATTATTCCTGGGTACCTACCCTTTCTTTCCTTCTCTACTAGCCCTTAATTATCGCTTTGTAATTAATTTTCCTTTTTCATTGCATTGTATTTCTATTTTTAATCTACTTCTGAATGTGCAAAATACAGCTATCGGATTAGGCTTCCAACCGAAAAGGAGCTAGAAATGAAGGTTTCCAAGGAAGTTAAAAAAATGCGGTTCTATGAATCAACACTTCTATCAACTTACAAGGTTTGAACTGCTCTTAATGTGATCAATATTCTGAAATCTTAACTATAATTTGATTTAGTTCTTGAGTGGAGTCTGCGTGTTGTGTGTATTCACAATTTGAGTCTGCTATGTCCACCACCTTTTCTTTGTATAAAAGCTGTTATTATATGAAAGCCTGCAATGTGGTTTAATTGGCACTTGGATTTGTTTAACCATAATATATCCTGATGAATATGAAAGAATGTGTAATTCCCCTAGCCCCCTACAATTAGATGAACAAAGTCATATTTTAGCAAGCATTGGATCTCTAGTGAATATATGTTTACGAGTATTCTAACTTCTAGCTGGTTTCATAGTATGGCTAGTAATAGGGTTTGATGTTTTCCACATCATTTGAATTCACTTTTAGTGCAAGAAATTGTTATTAATTTGTGCATTCTTCATGCTATTCCCCGGAATATGCAACAGGGCTACCTGCAGAAGTTGTTATTGTTAGAAAAGCAGCCTACATTTCATCATGTTGTGGTTCGTTGTGTTTGTTCTTTGCTTGATGCTGTTCCTCACTTCAACTTCAGAGAAAGCTTGTTAGTAGCTGTAGTCAGAAACATAGGCTCCACAGATGATGTTGTCAGGTATATTGTATTGTTGTTTTTTGAAATGTTAAAAATTGTTCAGTAATCTATTCCGGGCCTTTAAAGTTTTGACGTTATTAATGGGAATTTGATATGTTAGTAGTATAATTGAACTTGGACAGCCCAATTAAACTCTAAAGTTTAAGCTCATGCTAAAGAAGATCAATCCAATTAATCATCTAGACCCTTACTATGATAATTTCATGCATAGGGGAATGGTAAGTGTTCTGTCACTTCCTGTTAAAGAAAGCTCGTGTTACTTCTCTGCTACTCCGTCACTGTGCTTGCCTGTTAATCCTCACCAAATGACCAAATCCATGCAGTATATTACAATCTATTATTTCATTTTATTTCTTGCAGATTTCACTCTAATATCAGTAATGACAATTGTAATGTTCTCTGCGTTTCATATTCAAGTTTTCTGTGCCATCATTGAATCACCTTGGATATTAATTTCTTGCACCCTCCTTAAAACATTCTACTATTGTTGCCTCAGTGCTGATTGCACGAAGTACATCTTCGTTGCTTTTGTCTTTTCTAACAAAAGTACCTACTACTTGGTTACAGGAGACTTTGTTGTTCAGCTATTAAGTCACTTTTTACCAATGAGGGGAAACATGGCGGTGAAGCTACTGTTGAGGCTGTCCGGTTGATTGCAGATCATGTTAAAGCTCATGATTGTCAACTGCATCCTGATTCTGTTGAGGTATTGGATAGTACATTTCACACTGCATTTATGGTTCTTTATTATACCTTTTGCTTTTTGTCTGATTACGTGATTAGTATCTTTTTTTATCTTCCCAAGTAAAGCTATGATTATCTCTTAAACATGAACTCCTTACCTTAGAAGATAATAACTTTGTTGAAGTTCCTTTTTCCTCTTTGTTTGTTAACCTCTTTCTCTCATAGAAGGTATTATCTAAGGAATTCAAGATGGAGCTCAGCAATTGAATACTTTAGATTCTAATTTCATTATGAGCGTTTACCTTTAAGATTTAATAAGATGTGGAAATGTCATCATCCGTTTCCTGATCCACATTATTTACTTTTTGTATAACTTAGTGTCCCTGCTCCTTAATTCCTTTTTCTTCTGTTAATTTTCAATACCTTTTCAGGTTTTAATGACTTTGTCATTTGATGATGATCTTGGGAAGCCAGAGGTTCAAGATGATAAAAACAAAATGAAGAACAAGAAAAATAAAAAGAGAAAGAATTCTGAAGAGTTGAATCAACAGCAAGGAAACGACAGAAAGAAAAGTAAGAAAGAGATTATAGCAAAGATGAAAGAAGAGGTATTTATCCCCCCAAATAGCAATAATTTCTCTGTTGGCTTTATCTGGTTATAATCATCATTGTGTTGATGTTTGAATGCTTTGCTCAGGTTGCTGCAGACTATAAATCTGTTTCTTATACACCAGATGTTGTGGAACGGAAGAGGATGCAATCTGAGGCACTTTCTGCTGTATTTGAGACTTATTTCCGTATCTTGAGGCATACCATGCAATCATCTGAAGCCAGGTGCGTTGGTTGTTACACAAGTACAGTTATTGGTGTGCTTGGTTAGTGGTGCTCTGAATTTTTCAGCAACAATTTGTTGAAGGCAGTGCAAAATGCTCTGCCTCTTTATCCTGTTGATGAAAAACAATCTTCAACTCCTCTCCCTTACCAAAAGTATGCCTCAAGATGTTGAAAAATCTTGTATATTTTATTTTATTTGAACTTGTCTTTTTATATATATATATATTTTAAATCTCTAGCACGCCAGTGAATTCTGTTATTTTGTTTTCAGTTCTGAAACAAATGGTAATATAACTTCTAGTGGGTCTGGGGCACATCCTCTGCTAGCTCCTTGTTTGAATGGTTTAGGGAAGTTTTCTCATCTCATCGACCTGGATTACATTGGAGATCTTATGAATTACTTGAAAAGGCTTGCCGCTAGAGGTAGCAATTCAGACAGTTCTTCCCAGAAAGTGCAAAATTTGACGGTCTCTGAGCGCCTTCGCTGCTGCATTGTTGCCTTTAGAGTTATGAGGAACAATCTTGATGCATTGAATGTTGATTTACAAGACTTTTTTGTCCAGCTTTACAATCTTGCACTTGAGTACAGGCCTGGAAGGTTAGTAGGATATTGGCTATCCCTTATAATTTATCTAATGAGCGGCAGTAGCTTCTGAGTTAATATTAACACTTAAACAAAGTCTTTCCCAAGTTCAAAAGCTGGCTGAGGCTACCTTATTGCAAACTTCTTCAAATGCTGAAATCAACTCTCTGAAACAAGAACGTGCTGGTTTTCTTTAAGAAAAGCCAGTCACGAGAAGAAAGCTGCAAAATGTGTTGCCAATGTTTATTTTTTGCTGTTATCTTTGTTGCAGAGATCAAGGTGAAGTTTTAGCCGAGGCTCTTAAGGTAATGCTATGCGATGATAGGCAACATGACATGCAAAAGGCAGCTGCATTTGTAAAACGCTTAGCCACATTTTCTTTGTGCTTCGGATCTGCTGAATCCATGGCTGGTGTGTAACTTATTTGAATTGCTGGTCAAATTAATTTCTAGTGCTTTATTTTGGTATTTTAAGCCATTCTTTTGTTTTCCTTTTCGCATGTACAGCCTTGGTAACGTTAAAGCAGCTTCTTCAGAGAAATGTGAAGTGCCGAAATCTTTTAGAAAATGATGCTGGTGGTGGCTCCGTGTCGGGATCAATTGCTACTGTAAGTTATTATGCTACTATTCAAATGATGGAATAATAATTTCTTGCTCATTTTGTTGAAAGTGACGCTGCATTAATTTTTTGTTCCTATATCCTTGATTCCTTTTCGGCAAATCCATTCGCCATTCTTTTTACAATTTACATTCTATCTGGTTGATCGATTTTATGCTCTAAGCAATGTGTCATGGGAAGAATGTCCAGAAGATAATTAGGAATAGTCAAACATGAAATTTTTAGTAGATGAACATTTTGTGCCAACTGGTTTTGAGGCTAGTGCTTTATTATGCATGCATAGAATTCTTTTCTTGTTTTCTTTGAAAAAAAATAATGCTTTAGAGTTGCCCCCTTTAACCCACAATTTCGTTTTGCGAAACAGAAATACCAACCATATGGCACAGACCCCAGTTTAAGCGGTGCACTTGCTTCGGTACTTTGGGAACTGAATCTTCTATCTAAACACTATCATCCGACCATATCTACACTGGCCTCAGGCATCTCGAACATGAATTCTGCCCAGAACCAGGTTTATATCAACATTTCGCCTCAACAAGCTTTCAAGAACCTGTCGTTTAAAGAGGAGTCGTTCAAGTTCAACCCACAGGGCAGTTCCCAGAAATCAAATAACAAGAGGAAAAACAGAAGCACTGCACTGCCCTCGACATTGGCAATGGAGGAGCCTTCTCCGATAGATGAAAACGAGGTGAGCAAGAAGCTTGGTAGGCATTTCGCTCTTCTTCGGGACATTAAAGAGAACGAGAGATTAAGGGGGGAGTTGGATCGGACAACAACATCCCTGCAGTTATATGAAGAATACAAGAAGCAAAGGAAGTCCGCCATTAAGAAAAGCAAGACAAGTGTTGGGATATGAAGTTCAAATCTTTTAGAATATGCTCAATTCATTTAAGTTGCCATTGCTAACTATTTTTATTTTAGTATTTCCGTATTATTCCCAAAAATTAGTCTGGATTTCAAGGGTTCCGTTTTTCAATCCCATATCAGTAGTTACGTTCTACTTGCAGTTGATCTTCGTCTTCTGCCTTTAGTATAAATAGAGCCCAATCATGAAGACCGCGTTGCATAATGTTAATATATTATACAATATTCACTGCTTCTATTGCTTTGTCTTCGTATCAACAGGTCAAATTCTCTTTTATTATTTTAAATATTGTTTTTATATTCATATATATTTAAAATGATAACCACAATTTAAAATAAAAAATAGTAAAACTAATAAATTGATATAAATTACTAAACATATTCTGAATTAGCCCAATTCAATTTTAATTTAATTAAATAGTTTGGCAGGGAACATGTCTAGATTCAGGCGGTAAATAGTGACATTTTTATTTACTTTTTATACTTTCATTCATTTAAATTAAATAATTAATATGTTCAAAAAATTAAATAATTAAATTATTTCCAAAATTAAATAATTAATATGTCTAGTTTTACGACCTGTTCAAATAATTTAAAATACACTTTTTGGATGAGAAATTTTGTGATTTGAGCCTGTCCGGTTAGGAGGGTAGATGAAGAGAGCGTTTGACGAATCGTTCGTGAACTGTTCGTATAATGTTCGTTTATTAAGCTAAGTAAACGAGTATGAACAAAAATTTAATGTTCGTTTAATAAACGAACGAACACGAACATAGGTGTGTTTGGTTTGTTTATGTTCACGAACAAGCTCGTTTATAGGCTCATGTATAAGCTCGTTTATACACTTGTTTATATGGTGAAAATGCTTGTGAATGGATCTAAATACTACGGACGTTATATAAGTTAATGCTGAAATGCAAGTTCTTTTTTGTGATTTATTTATTTATTGTTATTTTAGTTAACATTTCTAAACATATAACGAACACGTTCACGAACACTAAAATGAACATGTTTGGGAACACCTAAATGAATAGGTTCACAAACACTTAAATGAACACGTTCGTGAATAATTAAACAAACACGAACACCTTCAAAAATAAATAAACAAACACGAACATAATATTAAAATTTTAAACGAACACGGACCGAACATTATCACTTTTAAAATAAACAAATGAACATGAATTAAATAATAAAAGTACTTTAATTTAATTATAATATATTAGAAATATTATTATATTTTATCACACTTACAAGATAGAAAAAACATTGTATGTACAAAATATATTTATAAAAATTTATTAAACGATTAATTATAAGTGAAATGATAAAAAAAAGTTATATATAAATCCACAAATTTTGTGTTTGATTTTTAAATAATATATTTTAATTATTTACTGTATAACCTTAATTAAATTCTCACAAACATTAAAAAGGATGAAAAGTATCTTCTCAACCTTGTAACAACTTAATATATATATATATATTATAATTAAAATCAAATATTACAACTCATCTCAGATTAAAAATTAAAATAAATTCAGTCAATTGAACCCAACGAGTGACTGCAATGGAAAAGATGATGTTGTTCATCATAAATGACTCAGATTCGAACTTCTTTATGTGTAAAGTGTGTATACATCATTAAAAAAATTAAAAAATATAAACAAATACTACTATATAATCGCATCCGTTTATTAAAAAAAAGTTCAGCTGGAATGCAATATCTCAAAAGTTCTCAAGGATATTATTGGAAGGAGTTATCAGATACTGTAAACATAGTAATAGATATAGAAGTAGAAGACAAGAAAAACGAAATTCTGTAACAAGATGAAAGCGAACTTTAAGAATGGTAATTTACATATAGTACATCAAAACTTGATGTAATTATTCACCCAGAAAGCTTAAAAAGTAGGATCCCCAGAAGCGGTGGTTTCCTCCATTGTTATGAGCAGCAGCCCATCCTTTCATATAAATATTTCCCAGCTCTGTTGGTGCTGGGAATATGAAAACGTTAAGCAAAGAAAAGGTAAGCAGAAGAAGAAGATAGAGGTACTTGGTTGAGTTGAAGAATATGTGATACGCAACAACACTTGCATAATACATGTCTGCTTCTGCTTCTACTTCTGCACAGAGAAGAAGTATATATACACACATAAAAGATATTAATTGACTGAGTAGTCAAGGATATTTGTGTTGTCTCATCTTATAAGTTATATGTATTCGAATCTCATTATTTGTCTCGAGAATGTAATATCTCTATTTAATAATAAAAAAAGTAATTATTACAATGCACAAGCGCTTGTAGAAACTTTGTTTACACAAGAACTTTAATTTTAGGGTTCAAGGACTTTGTTTAAGTTTAGAGGTTTAAGTGTAGTAGTTTTAAATTTGGGGGCTGTTGATAAAATTTTAGGTTTAAGGTTAAAATTTAGGGTTTATAAGTTAAAACCTAAATCCCTAACCATATTACCCTAAAACATAAACTCAACCCTAAACCTTAAATTCTAAGTTCATACACTAAAACCTCTAAACTCTAAACCCTAAACCCTAAACCCTAAAATTAAAACATTTGTGGGAACAAAAAATTTTAACCGCATATGTATAGAATAATAATCCAAACAAATACTAAATCTGTATATCAATGAAATTTTTAGACTTCAACCAAAGCAAGGTGGCACCATGAACCTTTAAGATATGTTTTAAAAATTAATAATAACAAGTTGAGCACTACATTACGGGTTTACAAACATATTGAAAACCAATTTCCTTTTATATATTTTTTTACTAAATATGTTCGGAGATTTGTATACATATCTCACATTTTCTATTGACTTTTTTTTTATATATTTTAAATATTTCTTATACTTATTTTTATAACTCTTTGTATGATTAGTTTTATAAAATTCAATAGTAATATCTCAAGTTCTATTCAAGTTAATTATGGAGGTTGAGTTTTGAGTAAATTAAAAACATATATTCAACAATTTATTTGATATAAAATTTTAACCATCAAATATATATTAATAAAGACTTGTATACCCAATCAATATGATAAAAATATCTTATTGATGTAAATTACACCAGTGATCACTAAATTAATTAGAGACATTTATTTTGATCATCAAATTATCAAACTCGTCACTCGGACCACCAAACTTATAAAATTGACCTATTTTGACCACCGCCGTTAAAAAAACTAACGGAGGGGTGACGTGGCAGTTAACGAAAAATTGTAAAATTACACATTTTAATTAGATTTAATCATCAAATCGGGTGAACCACCTCCTGGTTAAAGGGAAATCATCAAAGAAATAAAGAATGTGTTTGGTGTGGTTTGAACCTGTGACCTCCAAGGTAAAAACTTGTACTATTACTACTGTGCCAAACCACTTCTATTAATATAAATTACACCCTTTTGTATATATCTTATAATACAGTAATTGTTAGGGAAAAAGAAGTAAAAATAATTGAGATGAGATTCAAACTTAGGTCATTTGAGATGTGTAAAAATATACAAACCACTAAGTCAATTATTTTAAAGCTAAATTAAAATATTTTAAATATATTTAAAGTATAGTTAAGCAAGATTTAAAATGAAAAAAAAATATAATTTTTATATTTTTAGATTAAATTGAATATTTTCTTCTTTCTCGCATTTAGTTTAATAATTTCATAGTATAATATTGAAACGATTTAAAATAAATATTTTTTTATTTTTCACATTTATGGTTTTTATTTTAATCTAAAAACATAAAAATCATAAATTTATTTTCATTTTAAATCTTACTTTAACTATACTTTAAATATATTTAAAATATTTTAATTTTCTTTTAAAAAATTAACTTAATTTGGTGGTTTGTATATTTTTACACATCCCAAATGACCTAAGTTCGAATCCCTTCTCAATCATTTTTACTTTTCCCCCTAACAATTACTGTATTATAATATATATACAAAAGGGTATTGTAATTTCTATCAATAGAAGTGGTTTGGCGTAGTGTCAATAACATGTGGTTTTACCTTAGAGGTCTCATGTTCAAACCACACCAAGAACGTTTCTTATTTCTTTAATTTTTCATTAACCAGGTGTCACCTCCTGGTTGGAGGTAAATGTAAATAACAAAGGACTAAATGTATAATTTTACAAATTTTCGTTAACTGTCTATCTGTTAGCTTTTTAACTGGTCAAAATAGGTCAATTTAATAAGTTTGATGGTCTGATTGACAAGTTCGATGGTCAAAATACGTATCCCCAGTTAGTTCGGTGGTCACTGGTGTAGTTTAACCAAATATTAACTACATAAAAAAGTATAAAATTGTGTAAAAATAAAATGATTTTACATTAATATAGATGATTAGTTTCCTTAAAATAAATTTTCACAAGCATTCATATAAAGCCTCCTTCCTTGATGTATGCACAAAATAAATGTGGTTTTGAATTATTTGGATATCATAAATGTTGCAGTTAGGTTACATTTAAAGTGGTACACGTCAATTCAATCTTTTTAGCACATTGGAAAATGACTAAATAGAAAACAATTAAAACATTGTTAAAAAAAATCAAAACAACATTTCTGTTGGGTACTTAGTGCTCCACCTCGACAGCCTCACTCAATGAGCTATATTAATTGGGTTAGCCTTGCAACTACATTTGTCAATTCGACTATTCGTATTCAATTTCAAAATTTTAAATCGGCGAGGACTTTTTTGTTTGAATTTAAATCATTTTCAGTTGGGTGATTTGAGTTTAAATATATATAATTTGAGTGAATTTAATCTTTTATTTTCTAAAATCGAATCAAATTAATTAAATAAACTAGTTAATCAACATCATTTATTAAATTTGAAAAATAAAATAAATATAAATAAGATATTCATCGATGGTTTATATTTGTAATTGTCTCTTCAGAATCTAAATTCCATCCTTAATAATAAAATTTTTGTTACTGCGTTCAACATTTATTAATAAAATTAATTGTTTTATATAAATGAAGAGATTTTAAAATTTTAATTAAACTGAAAAAATACATTTGGTCGGTTGGTCAAGCTGCTCATCTTTGTTCTCTCATATTTCCTTAGGTCATGAGTTATAGACTCACTAAGAGCATCACTTCCTTCTTTTAGAGTCCTCTTCTCCTCTCCTCTAGGTAGGATTAAAATTTAAATTTATCAAAAAAATTTAATTAAACTAAAATATTTTTATTTAATATTATTGTGTGTTATTATAAAAAAAATCATTGTATTTTGATTCGTGAGTTCATTTTAATTATTTCCAAGCAATTATTGCAGCTCTTACTTTTCATATAGTAATAAATATTTCAATTTCAAACTTTCATAAAGCATTACTTATCTTAAGTCAATCCAATATTAGCGTAATAATTAGTTAGGGTCAGGTCAATAGTAGTAATTGGCTGGGCAGAAATATAATTCTCTATTAAAAAATAGTTGAAATATAATTATAAGTTAGTACTTATTAAGATAAAAGAGATTCTTATAATGAGGTCCATATTTCCATTACAAAAATTTTAAATTCTTTTATATATTAATTGGCTAGCAGTGCATTGAGTATAGCATGATTGAAAGGTGGGATGGAAGAACGAAGGGTGTTCAGTGGGGCAGTCTTGTCGCACTCTTATAAATTTTAAATTTTTATAGTTTAGATAGTATTTTTTATATATTTTATTGAAAATTTAATTTTTCGTAACTTTAAAATTTTATTATTTCGTACTTCTTAAATTTTTAATATAATTTTTTAATATTTCGTGCACCCTTTACACAAAAATTTTGTGTCTGTCTCTGATTGAAAGCCCCAAGAAAAATGCAATTTGTCCGACATTCGAGTTATGAAATTTAAACTTAATAGATACGGCTCATTTCATGAATTTTAAAATATGTAATGCAGTATTTGTTTATATTTATTTAAACTCTTTAATAAGACACACATCTTGCCAATAAAGTTGCTTGAACCCGAATATCTTTCAGATGAAAAACATTACTTTTTATTGAGACTATTAGTTAAGTTCTACAATAAATTACAAACTTAAAAAAATTAAAATGACATCATAAAAATTTTAATACATGTATCACACTCTTAGCTTAAATTCTACAACGTCTGATACTTTATTTTATTTTTATATTTATAATGTTTCCATGGGAAAAAATACATGATACACAATATGCATATATAAATTATTAATTAAAACAATGGAAAAGTTTATTATTCCTTCAATAATTAAGAGTAGAAAATTTGATTGCGGTACGCATTGACGAAACCGGAATGGAAGGGGCCATGGCCTCTCAATTTTTTTTTTCTCTAATGGTACTTTTAGTTGTAGTTTTAAAACTCATAAACTTAATGCTTAATATTAAAGTAAGTGATTAAATTATTTTGTTTTTTAGGTGCTCAAACTATATTTTTTAGTTAAAATAGATATTTTAATTTATCTTAAAAAATAATAATAATTTGGACACTTAAAATAGACAAAAAAAGCACCTAATAAGAAAAAATAGAATAGTTTGAGTACTTACTTTGATATTATGCTTAAAATTAAACATTATCATTAAAATTTTAAAATTAAAAAATTTATCTATTTAATTATGATTCCTTTTCTTGACGCTACTCAAAAGTTATATTGTATCTCTATAAGCACCGTTGGAGTCTCATAAGGGGAGCACCATGAGTGATCGTTTAGCCTCAGGTCCCAAACCAACTTAGGATCCCTAAAAATCAAGTATCTTTATACTTTTAAATCATACTTTTTAATTTATCAAATAAGTAAATTAATTTAACAATAATTTTTTTATCAATAATCTAACGATAAAATTTAATTCTCTCCAAATTTAATCATATGTTATTCTTCCCCAATTTAGCGACAAACAAATGATACAATATTTTTTGTAATTGTTGTACAAAATCAAGCTCCATATCATACTTACAATTCAATTCTTTCAAATTTTCTTAACAAAACAATAAAAATAATGTGGTTAACAAAATTTAATAATATTTCTATGGTTTATTAATAAAATATTAAATTAATTGTTTAAAGTAATGAGATATGATTTCGTTCTATATGACTTTATTTTTGAGTTTTTACTCAGGGCCCGAAATTATTCGAGAATGCTCTTGTAGGCACGGAGTAAGCAAGGTGTCGGTTGAGTTTTGCTCACGTCAATTGAACAGAAGAATTGAAAGACAAAGGATCAGGCGCGCCAGGTATATGAAGAAAATCCTGAATGGAACTTCTCAGCTGGGTGTGGTTAATAAATGAGGGCAATAAAGGATGGTGGCACTTGTTTCAAACAAGAGAGAGATGGTCATGGGCAGTTGGGGGTTGAGATTTGAAATCCTCAGTTATAAAACCCGTAATTGGCTATGCAATCCCAGCTGATGACATTCGTCATCTTCATATATACTTCTTTTTTATGTTAATATCAAGTTTGTTTTGCAGTTGAGCCGTGCACGTAGACATAATTCATAAATGTAGAAAAGATGATAAGATATGTCTAATTTTTTGTCCTTTTTCATGTTCCTATGCTGTTCAAGGCCTTCCCCCCAAATTCCTGCTCAGAAATTATACGCGTCTTTCTTGGTTCCACAAAATCGAGAGAGTTATGACACGGTTATAGTGTGACGACACCTACTAAAATATTACAAAATACGATAATGTATTAATACTTAAAGACAAGTTTTAATATTTAAAATTATACCTAAAGTATTATCAGAAATGAAAGTATCGATATTCGGAGTCAAATTTCGATACTTAACCATCAATTTAAAATATTGTCAAAAAATATAACATTTTAAGTTGATGGATAACAATTTCTTTTGATAATATGCATGGTTGTTTTACGGTCTATGTTTAGAATACGAGGTTGTCCCTCTAAATAATCTAATCTCCAAAATTTGAACTCACACCTTCTAATAAATAATATTTCAAAATTTGTATTTTATAATAATACTACACTGTAACCGTACGATAACTCTGCTACACTCTAGACTCACCGCCAAAATCGCAAGTCAAAGTTGCCATGGAAATTGGCCGGGCAAGACCAGTTTACATAAAACAATCGGGATCGTGAATTGGAGTTAAATGAAGGGTCCAACCGATAAAAGTCATCATTGTATTATTATCCAAACGCTAAAGTGGGGGTAATTAATCTTAAATTGGTTGATAATTTTATTGTTTTAATGTAAAAAATGTAAGTTTAAACATATCTAATCACGCAATATTATTCGATTTATGGTTGAAATATGTTGCATAATTAAAATTCATTAAATGATCGAGTGATCAAAAATACTTATTTTATCACATTTGATGATTCGAATATTGATGTCTTTGAAACGTAGAACCTCTTCACCTAAATAAAAAAAAATGTCTGAATGAGTCGAATGTAGGGTAAATGGTGAGGATTTAAATTCTAACATCTAAACCCTAAATTTTAATCCTAAACACTAAAGTTTTGCTTGGTATGAAGGATGAAAAATTTGTTAGTCAAATTGTTAAGATTCAAAGTAAGAAGGTTGTTATGAATCTCCACTATTTGATTAAAAAAATTTCATCTTTCTTCGTTTCCATCTTTTATTCCAAGCAAAGTCTAAATTCTAATCACTAACCTTAAATTCTAAACACATACACTTAAATACTGAACCATGCATACTAAATTGAATCCCTAAAACTAGGGCGCTTGTGAAAACTTTTAGTTTCCACTACCAGTGTATGAAATAATTACCCTTAAAAAACCACGCACAAAGTGTGCGAGTATAAAATGAAAAATATATTCGAAGCATAAAGATCATAATACAAGAAAATAAAAAGTTTTTTGTTTGAATATGCTGGTGTAATTACATGGTAGTATATGTTCAGTTTTTTAGCCTTTTAATGCAAATACAATGTACACACATGATGCTCGAATCTAGGTCACCTGGATGAAACACATTATCCTTTATCACTCGGACCACTCAACGAATTCTATAAGAAAATAAAAGTTAAATACATCTTTAATCAATTAAACAAATAATAAAAAAATAACGCAGCAAAACGGAGCTCAACTCTAGCATCTATTAAAAATCATAATATAAGAAAAATAAAAGAAATTGGTACGCATAACACTCATTCCTTTATTTATGTATAAAATCCTTTCGAAACAGAAATGCAAACATTGTATAAAAAATCTTTTAGTATTGTGTAGGGTTTTCAGCGTCGCTCTCCTTTCTGTAATTTTTGTTCTTTTTTCCTTTAAATATCGGCAGTAATATTAATTTTAATATTAGTTACCAATTTTCGTGATTTATCGTTTTGTTTATTTTGTATTTTAGTTTTTAATAAATTATTTTATTTTATTTTTGGTTTTTGACACATTTTTCTTCTTTTTCGATTTTTTATTAGAGTTAGATCCGACGACGCCACAACTGATCAAGATGACACTCCTTTTATTATGCTGCTGACCTCCTTATCTCGGGCCCTCAAACTGAAGTTGCATTCGCAATTACATCTATTGTTCCTTATTCGAGATTGAGTTATGGTAATGACCTTATTGTCAATATACTATTGTAATATGGATATTTATGTTGTTTGTTGATGGTTTTATATATCATTTAGTGATGTTTGTATCCTTCTTTCTTTAGGTTCTTATGATCTCGAGACGCTAATTTTGTTTACTAAGAATATATTTGAATTTAAGTGTTTTATGTATTAAATTGTAAACTTTTATTGTAATTTTGGATACATCCTCATTTAATAAAATTAGCGGATTTCGATTAAAAAACATTGACCTTGTTTCGTAAAAGAAGATTTGAGCAAAAATTAGAGGTTTGAGGTATAATTAGAGTTTGACTAGTCAAATCCGCTAATATTATTATTTGGTGAATAACGGATTGAAAGAGCGAATTGAGGTGAAACCGCTAATTTTGAAAAAGCTCATAATAGAAGCCTTTTGAAATTAGAGGTTTGATATTATAGTTGTAAAGACTCTTTTACCCTTACCAAATACCAAAATCTCAAAATAACATAAATTAAATATTTTCTCACTCTATTTATAAGCTAATCCTATTTTCTTTTTTTTCTTTTTATTATCACATATTTATATGTATATTTAAATTTATTAAATAATTAAATTATATTAAAATAATTATATAAATAATAAATTAATATATAAATCATTCGAATATGTTTAAAAAATTGTATTAAAAATAATTTTATAGATCTAATTAATATTAATTAGATACAAAATATTGATAACTAATAAACTTTTCAAAAAAGTATTGAATATAATCATGTCCTTATATATCATTTTGTTTGTTTAAATAATCTAACATCTATGAGCTATTAGTTAATTTTACCAAACACTTTTATACAATCAACTAATACAATTCGCTAGTCATATCAGCTAATGCAATCAACTATCAGCTGATGTAATCCGCTATCAGCTAATTGCCAAACAGGGCCATTGTATAAGAAAACAAAGTTATAAGAATCGAACGGCTAATTAAAATAGTTTAAAATAGTCAGATTACCAATACTCGTTTCAACCCATTCAATCGTTTGAATTCATTCAACAGAATTTAAGTAAAAGTTCATAAAACAAATAACGTGAATCTTTAAGAATAAAAAAATCGATTTTCATTATATTTGGCATGGGTAGTAACATAACATCATTTCATGAAAGCATGTTTCACCATTTTGCATAAGAACATAGAGGACTTACATAAGTCGATTAGCCTAGCACTATTTCCACTTTCTCAGCCATATGGGGAGGTTATACAGGCACCCTCCTGCCCCGATATCGGTCCAACAACTGCATCATTAAGGAAAAAAAGGGGGCAACATTAGTTCAATAATTTCCTTTTGAATGAAACCACCTCGAAGAAAGTTGATTTGCTTAGCAAGGCAGGCATTAACATTATATGAACTCAAAGAACATTTTCACACAAAAGATATTAAGGCCTATCAATCAGTTTCACAAACTCAACAGTCAACACACATTTTTTTCACCTGTAGACCGATAGCTTATACTTCCAAGTTAATGCCAATCAAATTGACATTTTAAGCATATGTCTGAAGTGATGTTGAGTTTACTCTTCAGATCAGATCATTCCAGATATGCAGAATTAGAACACCAGGGTTGTCTTTAATTGGTTGCACCTCCACTCAACAATGATGATCTATGGTTGTGCTTCAATAATGTTTTCCACTCTTTTTCCTTCTTTTTTCTTTTACGGAATATTCAAAATTGGTAGTATACATTGCTGTTAGCTTAAATTGGATCTACCTCCTTTATTATGTTTTTTCCCGACATAGGATTAAACTAAAGGCTTGAATTACCAACAAAATTCATTGCCATCCCTAGTACCAAGTATAATGGGAATGGGAGTTTTTGACAACAGTCATGTTTGACAGAATTTTCAGTTGATTTAAGGAGGGAAGAAAACAATAGTCAACTATTATACCCTTCATAACTCGATGAAAGACAGCTTATATAAAAACAGTCATGTTTGACAGAATTTTCAGTTGATTTATGTCCGTGTGTGTGTGTGTGTGTGTGTGACTCAAGCACTTTTTGCTTCAGCTGAGATGCTACGACAGGTTCTAAAGGCAACCACCTATTCATGCCATCATTGTCTTAAGCTGTGCCTGACCAGAAAACCTATATGTGCAGCAGGCAATATTATGAAGATATTCACAACTTCTCTCATTTTCTTAAGTTTTCCCTCTCACTATACCAGAAAACCTATATGTGCAGCAGGCAATATTATGAAGATATTCACAACTTCTCTCATTCTCTTAGGTTTTCCCTCTAACTATATCAGAGGGCAGGTTCCATAATTTCATGTTTCCAATAATTCCATTCCCGGTAAAGATGAAATAGATATTCACAATCTTCCTCATTTTCTTAGGTGTTCCCTCTCACCATATCAGAGGGCAAGTTCCATAATTTCATCTTTCAAGCAAGTAGACAGAATGCTGATTCGGTTACTAACTTATTGGATGCACAATAAAATGGTTTCAAATCTCACGTCATTGATCTTGTAACAAAGATCAACGAGACTTAGAATTTGATGATTTGCTGGCTTTCTTTCATACTCAACACTACTAAAGACATCAATTATTTTTCAAATTTTGGAACTGTTCCAGGAACCAGGATGCTTTTATACTAACCAACCAAAATAATAGATTGCAAGAATGCTAGCTCAACAGACAGTTTGTAATTTAAAAAGAAATTTCACTTGAATTTGAAAATGAACATACCGATCTGACATATGGTTGCTGGAACACCCAACCAAGAATGGGTATCCTCTGCAGAAACACTACCAGTGTCGGCCAAAAACCACTGAATAAAAATGGTGGATGTTAAACAAGAAGCTAAAAAGTTAGCATTGGAGTTAAATCAAGATAATAAAAATTCATATAGACCTGAAGAGTACAACAAATCCATAAGTCTCCAACATCATGCCAATGATAGGCCATCCAATGACAACAAAAAAGAAGCCAACACCAAACGAAATTGTTCCCTACATTCAGCATCAATATATCATAAAGAAAATGAAAGATACGTTTATGATGTCTGCATTTATGTATGTGAGTGCTTGTGTGAGAAAGAATAAATAAAACCTTAAAATTTTGAGGCTTCATGAAAAATTGCATGGTGGACTTCAGACCAATGGTTAAGGACACTCCTGATATGAAAAGGATCTGATTAACAGAAAAAGAAAGAAGTGTTAATCCAGTATAATTCAATGTGGAAAATAAAACGAATTGTGCAAAAAGATAATAAAAGTTAGCTTACATTTCCCATGGCAAGCAGGCCCTTGTCGAAAAAGAAGATAATTCCCAGAAATGAGAAAAATATGCCAAATCCCGTTAATCCCAGCCCAATTTCTGTTTTTCACAATTTCAAATATCAGTAAATACGAAAAGTTAACTGAATCAAATGCTAGAGAAAACTAAAGCCCCCTATTCACCTCCAAACAAATCAGTCACAACAATCCATGTAACAGAACAAATGATGTGTTCAGATAATATGTTCAGTTTTAAACTGAAAAGATTAGATTCTAACGAAAACAAGAGTTAACAAAATAGTCAATGTCATATATAGATAGCTAGGGTGTTGGCATTAAGTCTAATAACCAAATAATCTATTAAATTGTTTACTTATCGCAAGACATTTTGCAATACTCCTATGAAAATTCCATAACTCTAGCCTGTTTCAACTTTCAATTAGCATTTCTATACAAAACGCACATGTAAGAGGGTTTGTCATTTTGTGCAGCTTAAACAATACCATCATTAGCAACTCAAACAAAACATGGTGAACATGCTTCGCCAAGAATAAATGCATACATAAATAAAGTTAACAATTAGAACCACATCCTCTTAACTCCCTGTCTATTTGAACTTTGAAGAATGAGGTCGGTGCAAATCAATTAAAAATCCTTCATAATATAATCATATCGAATGTGATCAACAGAGATCCACTTGTAAATTCTTTTGGAATTTGGCTAGCGTCAATTCATTAGAATTACCAGCTAATATCTGTTTCTTAATGAAGCAGCATAACATACCAAACAACTCCTAATAACTTACTGAAATATTTGTTTGGGTAATAAATTAATATATGAAAATTTGATTTGTACGGAAAGATATTTGACTAACTTCGTCAAAACATATTTAAACGTTTGAAATAAATTAGTACATCAAATCATTCCCAAATTATCTGGATGTAAAATAACATGAAATCTTGGAAGAAAATCCAAAAGTTTACTAGCATGCATGATAATCAATAAAATTCGCAAGAGTAAATGAAGAACCAAGTTTAGAGATTTGTATTTCACTAAAATTGCCAGGAATCGCAAATCAAATCATATTCGAAGTATTAAACCAACACAAGTTTCACATAAATCACAGATTCACAGATGCGTTCATTGAATTGAAAGAAGCAAAGAAAGCACACACAAAAAGGAACATAACAGCTCACTTTTTCGATCGTTCATTTCGAAGGAAACCATTTTGCTGATTCTTCAGATACCTGTTACCTTCAAAGAGCAAAACAAATTAAAAGCGGAATCATGTGAGAATCTGAGAAACAGAAAACAGAATTTAATAATTAAATACAGATCTAAAAGAGTAGACAGTCTCCATCAAAAAACAAATCTCAAATCCGAGTTCCGTTTGTTTACAAAGAAAAGTATTTTCTCGGCAATTAAACAGAGAACGAAGAGAAACACCTACGTGACTGTAATTGAACATTCAGAATTGGGAATGGAGCGACAGAGGGGAGGGCCGCGAGTCAAGGTAATGTAAAGACCACCTAATTTGGTTAACTACACCACTGACCACCTAACTAATTTGAGATTTCTATTTTGACCACCGAACTAATAAACTTATCAATCAGACCATCGAACTTATAAAATCAACCTATTTTGAGCACCGCCGTTAAAAACTTAACGGTAGGTGACGGAAATGCCACGTGGCAGCTTATCGAATTTTTTAAAAATTACACATTTGGTCTCTATTATTTACCTATTAAATCAATTTGGTCCTAATTAACCAACCAGTTGACGACACGTGTCACCTAATTGAGTAAAATTTTAAAGAAATAAGATGGTTGGGAATCAAACCCACAACCAAGAACAGAATCCGCCCTCACTTACTCTACCACTAGGCTAAGCCTTTCTATTGTTTTAAATATGCTAACTTGTTTATTTAGTGATATATTGGGTTTCCCTGTTCTTCTTCCTTGTTAGGGTGTTTTTATATGCAAAATTAAAAAATACATAAAAATTATGATAGAAAATCAGTTCGGCGGTGCATACTTTGCACACTCGTCATGCGTCAAAATACCAACCTCACAGACACAGATTTACAACCTAACAAATAATGTCAACGACAAACAAATTAGAGAGCATTTCCAGGAGAATATTACACACGGTTTCATTCCTCAAAATTGTCACTTATAACATAAAATATAATACAACCACTGGTTCAACACAGTTTGAAGTCAAAGCCTGATAAAAATAATAGATAGCAACATTATCCAGGAAGGAACCAGAAATTCTACCTAAGTTTTCCAATGTATTTGCTGCTAGATCTCGATATGTTATCTGCATTCATATAGATTACTTACTCTGTGCAAGTAGTTCTATGTGCTATCTATAACTAGAAGGAATTAAGGAGACAAAATTAGAGAAATAGTTCACCTTATTGCAAGGGAAATTAAAAAAAAAATATCTCAGGCTGTATTGGCAGTTTGCTAAAAGGTATATTTATTGCAGATTACAATCATTTTCGTTAGAAGGCCTTTTGGAGAGAACAAAAGGAGAATGATTGCAAGTTAATATTGCAGTTATATGATGCTTAATGCTTTTCACATCTATATTGGCATCTAAAGAAATTTAGGTCATATAATAACGAACATTTTTCACCACACTGAACATAAACTTGTCACAGTAGAAACATTAGTGCTAAAAGATAAATCAGTGGTATTGCCCAAGGTCACCCAAGAAATATGTAAAAACACCAGAGAATGGAAAGCCGTAAGCCTCCCGATCAAGCCAATAAATTTAAATGACGAGACTAAAAGAGTAGCTTACCGGGACTAAGGCAAAGGAAAATGTGATAAGTTAAATTAGACTTGTCTCTCTTAATGAAGCATTGAATAGTTCCTTCCCTCTGCGAACCAGCTTTAGTAAATGGCTTCTTACTGCTAACAAGGAAAAAGAATAGGGAAACCTAATATGTCACTAAATAAATAAGTTAGCATATTAGAAACAATAGAAATGCTTAGCCTAGTGGTAGATTGAGTGAGAGCAGATTTTGTTGATGGTTGTGGGTTCGATTCCCAGCCATCTCATCCAATTAGGTGACACGTGTCACCACATGATTGGGTGGAAAATTATTAAATAAATTAAATAAAAAATAGAATAAATTCATCCAATCAGGTGGTAACACGTGTCGTCAACTGGTTGATTGGTTAATTTTATTTAATTAAATTAAAATTAGGACCAAATTGATTTAATAGGTAAATAATAGGGACCAAATGTGTATTTTTTAAAAAATTCGATATACTGCCATGTGGCAGTTCCATCACCCCACCATTAAGTTTTTAACGACGGTGGTCAAAATAGATTGGTTTTATAAGTTCGGTGGTCTGATTGACGAGTTCGTTAGTTTGGTGGTCAAAATAGGAATCCCCAATTAATTCGGTGGTCAGTGGTGTAGTTAACCCAAATGTTGAAAAATATGAGATAAATAAATATATAATTTTTTAGGGTAAACTACACCAGTAGTCACTAAGCTTTTAGGGCGCTTTCAATAAGGTCACCGAACTTTTAAAACTTTCATTACAGTCACCCAACTTTTAATTCGCTTTCAATAAGGTCACTGCCGTCAACCACCGTTAAAAAATTGACGTGTCTTGTTAAATTTAAGGGTAAAATACATTGTTAGTCATTGAACTTTTAAGAGGCTTTTAATATGGTCACCGAACTTTTAAAACTTTCATTACTATCACTCAACTTTTAATTCGCTTTCATTACCGTAAAAAAAGCTGATGTGACACGTTAAGTTTAAAAATAAACGTTTTTTTCACCATATTTTCTCTCCCTATTATTTTCTTCCATCCAAACATGTCTTTCTTCCTTATGAATCAAACTGTACTTTTTTTGGTGAAGGTCATTACTTCTCTAGTAACACATCAAGGAAAATATGAATGTATCTAGACATGCATGCGACATGTGTGAAAACAAGAAAAATATTAGGAGACATCCGAGGATGGAATGCTAAAGAAATAACTAAAATTTTGCTCATAAAAATCCTCTTTATGCTTTAGGCCCGACCTTTACTGAGTCATGCACTGGATAGTGAGGAGTTCAAAGGAAAATATTAATGTATCTAACAGATAGACATGTTTGGATGGAAAAAATAAGACGGGGAGATAAAATAGGGTGGGAAAACGTTTAGTTTTAAACTTAACGTGTCACATCAAGTTTTTTACGATAATAAAAGCAAATTAAAAGTTGAGTGATGGTAATGAAAGTTTTAAAAGTTGGTGACCATATTGAAAGCCTCTTAAAAGTTCAGTGATTAACAGTGTATTTTGCCCATAAATTTAACATGTCACGTCAGTTTTTTAACGGTTGTTGACGGCAATGACCTTATTGAAAGTGAATTAAAAGTTGGATGACAGTAATGAAAATTTTAAAAGTTCGGTGACCTTATTGAAAGCGCCCTAAAAGTTTGGTGACTACCAGTGTAGTTTACCCTTTTTTATTTAATATATCGGCATTATTATATAAAAAATATTTTTAAATAGTTATTTAAGTAAATGACCCAACTAATGTTATTTAGAAAAATAACCTTGAGGTAGGGTGAACTTGTGTTCTACAAAACGCAAGTTTTGTGTTCAGTAAATTAGTAAAAAAAAAATAATTTTTCGCGTTTTCTATTATGCAACTCGATTTTTGTAGAAAAAGAATTTTGTTTTTTGTAAAACGTGAGCTCGACTTACGTGGACGATTTGAAGATTATTTTTCTAAATAACATTAGTTGGGGTCATTTACGTAAATAACTATTTATAGATTTTTTATATAATAATACCTAATATATATGTTTTCGTTAGAAGTAAACGAAATGATATAAAACTTCCCGTCTGTTAGAAATCAAACCCAACTAAAATTACTCATGTCGGCAAAGATTTGAGGATATAAAAATATCCACTTGGAAAGCTATATAACCATAAGTGGCAAGAGGAGATGAAGGTGATGTGGCAACATTTTGGAGTCTCACAAAAAACATGGCAGCAGCTAAATGAAGTTTGGTGGCACATTGAAGAACGGCAGCAATGGTTGAAGTCAAAGAAATGATGGAGCAAATAATAGGTGGCAGCACAATTGAAAAATCCTTAACAATTAAGCAAAGGATAATGTCGGTAGATTAATTGAAGTGACAAAGGCGGTAAGAATTGAAATTCATGGACACTTGGCTTTGTTTAGTCGGTGAGTTACTACTATAAATATAGGTAATGTCTAGTTGTATGTGTGTATCAAGAAAGAAAAGAAAAAAACGAGAGAGTGAGAAAAAAGCTTAGCAAAGTTGTCGAAGAGAGTGAGTGAAAATAGAACTAGCAGCAGCTAGTGTTAGGAAAATATATGTATGCACTTTGTTCTTGTAATAATATTGTGTGAATTATTATAAATTATATTGAGTGCCCACTTAACGCTTCCAACAAGTGGTATCAGAGCTTGGTTCGAGTTTAAGTCACGAGAAGATGGAGAACATGATCCAATCCCAAATCTCGAGATTGACGAAGACGAACTATGGCAACTGGAGTATTCAAATGAAGGCATTACTCGGTTCACAAGAATGCTGGGATATTGTTGCAAAAGGATACGCTGAGCCGGAAAATGAAGCAGCAGAGGCGGCTCTAACCAATGAACAGAAAAGAGCACTAAGGGATGCTCGTAAAAGAGACCAAAGGGCGTTGTATTTCATTTTTCAAGCGGTAGATGAATCTACCTTTGAAAAAATTGCAGAAGCGACAACCGCAAAAGAAGCGTGGGAAACTCTGCAAAAATCACTCCAAGGAGTTGAGAAGGCAAAAAAGGTACGTCTCCAATCACTCAGAGCCGAGTTTGAAATGCTGAAAATGAAAAACACGGAAAGCATAGATGACTATGTTAACCGTGTGAAAGGCGTCGTAAATGAAATAAAAAGAAATGGTGAATCGCTTGACGAAGTTAGAGTGATGGAAAAAATTTTGCGGTCGTTGACACGAAAATTCGACTACGTGGTTGTCGCAATAGAAGAATCAAAAGATTTGTCCCAGATATCGCTCGATGAGCTTGTGGGTTCACTTCAAGCCCATGAGCACAAGATGAAGCAAAATGAAGATTTTGAAAATTTGGAGCAAGCTTTGCAAAGCAAGATGAACATCAATGAAGGAGAAGCTAGCAATAGCTACACAAGAGGTCGAGGAAATCGTGGTGGTTATCGTGGAAGATACAGAGGAAGACAAGGAGCACGAGGGCACGGTGGTCGATCGTATGACACAGCTCAAACAAGTGAAAATTTTCAGACGTCAAGTCGTGGACGAGGATTCAGAGGCCGAGGTCGAGGCAGATATCAACAAAGAAATAAATCTCAGGTACAATGCTATAACTGCAACAAATATGGTCATTATAGTTACGAGTGTAGATCAACTCCTAAGCAGGAAGAAAGAAATAATGTAGCAGCAGCTGAAGAAGAAAATGTTGAAAAATCTCATGTATTCCTTACTTACAAAGGAAATGGAGAATTTAAGAAAAATATTTGGTACCTTGACAATTGTGCTAGCAATCATATGTGTGGCCGAAAGGAACTGTTCGTGAAATTAGATGAAACAATCCATGGCCGAGTAACATTTGGAGATGACTCGCACGCAGAAGTCAAAGGCAAGGGTGAAGTCATGATTACTCAAAAAAATGGTGAAAAGAAGTACATCTCAGATGTTTATTATGTACCGGCTTTGAAAAGCAACATCATCAGCCTTGGTCAACTTCTAGAAAAAGGATATGAGGTGTTGATGAAAAATCGCTCCCTTGCCATCACAAATAAAGATGGAGAATTGATAGCCCAAGTTGATATGACTCGAAATCGTCTTTTTACTATTGACATCGAGTCAGGAGAAATCAAGTGCATGAAGACTGCAATCAAAGATGATTCATGGTTGTGGCATTTACGATATGGGCATCTTGGATTTTCGGGCCTGAAGCTATTATCAAAAGCAAATATGGTGAGAGGACTACCAGAGATCAATCCTCCAGATCAATTGTGTGAAGCCTGCATCAAAGGAAAACAACACAGACAAAGCTTTGATGTTGGCAAATCCCGGCGAGCCCAAAGACAATTGGAGATTGTGCACACAGATATCGCTGGTCCTTTTGACATCCCATCACTTGGTGGAAATAGGTATTACTTAACCTTTATTGATGATTATAGCAGAAAGTGTTGGGTTTATGTTCTTAAACAGAAGTCAGAAGCACTGGATAAGTTCAAAGAATTTAAAGCAATGGCCGAGAAGCAAAGCGGTCAATACTTAAAGATACTCAGATCTGATAGAGGAGGCGAGTATACTGTAAAATCATTTGAAGACTTCTGCAAAGAGTATGGCATCATCCATCAGCTGACAGTTAGATACACGCCTCAACAAAATGGAGTTGCTGAAAGAAAGAACCACACAATCCTTGATATGGCAAGGAGCATGATAAAAGGGAAGCACTTACCAAGAAATTTTTGGGCCGAAGCTGTTCGTTGTGCAGTCTACCTGTTAAACCGATGTCCAACCAAAAGTGTCAAGTATATGACGCCAAATGAAGCGTGGAGCGGTAAAAAACCAGGAGTTGGACACCTCAAAATTTTTGGGTGCACTGCATACGCCCATGTTCCTGAACAAATCAGAAAGAAGCTCGATGATAGAGGAGAAAAATGTATCTTCATCGGTTATGATGAAAGAAGCAAAGCCTACAGACTATATAATCCTCTCACAAAGAAGATAATCATTTCAAGAGATGTCGAGTTCGATGAAGCAGATCACTGGAAATGGAGTAAAGAAGAAAAGAAAGTTGAAGGACTATTTTTTAATGAAGATAAAGACGGTGATGATTTCATCAACCAAGAAGAACAAGGTGATGATCAAAGTCTTCAACAAAATCCAATTGACCCATCTTCGTCAAGCAGCAGCAGCTGTAATACTAATACAGAAAATTCTGAAGTACAACCAACTGAAGTTCGAAGGTCTACAAGAGAAAAAAGAATGCCAGAAAGGTACAACGATTATGAATTACAAAATATTTCACTTTTCTGCTTGCTCGTAAACAGTGATCCAATAACATATGAAGAAGCAATTGAAGATGATAAGTGGAAGAATGCTATGGATGAAGAAATTGCATCAATAAATAGAAATGATACCTGGGAGCTAACAAATCGACCAGAAGGTCACAACCCAATTGGAGTCAAGTGGGTGTACAAAACGAAGACCAACAAGGAAGGAGAAGTGGAAAAATACAAGGCGAGACTAGTTGCGAAAGGCTACAAACAAAGACAAGGAATAGATTATGATGAAGTATTTGCTCCAGTAGCAAGGATCGAAACTATTAGACTTCTCACAGCAATTGCAGCACAAAACAAATGGAAGATTTACCAGATGGATGTGAAGTCAGCGTTTCTTAATGGCTACCTAGAAGAAGAAGTTTATATCGAACAACCACCTGGATACACTAAAAAAGGGCATGAAGACAAAGTCTATCGATTGAAGAAAGCCTTGTACGGATTAAAGCAAGCTCCAAGAGCGTGGAACACGAGAATAGATGAATACTTCCAAAGAAATGGGATCATGAAAAGTCCGTACGAACATGCCTTATATACAAAGAAAAATGGAGATGGTGATATCATGATCGTGTGCTTATATGTAGACGACATGATTTTCACAGGAAACAATCCAGGTATGTTTATTGATTTCAAGAAAGCCATGATTAAAGAATTTGAAATGACAGATATAGGAGAAATGTCATACTTCCTTGGAGTCGAAGTAAAACAAATGAAAGATGGAATATTCATATCACAAAAGAAGTACGCAGAGCAAATTTTAAGCAAATTTAGAATGGAAGGCTGTAAGCCAGTAGCCACGCCAGCAGAACCAGACATGAAATTGAGTGTTGATTCAACAAGAGAGCTGGTGAATCCAACGTTCTTTAAAAGCATCGTTGGAAGTTTAAGGTATCTGACTATCACACGGCCAGACATAACATATGCTGTGGGACTGATAAGCAGATTCATGGAGAAGCCGAAACAAGATCATTTGATTGCAGCAAAGAGAATTTTAAGATATGTCAAAGGCACAACAGATCATGGTCTATTTTACACACAGTCACAAGATTCAAAGTTGGTTGGTTATTCTGATAGCGATTACGGGGGAGACGTGGATGATCGAAAAAGTACTTCCGGGTACCTATTCCATATTGGCTCTGCAGCATTTTCATGGTCCTCAAAGAAGCAACAAACGGTGGCTCTTTCAACATGTGAAGCAGAATATATAGCCGCAGCAGCGTGCACTTGCCAAGCATTGTGGTTAAAAAATATCTTGAACGAGCTGAACTTGGAACAAGAAGAACCGACTACAATTTATGTTGACAACAAGTCTACAATATCTCTTGCTAAGAATCCCGTCTCTCACAACCGAAGCAAGCACATCGATACAAAATATCACTTTATACGAGAGCAAGTGAAGAGTAAAAACGTAGAATTAATCTACTGCAGAACTGAAGATCAACTTGCAGACATTTTTACGAAGCCGTTAAAAGCTGAAACATTTTACAGATTAAAAGAAAAGCTCGGAATGAAGGTTGGGTTTGAGGGGGAGTGTTAGAAATCAAACCCAACTAAAATTACTCATGTCGGCAAAGATTTGAGGATATAAAAATATCCACTTGAAAAGCTATATAACCATAAGTGGCAAGAGGAGATGAAGGTGATGTGACAACATTTTGGAGTCTCACAAAAAACATGGCAGCAGCTAAATGAAGTTTGGTGGCACATTGAAGAACGGCAGCAATGGTTGAAGTCAAAGAAATGATGGAGCAAATAATAGGTGGCAGCACAATTGAAAAATCCTTAACAATTAAGCAAAGGATAATGTCGGTAGATTAATTGAAGTGACAAAGGCGGTAAGAATTGAAATTCATGGACACTTGGCTTTGTTTAGTCGGTGAGTTACTACTATAAATATAGGTAATGTCTAGTTGTATGTGTGTATCAAGAAAGAAAAGAAAAAAACGAGAGAGTGAGAAAAAAGCTTAGCAAAGTTGTCGAAGAGAGTGAGTGAAAATAGAACTAGCAGCAGCTAGTGTTAGGAAAATATATGTATGCACTTTGTTCTTGTAATAATATTGTGTGAATTATTATAAATTATATTGAGTGCCCACTTAACGCTTCCAACACCGTCTTCAATTTATATCGTCAAAATCCAGATCAGTACAAGAAGGTAGCACTTCGCTTGTGCACTCAAATAACATGGTGTTCCGACAAGAAACTAGTACACAGAAATAAAATTATCAAGAAGTATTAGGCGCATCGGTAAGTTACATTGCACTTTTAAAAAGAGGACGTGGATTTAAACTTTAGCGATGTCATTATTAAAAAAATAACATCGCACCTTAAACATAAACCGTAAGACGAACATACATATAACCCAAAAATTACGTTTTAATTGATGCCAGACATTTTGAGTATGTTTGATAAGATTAATTATGCAAGTTCCCTAATTCAGTGTCTACGTAAGCCTTGTGGACTGGATAATTGACAAAATCCTTTAAACTAACATGGAGAGAAAGACAAGTTTATCCACTTACACAAGTATAAATATTAACTTAATTTTACATACTCTCATAAGTTTCTCTACTGTTGATATTTTTAAAATTTTAACGTGATTTTATCAATAAAACATTTACTTGTTACGCATGTAAATTTTCGAAGTAACATAATATCCCGATCATATTGATCCAATATAACGTCTTTGTTAATATATATTTAATGATTAAAAAGTTTTTATTCAAAACTTGATATGAATTAATAATCTGCGTGAATAGAACATGAAATTTAACGGTTGAGTTATTAATATTATTAAAATATCAATAGTATAAAACTTAGTGTAGAAAACTTAATTTTAGTGAATCCCTTGTTAAAAATGTTTATACTACAATATCGTATATTATAAATTTGTGTTTAATGTAATATAAAGTATATAAAAATAACCTAATGGGCTCGAGCGAGGAAGGTTGGAGTCTAATTTTGACATATATTTTAGATGAACCCAAATATTTTATCCAAACTCATTTCATGAATCTGATATTTTTATTTAAATCCACTCAAAATTTAAACAAATAATCGAAATTCATATACTTAAATATAAATTCACCTTTTAATATAATGCAGGAACAACCATTAATTGTTAAGCTCAATAACGTGGGTAGGTCTGCCATAATGTTAAAATGCGGCTAATATACAGTGTGACCGTTCTTTTCCTTTACATGATTACCAACCTAAAATGTTATATATATATATATATATGGTAACAATTTCAGTTGTGATTTAAATTGTTATAATTTTGGGTAATATTTTAGGTTTAGGTTTTCAAACTAAAATTTTATATGTATAGGTAACATTTTAGGTTAAAATTTAAATTGGTAACATTTTAGGTTGCAACTTAAATTGTTATGATTTTGTATAACATTTTAGGTTGAAGCTTAAAATTTTACTAAATTTTATGATTTTGGGTAATATTTTAGGTTTAGGTTTCAAAACTAAAATGTTATAACTTATATGTATTGGTAACATTTTAGGTTGAAACCTAAATTGGTAACATTTTAGGTTGCAACTTAAATGGTTATGATTTTGTTGTATAACATTTTAGGTTGAAACTTAAAATTTTACTCACTTCAACCTAAATTGTTATATAAGATTTGACCGTCCAAGAATAAAAATATTTCACGACAAGTATCGAAATTTTGCTCTAAGTTTTATTGAAAATCAAGAATTCTAGCTTAAAAGCAATATTACAAATTTCATCAATTACCAAATTTGGGGTTTGAATTGTTAAAATCAAGTTTAGATTACTCATATACTCTAAGAAATCTTCATTACCCAATACAAAATCTTAGTTTTAGGTCGGAATTAACAAAATCATCATTAAAGTGTTAAAAATTTGAATATAAGCTATTTCTTTCATCAATTGCCTAATTCCGAGATTAATTTGTTAAAATCAAGTTTAGATTACTCATATACTCTAAGAAATATACATTACCTAATAGAAAATTTTAGCCTTAGTTCAGAATTAACAAAATCACCATTAAAAAGTTAAAGAACTTGAAAATTAGTTATTTCTTTAAATACTTATTTCTGGGTTTAATTTGTTAAAATCAAGTTTAGATTACCCATATACTCTAAGAAATCTTCATTTCTCAATAGAAAATTTTAGCTTTAATTCGGAATTAACAAATCACCATTAAAGAGTTAAAGAACTTGAAAGTCAGCTAGACTCCGACCTAAATATTAGGTAATATTTTAGGTTGCAAACGGAAGTTTCGAAACTTACAAAAATTGTCATTCCAACATAAATTGTTATACGTATTGATTACATTTTAGGTTTCAAGACAAGTATCGAAACTTAGTCAGAAGTTTTAAAACTCATAAAAAATTGTGTCATTCCAACCTAAAATGTTATACATATTACATTTTAGGTTTCACGACAAGCATCGAAACTTAGTCAGAAGTTTCAAAACTTACAAAAAAATAGCATTCCAACCTAAAATGTTATACATATTGGTTACATTTTAGGTTTCACGACAAGTTTTGAAACTTAGTCGGAAGTTTCGAAACTCACAAAAAAAATAATGTCATCCCAACCTAACATGTTATACATACTAGTCATATTTTAGGTTTCACAACAAGTATCGAAACTTAGTCGGAAGTTTCGAAACTTACAAAAATTGTATCATTGAAACCTAAAGTGTTATTTGTAGTAGTTACATTTTAGGTTTCAACTTAAAATGTTATGGCCCTGTTTGGCAATTAGCGGATAGCAGATTGCATTAGCTGATAGCTGATAGTCGATTGCATTAGCTGATTTGACTAGCGGATTGTATTAGCTGATTGTATAAAAGTGTTTGGTAAAATTAACTGATAGCTGATAGCTGTTAGATTATTTAAACAAATAAAATGACATATAAGGACATGTTTATATTCAATACTTGTTTGAATAATTTATTAGTTATCAATATTTTGTATCTAATTATTATTAATTAGATCTATAAAATAATTTTTAATATAAATTTTCTAAACATATTCAAATGATTTATATATTAATTTATTTTTTATATAATTATTTTAATATAATTCAATTAATTAATAAATGGGTAATCTTCACTAGTGGTCCATTTCGTTTAGGGTGTGTTCTATTTTGGTCACCAAAATTCAAAAATGATTATTCTGGTCACTTACGTTTAAAATCGTTTCTATTTTGGTCACTTGGTCGTTAGTCTCCGTTACTTAAAAAATAATTTCTAATTTAACCCCCAAACTTTCAAAATTTTATTTTTCACCATCTTCCCCAAAAATTATAAAACTAAAACTCAAAAATTAATTTTTTGAAGAGAATAGAATCAGTAAAATGAAGTTGGTATTGGCATAATTTAAATTGTTGAAAACTATGTTACTTGGACTCGGATGGGTTTGATCAAATTCTTTTCAAGTTTTTTGGATGATTGTATCCCATACCTATGTCCGCCAAACACGAATACCTCAAGAAAATTCAAGAGTCAGACCAAGCAACATAGGTTGTAAAAGCGACAAAGTTGCATTAAACTCTCTCCTGTTTGAGATAAAGAAAGGCGCTATTATATGAAAATACACAAAACCAGCAAAAAAAACTCATCTGGTTACCGATTAGAAACCGTTCACATGCACAATCGGGATCTATGTTACTCAAACTTGAAGTACCCAAGTCCAACACTGGTTAGACATAGTCTGACATGTGATGGGGTTTAATCATCCAAAACTTAGTAAACATTGAGCATACTGATGTCTATTGCCAAACACATACCCATATCCCAGATTCGACCGAGCCCAAGCAGCATAGGTTGAGATTTATGGCATTGAAATTACTACCAAAACTAAAGCAAACACATTAAGATTAAGGTTGAAACAAATCCAAAAGCACACACTTTTCACTTTGGGTTCAATAGTCTCAATTCTAACTAATGCAAAACAAATGCATTTACGAGTAATAAGACTTAGCCAAATTCAGAACTAGTGAAAAACAAAAGAAATCACACCCAGTTCAGTTATGATTGAATCTGACCATTTGAATTCTTTTTTTTTTAAGAAAGGCATTGTTTTGAGTATGAAAACTTACAATGGTGAGTCCTGAAATTGATAGAGAAAGTGTCAGGTTGGCACTTGAACTGTGGCAGTAAACAGGACATCTTCTTTCTTTCTTATTTCCTTCTCGATTCCTCACTGGATGCTTAAAAAACAAAATTTTGTTTTCTTCAGTAAACCCCATTGATAACAGTGGTTCGTTTGAAGAAGAGCAACATCAACGGGTGTTGTTTGATTGTGATAAGGCAGTGCCGAGTTTAAAGGAAACAAAGAGTAGGAGAAGGAGAAGACGTGAATTTTGTATATATATGAAGAGATAAAGGAAACAAAGAATTACCTCAGGCGTCCATTGGTTAACCCCCAAACTGATTCTATTCTCTTCAAAAAAATAATTTTTGGGTTTTAGTTTTATAATTTTTGGAGAAGATGGTGAAAAATAAATTTTTGAAAGTTTGGAGGTTAAATTAGAAATTATTATTTTTAAGTAACGGAGACTAACGGCCAAGTGACCAAAATAGAAGCGATTCTAAACGTAAGTGACCAGAATAATCATTTTTGAATTTTGGTGACCAAAATAGAACACACGCTAAACGAAAGGGGGACCACTGGTGAAGATTACCCTTAATAAATTTAAATACACATATAAATATGTGATAATAAAAAGAAAAAAAAAGTAAATAGGATTAGCTTATAAATATGGTGAGAAAATATTTAATTTAAATTCTTTTGAGATTTTTGGTAACTGCTAAGGGTAAAAGAGTCTTTACAACTCTAATATCAAACCTCTAATCTCAAAAAGCTCCTATTATGAGCTTTTTCAAAATTAGCGGTTTCACCCTAATCTGCTCATTCAATCCGATATTTACCAAACAATAATATTAGCGAATTTGACTGGCCAAACCTCTAATTATGCCTCAAACCTCTAATTTTTGCCCAAACCTCTCTTTACCAAACATGGCCTATATCTTTTGGTAACATTTTAGGTTGCAACAAAAAATTTATCTAAGTTTCTAAATTTTAGGTTGCAACCTAAAATGTTATATATAATGGTAACATAAATGTTACATATTATAGTAAGTTTCCATACTTGTTAGTAAATTTTGAAACTTACCATGTCAACTTAAATTGTTATGGCCCTATTTGGCAATTAGCGGATAGCTGATAGCGAATTACATTGGCCCTGTTTGGTAAATAGCTGTTTGGGAAAAAAAGAGAGGTTTGAGGTATAATTAGAGGTTTGACTAGTCAAATCCGCTAATATTGATGTTTGGTAAATAGCGGATTGGGGTGAAAAAGCTAATTTTGAAAAAGCTCATAATATGAGCTTTTTGAGATTAGAGGTTTGATATTAGAGTTGTAATGACTCTTTTACCCTTAACAATTACCAAAAATCTCAAAAAAACCTAAATTAAATATTTGACTTATTTGTTGTTACTATTAATTTATATGGTGACATTTGTAAGTTAATTTTATTTTTTTATTATCACATATTTATATGTGCATATAAAAAATTTAATAATTATATAAATAATAAATTAATATATAAATCTTTCAAATATGTTTAGGAAATTTATATTAAAAAATATTTTTTATAAATATAATTAATATTTATTAGATACAAAATATTAATAAATGATAAATTATTCAAACAAGTATTAAATATAATCATGTCCTTATATGTCATTTTGCTTGTTTAAATAATCAAACAGCTATCAGCTATCAGTTAATTTTACCAAACACTTTTATACAATCAGCTAATACAATCCGCTAGTCAAATCAGCTAATGCAATCAGCTATCAGCTATCAGCTAATGTAATTCGCTATCAGCTATCCGCTAATTGCCAAACAGGGCCATTAGCTGATAGCGGATTGTATTAATTGATTTGACTAACTGATTGTATTAGTTGATTGCATAAAAGTGTTTGGTAAAATTAACTGATAGCTGATAGTTGTTAGATTATTTAAACAAGCAAAATGACATATAAGGACATGATTATATTCAATACTTGTTTTAATAGTTTATTAGTTATCAATATTTTGTATCTAATTAATATGAATTAGATTTATAAAAATTAATTTTTAATATAACTTTACTAAACATATTCGAAGAATTTATATGCATTAATTTATTATTTATATAATTTTTAATATAATTTAATTAGTTATTAAATTTAAATACACATATAAATACGTTATAATAAAAATAAAAAAATCAAGACACCTACCACTTCCAGACCTCAATTATAGCAGCCCAAACATACAAAAATCAAACAAATATTTTCACTATTCTTAATTAAACTAAATAATTAAATATGAAACAGAAATTGAAAAATTGCAAAGAACACACGAAGGAAAAAAATAGAAGAACATAATCAAATAAGTTGAAGAAAATATTTGATTTAAGTTATTTGGAGATTTTTGTAATTGTTAAGGGTAAAAGAGTATTTACAACTCCAATATCAAACATTTAATCTCAAAAGCTCATATTAGTAGTTTTTCAAAATTAGAGGTTTCACCACAATCCGCTATTCACCAAACATCAATATTAGCGGATTTGACTAGTCAAACCTCTAATTTTAGCTCAAACCGTTGTTTACCAAACATGGTCTATATCTTTTGGTAACATTTATGTTTGTGGGTACATATTATATTAAGTTTCGATATTTGTTAGTAAATTTCTAAACTTATAATGTCAACTTAAAATGTTATATCTTTTGGTAATATTTAGGTTGATATGTAACATTTTAAATTTCGTGTTTTTTAATTTACTGGCTACACACACTTTCGGTTACACACTTTTTTTCTTGATCGGTCAAAATTAAAAAAAAAATAAAAAAGATACTCATCCAACAACGATAAAAACTCGTTGTTTATTAACCGCATACTAACTTGTGGTTTTTTAGACTCCTCAATAACGTGAATAAGTTGAAACCTGATAATCAATAGAGGTTGTGTTAGTTACCTGCCCTACCTAATACCTATCAATTAATAATTGATAAAGCTCAACAGCAGGAGCCATGAGTATTAATTAAGCTTCACATGGATTTCTACATATCCAAATTGTGGCTCATTTCCCTTCTAATGTGTTTAATTATGTATGCATGCAATAATCCAATAATCAATGTTTAAGTTATCGTAGTTAAATGGTGCATCCCTTTCAAGTTTAAGAAAAAAAACGTGGTATTTTGGCATAACATATTTGTTTCATAGTGATTTTCCCATTTATGTCATAATGATTTTGGAAAATGATATATACGCTTCTCTAACATATTTGTTTCATACTTTCACAACATAATCTGGTCTTTTAAAATTATATTTGATGCGTAAAATAATTATTCAGATTTCTCATTTATGTCAATAATATTATTTTGGTTGACACTTGACACGATCAAATTCAGATGAATACATACTGCATTTTTTCTCTAAAAAATTAATATTTTGGTTCCGTCCATGTTTATCGGTACAAACGAAAACTCTACAGAAATCAATAATTTGGAATAATCTCCAATCTTCAGCAACTATCCCTCCTAGACAATTCTCCACCAAAAAGTGTGTCAACCGTGAAATTTATTAACCCAATTTAATTAACCAATGATATTGATAGCCTTACAGAAGAAAATGTAATTGTTGAAAATATATGCTAAGAATTAATATTTTAGTTGTCACCTTTTTTCACTTTATCTAGTATGTTCACATGCAATGCCGTTTAATTACCAACAATTATAGAAATGTGAAGAAGCATGAAAACTATTAAGGGAAAAAAAAGTCAAAATCGTTTAAATTTAATTCCAACTTGATATCTAAGTATTAAATGCCAATAAATGAGAATTAATGGCTTAAAATTTGGGAAAAGAAATATGAGAATTAATTGATAAATAAATGAGGATGGAAAAAGAGATAAGAAAGAATGGAGGATGAAAGTGATAAGATATTTGAAACGTTTAACTTCAATTCCAAATACCAATTTATGATAAAAGAATTGAATGCCCTTCACTCTTTTTGTTATTGTATAATTTTTAAAGTCGGCAGCGATATCATGAGTTTTAGTGTTATTTTGTCCACCATCAATCACTTTTTCTTTTTTTTTTTTGATTTTAGTTCTTTTTTTAATAAATATGTCTTTATAACACACTTTTCTCTATTTTTTGTTTCTTGACATGCATTTCTGCTTTTTGACACGTTTTTTTTTTTGCTTCAGGGTTGGATTGGACGTCGTCATGACTGATCAAGATGACGCTCTTTTAGTTATTATGTTGATCTCCCTGCTTTGGACCCTCGAACTGGATCTAGATGCAAATTTAGTTACCGCTCTTGTTCGCGATTGAGTTGTGGTAATAAATATGTTATCAACGTACTTCAGTTCTGCAATATGCACTTTTTAATGTTGTTGATGTTTTTTACCTTCATCATTGAGCTTGGGTGGTGTCTTGTATCTACTTTATTTCGAGTCTTTGAATTAATTTTTTACCTTTTCTTTCTTTGGTCATATTTATGATCTAAAGACGTTAGTTTTTATTTTAAAAATTTATCTTGATCAAGTTGTAAACTTTCGTCTTATTTTTTTTATGAATAAATTGGAGTACTCATTGTAAAAACAAAAAGTAGAAGGCAGTCAAAGTATCTTTGTAAAATAAATTATATATACTATAATAATATTAAATATTATAAAATTTATCATTGTAAAAATTAATTTAATTTCAACTGCAAATTAATATATATATATATATATATATATATATATATATATATATATATATATATATATATATATATATTATCTTGGTTAAGTTTGTGACAAGATTCAAGTTGGTCTATTGGATGGGTGTTTGACTTTCTATCCTTAGGTTATAGTTCAAACCCCTTGAGAGCATTTTGTGTTTTTGTTTCTCATCAAAACAACATTGTTTTTAGCATTAAAATAGTGCAATAAAAACGTCCTTTTATTATAGCATCCACGTCGACAGTCGTTGTTTATGTCATCACTCCGTTATAAAATTAACAATGGAGTGATATAAATGAAACAAAAAATACAATCTAGTATTAAAAATTAAATTAATTTAAATTTTAATAGTATAAACAATACACCGCCTAAAATTGAGTGGTATCCGTTATAATTTACTCAATTTGTTTTTATCTAAATATATTTTATAGATTTAATATTGTTTATTCAAACCTTCTCAAAATTCGAGTAATTCTTTGAATTTAGAGAAGTTACTTAATCCTAAACATATCCGATATAGATTAACTATATCATTATCTTGATATTAATCACGTCAGTTCCATTGGCCACGCTTCAACGGAAAAATACACCAACTAAATTTGCCTTATTCGGTAAGAAACAATATCATTATCCTATAATATAGGTTTCAGTTCTGAAAATTCTCGTTAATTTGTTTTTTAGAACTAAATAAAACTTAAAGTGAAAATTTTATATACTCACTAGTCATCTACTCACTTGATATAGCAACTTAAGTAAAAAAAATGTTTAAATTGCATGCTCAATAAATTATTGACATTGCTCCTAATAATTTTTTGGTATTAACCTTAATAAATTCTGAAATAAAAAATGAGTATTAAGATTCCTATTTTTTATGATGAAAAAACATAGTATTAATATGAAATGAGTTTTTTTCAAATTTTTTATGTATTCACCTTAAATAGTTTTTAATAATTTGTTTATTCGAAAAAATATTATGATATTTATAATAATGTAAGAGTTTCACTTTTGCCTCACCTGAATGCTTTGTTGAAAAAGGACTGATCAATTCACTTCAGCTATATAAGGACACTCCTTCCGAATATTGTAAATTTTTAAAGACTCTTGTTGGGATTTTGGAAGAATTACATCATGATAGTACGGCAAGCTAAATGTTTCTTTGAGTTAGCTTAGTTTCTCTTCTTATTATATTTTAAAATAAAATATTAATTATATTAGTTAAAAAGAATTATTAGAGAAACTTCGAGCGGTTCATGATGTTTTAAAGCGTTCTTGAAGTCGGGGTCCGAAGGTTGAAAGTCGAAATGGACAATGCGTGTGTGTTTAAAATACTTACATTTGAGTCAATGGCTCTACGTGGTAATGTGATTGCGCATTCGGTTCGCACAATATTTTAGTTTGGGTGGGAGATACATCCGAAGTTGATTCGTAAAAATCAAAATAAAATTGTCGATGTCCTTGTCGCTGCAAGCCGAGGGAGACCTATTAACGAAACTATATTTGAAGATCCACCTAGTTTCGTAAGAACCTACTGCAAGGAGAAACCTAGTTTTCTTCTATCTCTCTTTCTAAACAAAACATAATAATTATTGGGCATAGATGTTAGGGAGAGCATTTAACCGAGTAAAATAATATTTTTTTGAGTTAATAGAGTTTACAAGACTTATTTTATAATTCAAATTTTTATTTTAAGTTGAGCTTATAAAACTCAAGTCGAGTCGAGTTTTTGCACAAATTTAATTGCAATTATTTATATTCTTTGACATTACAAATTGTTTACAATTTAAACAAGTTATATATATATACATATATATTTGTGCAAAAACTTGACTCGACACGAATTTTATAAGCTCGACTTAAAACGAAAATTTTCAAATAAAATTTTATTTCTTCATATTTTTCACATGTGATATACATATATTAGACATAGTTGAGAGACTTTGCTCAAATTTAAAAAATTGATCAACTAATTATGAAAAAATTCGAGTTATTCGAATTTCCATTTTACAACTCAAACTTTATTTGAAGTTTTTTTAAGTCGAGTTAAAATGAGTCGATTTTTTTGTATTGAGACAAGTCGAATAATTCGATTTTTTTAAAAGTCGAGTCAAGTTTTTCTCACTCCTAAAATACATATTAATTGTATTGTATTTATAATCTTGAAATTTGTTTATTGGTAAAAGATGTATTAATTGTAATGCATTTATTGTCTATTAAAAAATACTTTACATTTCATTTATTAGTAACTATGCCATGTGCCATCTCAGCTAGGTAGATAACTCAGTGGATATATGCAACATTACCCAAGCTTAAGATATAGTTACTCGAACTCAGACAATACATACCTGTACATAAAAAAACACTATCATTTTTCACGGAAATCACTTCATATATTTATCTCTATCTTTTTAGGTTAATGGATAAGATAAAAGAAAAAAGAAAAATAGTATAATTAAATTTAGGGATGACAACATATTTAGTACCCCAACTAGTTATGCTCACGTTATTATTTTGGTACTTCAACTATTATTTTTAGCAAAATGATATCTAACGTTATATTTTTGTTATATTTTGATACCTCGGGCATTAAAAACTAACGAAGATAATGACGTGACATGATATAATCACAATTTTAGTCCAAAATATACACACACGCACACACACATGATCAATTTATTTTAAAATCCATCAATCTAAAACGACATCTTAATTTTGGGGTAAAATTGTAAATTATGTTCATCTAGAAGAAAAAAATGAGGAACTTATAACTTTAATTCAAAAATTAAAATAATATTTAAATTGATAGAACTTTAGACTAAATTGATAGATTGTATAAGTTTTTGGACTAATATTGTTATTATCCCAAGTCACGTCACTATTTTCGTTAGTTTTTAACGATCGGATACCAAAACAGAACAAAAACGTAACGTCATATACCATTTTGTCAAAAGTTATAGTTGATGTACCAAAACAATAACACGTGCATAGTTGGGATACTAAATATGTAATTTTTCTTTAAATTTATGATATTATTGATTCCTTTACGTGGGAAAGAGAATTTTGTT
The DNA here is from genome assembly GCA_958450335.1 of Hibiscus tridactylites. Taxonomy (NCBI): domain Eukaryota; kingdom Viridiplantae; phylum Streptophyta; class Magnoliopsida; order Malvales; family Malvaceae; genus Hibiscus; species Hibiscus tridactylites. The sequence continues at coordinate 66,686,874 of OY288286.1, forward strand.
ATTTTTTAAGAGGCTCACATTTAAATAATTTATTTGAACGATATATATATCTTAAAAAAACTAAAATTAATGAATATATATAATTTTGTAATAGATAAAACAATTTGTTTTTCATATTATTATTATTATTGGCAGCTATAACAATTTACAATTCACTATATTTCCTTATATCCATTCTTATGCCAATTAGATGTGATTTATTTAATTAAAATTAATTCAAGGAGATATAAGATTATTACCATGGTCTATAATATGGGACGAATCTATCCGAATTTGTTTGCGTGAATTGATCCGAATTACTTCCCTTTTTCTTCTGAAAAATATTTTTGACCACACTCCCGAGTCCCGACAGTGTACTTATTTATGATTCCAGGGTTCACACCACCCAAATACATACAGTAACTTATATCTCTCCATACTAAAATATTGAATCGGATAGCACCACCCGAATTTGTTTGCTAGTTATGCTCGTGTTATTGTTTTGGCGCGCACGCACAAACACAATTTGTTCTAAATTTCATCAATTTAAAATGACATCTCAATTTTGAGGGTAAAATTACAAATTATGTTTATCTGGAAGAAAAAATGAGGAATTTATATTTTTAATTCAAAAATTAAAATAATATTTAAATTGATAGAATTTTAGACTAAATTGATAGATTGTATAAGTTTTTAGACTAAAATTGTTATTAACCCAAATCACGTCACTATTTCCGTTAGTTTTTAACGACCAGGTACTAAAATAGAACAAAAACGTAACTTCATGCACCATTTTGCCAAAAATAATAGTTGAGGTACCAAAACAATAACACGTGCATAGTTGCGTACTAAATATATAGTTTTCCCTTAAATTTATGATATTATTGATTCCTTTTGGTTGGTAGTTATTGAGAAAGAGAATTTTGTTATCTTTAAGCGGCTCGAGTTTAAACAATTTATTTACATGATGTATATATCTTGACAAAACTAAAAATAAATATATATAATCTTGTAACAGCAGTAAATAATTCGTTTTTTATATTGTTATTATTATTATTGGCAGCCTACAACAATTTACAGTTCACTATATTTCCTTAGATCCATTCTTATGCCAATTAGATGTGATTTGTTTAAATAAATTAATCCAAGGAGATATAAGATTATTACCATGGTCTATAATATAGGACGAATCGATCCGAATTTATTTGCGCGAATTGATCCGAATTACTTCCTCTATTTCTGAAAAATATTTTTGACCACACTCCCCGACAGTATACTTATTTATGATTCCGGCCTCCGGGGTTCACACCACCCAAATACATATAGTAACTTATATCTCTCCATACTAAAACATTGAATCGGATAGCAGCGCCCATGGAGTTGGAGACAGGTCAAAACGGAAACCCAAGACCGCTATGGAATATCGTGGTGGTTTCAGCCATTGCCGCCGGAATTCAGTTCGGCTGGGCTCTGCAACTTTCTCTTCTAACCCCTTACGTTCAAACCCTCGGTGTTCCTCACGTTTGGGCGGCTTTCATTTGGCTTTGTGGCCCCATCTCTGGCCTCCTCGTTCAACCCATCGTAGGCTACAGCAGTGACCGCTGCACCTCTCGTATGGGTCGTCGCCGACCTTACATCGCAGCCGGAGCTGGTTTCGTCGCCGTCGCTGTTTTCTTCATCGGCTTCGCTAAAGACATAGGCCACCGAGCCGGCGATTCACTCCACAGTTCCACTAAGCCTAGAGCAGTGGCTATCTTCGTAACTGGTTTTTGGATCCTCGATGTCGCTAACAACATGCTACAAGGTCCGTGCCGGGCGTTCCTCGCCGACCTCTCCGCAAACGATCATAAAAGAATGAGGATCTCCAACGGTTTGTTCTCTTTCTTCATGGCCATCGGAAACATTCTGGGTTACGCCGCCGGGTCATATTCCAACCTCTACAAGCTCATGCCGTTCACAGAAACAACAGCCTGCGATGTTTACTGTGCGAACCTCAAAACTTGTTTCATCATCGACATTGTTTTCCTCATGTCAGTGACGGTAGCCGCGATCAGCACCGTGAAAGAGACGGCGTTGACGAGCAAGGAAGCTTTAGAAAAAGGCGATGGGAAACCATCGGGGGCATTCATCGGAGAGTTAGTGACGGCATTCAAGACCCTGAAAAAGCCAATGTGGATATTACTCCTGGTGACCTGCCTCAACTGGATAGCCTGGTTCCCATTCCTGTTGTACGACACGGACTGGATGGGGGTGGAGGTATACGGCGGGAACGTGAAGGGAAGTGCGAATGAACAAAAACTGTACGATCAAGGAGTTCGTGCGGGTGCGCTGGGGCTGATGATAAACTCCATCGTGTTGGCTTTAACGTCGTTGGGGTTGGAGCCGGTTAGCAAGTTGATCGGCGGGGTTAAGAATTTGTGGGGGGTGGTCAACTTCATTTTGGCCGCTTGCTTGGCCGGGACGGTGGGAGTTACCAAAGTGGCTGAGGCTTGGAGGGGTAAACTTGGACCACAAATCTTGACCCCTCCACCAACCAACGTCAAATGCTATGCTTTGGCGGTCTTTGGATTGCTGGGTATTCCGTTAGCGGTTAGTTTCTCTTTCCTTTTTCCTTTTTCCTTATCCATAGCCTTCTCATTAATGTTTGATGTTACGGTCGAACAAAAATTTAAAATGTGCGACTGTCCGTGATTTCTTTTATGGAATCACGGGCATCAGCTCTTTCTTTTTATTATCTTATCCGGTTAGTGTTTACTTAATTAATTATATTTTAAAATGAATGAATGTTTATGTGATGATGGTGGATGCAGGTAACATTTAGCATTCCATTCGCATTGGCATCCATCTATTGCTCTGATGCCGGTGGCGGTCAAGGTACGTACTGTTTATTCCTTCATGCACTGGGCAGTCTTAAATTTAAAAAAATAATATTTTTTTTACAAACTATACAAAATTATTTTTTTAAAATATAACATTAAATTAAAGTTATTTAAAAAAATAAAAATGGGAATTCGGATGCTTATCTACATCAAGATTCTGTCCATATGCTAAGTAATGTTGAGGGTTATCTGGAAATTGTAGGTCTGTCTTTGGGAGTGCTAAACTTGTCCATAGTTATCCCCCAGGTAATAATAAGTTGAATCATTTTGGTATTTTGTTGTAAAATAAAATGAAGCAAAATCCTTGAGTTTGACATGAATTTTGTTTGGTGAATTGGGAAACATGACAGATGCTAATATCAGTGGTGAGTGGACCCCTGGATGCGGCATTTGGTGGCGGAAACTTACCAGCCTTTGTGTTGGGCTCCATCGTGGCTGCCATCAGCGCATTCTTGGCAATCTTTGCGCTCCCCAATCCCAAAAATCAAGTCTCCCTCAACCCTGGAACCGCAATGGCTGGAGCCCATTAGACTAGTTCACCATCCCTAGTCCTAGATAGAGTTTATGTTTTTGTGTTTCCCAGATTTTCTTAAGTATTGCTGTTGTAGGTAATGTGGTCTAAATTTTAATGCAACCTTCTTCGTTTTGTTGTAAGCACTTTATTTTACTTCTTTTTAGGTCACTGTCTAAGCTCATTGATATTACTTAGGCTGCTTGTAGCAACCTAAACCCGCGTTTGCCCACTACTTTTAGCGCCCAAACGGGCGTTTGCTGGCAGTTGAATTTTCCAGCTTCTGAAAATGATCGCTGGAGCCCCAACGGAGGTTTGGGCACAACAATGAAAAACGAAGCCTTAATCAAATTGGGTCAAACCCCAAACTCACAGTTGCCTTTTTTACAAGACTTAAAATCGAGATCTTATTTAAATTCACAAGTTAATAGTAATGTAAAGAAATCTGGTGCATGAGAAGATATAGAGGCATAGAGATTGTAACAAAGTAATATAAACTGGCATAATTTCTTTTCTGAGTGTTGATTTGTTTGAACAGCCCTTTAGTCTTATGGTCCGAAATTCAGATCCAAAAATGTGCGGGAACCTGAAAAAAAATCATCTGTCTTTTGATTTGATAGGAACTCCTTTGTACATTTCCACCTGATCCTTCAACGCGTCTCGCCTCGGACGTGCTATCTTATTATTAGGATCGAAAAGCAACACTTCCTCAAATGCTTTCAGTGCAGACTTATATTCTTTTTTCTTGTCGTATGCGTCGCCAAGATTGTTCCAAGCAGTGACATACCCTGGTTGAAGCTTCACGGCAGTTTCAAATTGACTGATTCCTTTCTCAAGCTTCCCGTCACGAACGTAACTGACACCGAGTGCATTGTAAACCTGTGAAATGGTTAGAGAAATAGATTAGAATAGCTTCAACCAATATATAAAAGGAAAGTCTGCAATTGAGGGGTTCACAATGCTCTTCCTTTAGAACACATGCTTAGTGCATGAGTCACAACTCAAAAGAAGAATACTCAAGCATGAATGTTCATACAACAAATGGTTGGCATAATTTTTGTAACAGGGCAAGACAAGCGTATCACACTCCATAAAGCACAATATACAAAACAAAACCAATTGCTTCTGATTGTAAGATATGGAAGATCCGAATGACAACATACCTGGGCGAGATCTTGATCATCTCCATCCCATTTTTCGATTGCCTGAAGCAAAAATTTATTGGCAGCTGGGTAAAATTTCCTTCTCAACATAACAGCACCTAGCTCAAAAAGCTCAGTTGCACTGGCATCTCCACTTCTGACTTGTTCCTGAAATTAAAACAATCATATTAAGGAATAATGTAAGCACAAAGGAGCAGTCAAAATTCACAGCAAAGCTAAGAACAAAAGAGTTGAAAGTCTTCCCACTTTTGCTTTTTGTTTTGTTATGGTAACTAGAATTAAGCGTCAGACATTTAGAAATGTAAAATAAACATAATTGCAGAGCAAGTTAATTACCATTCTTTTGCATGGGAAAACAGATTCTCACCTGCAATTCTTTAGCAGAAAGGTCAAGTTCTCTACGTACGAGTACTTGACGGATTACAAAGAAGGTTCCAACCCCAAGCAAACCTAGTAGTAGAAGCAGATAAGATAGCTGGATTCCTAACTCAAACAACTCTCCGACCTCGTAGACGGCATCTCCGCTAGTAATTTCACTTGCATTTGCTAGTTGTGCAGAAACCAACCACAATGCTTGACTAAAGAGGAAAGCAGGCACCATAACTAATGGCTTCACATTTAAGTCATCAACCATAGCCAGATGGTTCTTCAAGGATTCTGCAACAAAACGGTGACACCAATTATTAAAATCAAGCAATTATGGTGGAACCTTGGTATAAATATATATATTTTTTCATGTCTCTCATCCTTGACTGAAGTACTATTTTGGCCAAAACCTTGGGTGAGAATTAGACAGACATAGTTACAAAGTACTCAAACTTGAGTCGATGCGAGGCGCAAGCAAAGCACCTAATTGTGTCTAGGCGAGGCGACTTCAATGAAGCGCATAGAGGCACGCGCAAAAGGCGCTGAAAGGCAACGCCTAGTTTAAATTGTTTGTTTTTTTGTCTTTTGTTTATTATCTTTTACATACTAACTTGGGCCACATCTAGACCACACAAAATAACATTAATCAAATGAAATTTAAATTAACTTGGTCTAGTTTTCAAGTTTGAATTAAAATTGATTGTTTGATACACTGCAAAGTTATTTCAAGTTTGAGTTTGAGTTATTTAAATTCAGAGTAATCTTGGCTCAAGTTATTTTTATCATGACTTGTCCAACGATATTAAAACATAATGTATTGATGTTTCCTTTTGATATATTATCATAATATCCTTTCAATACATATGATGTTATAACACACAATGTTTCCATTTTATCATGACTCGTTCAACGATATTAGAGCATAATGTGTTATTTCAAGATGATTACATATGGTGTTATATTATCATATATCCTTTTTGACATTATCATATAACTAGGTTTGTCTATTTATAGTATATATGCTTCCTATTAGGCTATTACATGATAAAATATGATGTTATATGCTTTTTGATTGAAAAGTTAAATGTAATTAATGAAATAGAGAGCTTTGTTGAACTATTATATGACTCAATGGTCTATTTTAGTGTTATATATGTAGATTAGTAAGTATATCTTTAGTTTTTAAAATTTGCGCCTCACTTCAGTGAGGTGCACGCCTTCGCCTTGCGCCAAGGCTATAGGACCCCCTATTCCTTAGTGCGCCTTGCGCCATTTTATACTATGAACTTGACGTCACTTTTTTATATACAAAATGCATGAATTACCAAGACCCTTCCCACCCATAAATTAGAGGGTTTTGGGTGCTTAAGCGTCCTCAAACCCACACGTAGTCCTGCATGTTGCAAGAACAACAATGCCAACCGAACTAAGACTCTATCAGTTTATGTTAAGCCACTTAAAATCCTATATGAGTGGCAAAATAGTCAATTAAGAATATTACAATCAAGTACATCAAAGTTAGGAGACTTTTTCACTTTGTGATCTTGTAGTTGTCTTTCTGAATTTTAAGGTCACCCAAGTATTGAGCGCCTTATAGGCTTTATCTAGGCAATTGGATACGTCTTCTCACCCCTAGCATAGAAGGGCTAAGGAAGTAAAGAGCATAAAAGTAATTGTAGTTGAAATTTTGGGGACAGATATCTTATACGGGAAATTTGAAAAAGATAGGTAGAGAGACTTTACGCGGAGCAAGTGAATGTTTATTCAGCTAATATGCAAGACAAATAAAATTTTAGGGGAAAAATGATGTTTTGAATTATCAGCTGGGTGAAAAGAAATTGCAAAAATATATGACTAAATGTTAGAAGGGGAGGACACTTGCATCCTTAGATATACTAGGAAACAAAGATGAAGAGTACAAACTTTCCCACTTTATGCTATGTAAGTTTATCATGCACTGATGATAAGCAGCTAAACAACCTTAATACTAAAAAGTGCAACAAAGAGAATGGAAATTACCATCAAAGTGTGTCGAGGTAAAAGATTTTGCTGCCGTTCCCTTTTGAAATATCTGCCTTTATCCACAATCAATTGAAAAATGGAAAAGAAAAATTATAAGAAAGCATGTTTGGGTTAGAGAAGAATCTTATATCAACCTCTATTCACTAAAATTACACGCCACAGAATAGGCATGGATGTAAACTGAAGATATATATCAACAGAATAGGCATGGATGCAATTTTCATATGCAGCAATCAGGTAATATTTTATACGCACAACAGTGTGATATGAGAAGTTATATATCAACAGAATAGGCATGGATGTAAACTGAAGATGGGGCATTGTCCAAGCCACAGAAAAATTACACGCAATTTTTACGTGTTTATGCCATAGAATGTTTTAGGCCTTTTCTAAATGAAAACTACATGCAACCATTTAACTTTGTTTCTTTCAGTTCCTAGTTTACCATATAATACATATGAGTATTCATCCTACAAACTCAAGTATCATCAAGCTAAGGGCTAAAACTTTCAAAACATGATTCTTTTCTGTACTCAAAAACAACACAAAAGCAATGATATTTGCAGCTAAAGTCTCTGTCTGTCTAGAATTCTCTTGAATACATCTTACATCCCCGCCTCCCCACCACCACTCCGCATTGGTGGAAGCTAAGTGCCATTGAAATGCATGGCTTCTGAACAGGACAGCATAAACTTCAAAACTTTCAACCAAATTTTGATCTTAAGGCAATAGATTAAGATAGCTTCATTTCTTGAAACTTCCAAGTTTCAAAGTAGTTATTAAAAGATAAATTATAAATTCTTCGACTTCAGCCCTTATTTGACCCATAAAGTGTTAGAAAACAGATCTAAAATTCAATGAGGATAGAATCCAGATTTCTAATGATGTCAGACAAAAACTTGAACATCTCTCTTGCAACTAAAATAGGCTCAACATTCATCATCATTCCAGCTCACCAACATTACTCCTCCCAAAACTAATCAGAGTGCTTACTCCTCATGATCAGTCGAGACATTTATTTGGACCAATATACATAGGCATAAGCATCAAGTAAAATAGTTTGAAGGTGCTAAACTTTAAGAAATCATGAAATAAATTAAAAGGAAGTCTAAGCAGTAAATTTCAACTTTTGAAGTATTTGGTAGAGTTAAAAAGTTAAACTAAAATTCAACATCAGTTCTTATTCAAGGAACATAAATAATTACAATAACTTTAGATGTCAAGTCACCAACTAGTTTAGATTTACACTTGCATAGCCAGTCCTAGATGCGGGAAAAAAATTAGCCGTGTAAATATTAGCTTTGTTAGGTTGCCTGGCTTTATCTACAAATATAAATTATTAAATTCAAAGTGGTGAGAAAAAACGATAATGAAATTTATTTTAAGAAAACACAGATGAGTATACACAATAGGGCTGAAAATGAAGGGAAAGACCAAATCGATAACGAAGCTAAGCAGGTAGAATGACTAAATTAAACAAATAATATGGAAAAAAAATTCCTACAATGAATGGTGCAGCATTTCTTCGTACAACAAGGATTTCATCTTAAAACAATCAAAGCTAAGAGAGTACAAAACACTTACATGTAGGTTGAGAAGTTTAGTGTCATTCACTCCGTTGCCTGCCCCTGAGTTTTTCAGAGCTGGTTCAGGATAGCACCTAACAATGGCCTGGACCATTCAAAGCAGCGTTATCCAATGTTCTTTATAAATGTAAAAGAAAACCAGGTAAATCTCGTTTTTGACACTCTTTTTGCAAAATTCTGTAACCTATGGTGTTCCCACCTATGTTCAACACATACTCAGACAAAGTTATGGGGATGTAACCCCCTGAAGACTCTTCCAATACATGGAAAAACTTAGAGAAACTTAAATATGCCTGTGCTGGATGCATAACCATATATGATACTGGCATTCGAGTCCAAGTAACATAGTACGACACTACTATGGATAATTTCACAAATTTTCGACAATTTTATTGTAGAAATTGTTATCACCTCATTTAATTCACAATATAATTTTGCCAATTGAAGCAATCAAACATGCATATTAGATTTTCATTAAAAAAACATGCATATTATATTACCAATAAAAGAAAGAACAATTGATTTTGAAAACACCTTGTCATGTTTTATATGCACGGAAATTTTGAATCAAACTTTTCCTTTCATTTCTTCTTTTTTCCCTTTGACCTTTATTTGTTTACCACTACATAAAACTATTATTTTTTATGCTCTCCCGGTTCCCCAGGGCTTTGGCCAGACTAATCCAGACCGACCTAGTCGCCTACGTCGCACTTCCACATGCACAAGGTTCGAGAGCGATTCCAAGTTGCTTACCACTTGAACAACCCGTTGGTACTACATAAAATTATTTTAAAAACTCCAAATCTATACAATTGAATCAATCAGAAGTGGCATAAATCCAGGAGAGGCAAAGGCAAAGGCAAAGAAAGAGAGGGTGTTACAGTTATGGTCGTATACTACACATGTGCCAGTGCTGGGCAGCTTTGGCATGAGCCAAAAATAGCCAATTTGAATATTTAACTTATCCATGGCATGCCCAATAACATCTGTTTCCTCTTAAAGGTTAAAAGTAACTAAAAACAGCCTCCCTTTTAACCCCAGAAATGGTTCCTACAACATGCACTGAACAAAGACCTATTTCTTGAAAAAGTTGAGATGATTAAAGTTCAAAACTTTGGCATGAAGAATTATGACAACAAATTGTATTAAGAAATAGTAAAGGGTGTCGGATTTTTGACCTGGAAAAGGAGGTTTTTGCGGGTGAAGTTGAGGAACGAGTAATAATGAGGGAGCTGCTGCTGGGTTGCTGAGAAGCACGCATGTCGCCGATGATATAAAGGCCGAGCTGAGATTGTAGTTTGGAGAAGCATTCTCTTTTTCTATAATTTTTTGTCTTCAGAGTTCAAACATCAAAGGAACTCGCTCTCTGAATCGGCAGCGGACTTTGTTAGTGGTTGAAGATAAAGCTGACCCATCACTCCCATGCCGTGGTTTAAAATATGGGTGAATATATGTTTTGGTATCTGAACTTAGCTTTAAGTTTCAATTTGGTGCATAATTCTTTTTTTTTTCAATTTAATACATGAATGACTTTCTGGTTTAAATTAAAATTTGTACTTGGTTTTTTAATTCAATTTGTTCAATTAGATATATAAACTTAATTTCTTAGATTTAATTAAATTATTACAGACTTAAATTCATTCTGGTTTGGATGGATTCGAATAATTTAAAATTTACAAAATATAAATTTTGTATTGTAAATGTAATAATTATTTGGACCAAAAATTTATAAGTACCAAATTGAAAAAACTCAAATTTAGTTACTAGTTTAAACTAAGAAGTCAAGTTCAAGTATCTAATAGGAAAAAAAAACCATAAGTACCCATTCGAACCTAGAAGCCAAGTTCATGTGCCAAATTTGAACAAAAAATAAGTTTACGTGCCAAATTAAAACAACGAATCAAGTCCATGGATCAAATTGAACCAAAAGAACAAGTTCAGATGCCAAAATATATATTTACCCTTGAATATGAGAAAAATATCAGAAGATAAGGCCGCGTTTGGACAGGCTTCCAAGTTAGTGTATAAAACTTGGGCAGGCCATATGGATTTGGATCCTTTGGGCCTTTCACTTTCAATTTTCATTTAGATTTATTTTTATTTTAATTTTAATTTTTTGTTGCCGGACAAAATAGTAATAGTAATAATAATATTTTTTTGGGAAGAATTTTTACTAGGAGGACGTTATAAGGGAATTCGTTCTTAAAGGATTTTTAACTATATAAAGAGTGATAGTATTAACTAAAAACTTTAATCACAAGCTATAGAGATTGTTGACTAGTAATAATAATAGGGTTTTATTTTGATGCACAAGCTGTGTAAATTTTTTTTACACAATCCTTTTATAAAATTTAAAATCTAAATCACAAACCCTAGCAACCTAAAACCTAAACCCTAAGCCCTAAGCCCTAAACTCTAAATTCTAACCATAAACCTTAAATTATATACCCTACATACTAAACCCCTAAACCCTAACATAAAACCCTAAACCCTAAACCCTAAAATTAAAGGGCTTGTGTAAACTAAAGTTTACACAGCTTGTGCATCAAAGTATTTTCCATAATAATATTTAAAATAATCATTAGAGCGTCAAAAATTCGTGAAGCATATAGTGTTTCTTGCCACGGTTCAATTTTTAAATTTAAATAAATTATATTAGCCGTCCAATATTGTATAGAAAAAAAATAATTAATAACTGTCGAGTAAAGATTAATTGAGTTGACATTGTTGTTATTACGATATTCAAGATATATACAAATTTTGGTCGAAGGCTAGGGTTTAATTAGGTTTTTTTTTCTTTTTTTAGTGTCGCCGCTCTCTTTTTGGTTCGAACATAGGCCAACGACGACAATAATTTTTGAGCTATTTGTCGACCGTCGGTCACTCTCTTTCATTTATTTGTTTCGTTCTTTTGATTTTCAGTCTTTTAATTCAATAAATTTATCTTTATGACACGCTTTTCTCTACCGTTTGGTACGTTTTTCTACTTTTTAGCATGTTTTTGTCTTTTGGCATGTTTTTCTATTATTTATTTTCTATCAGGGTTGATTTGACGATGCCGCGAATGATCAAGATGACGATTATTTGTAATCACGTTGATCTTTCCCGCTATGGACCTTAAATTTGAATTTGGTTACGCGGTTTGCGCTTGTGAAGAGTTTCTCAGGTGCTCGGATCTTATTTGTGTTTTTTCGGTGGTCTATCAATAGCTTCATCCCCTTTTGTGGTTCGTTTTGCCGATGCAGTCGGGTTTCGTATCTATTTTTGATCGAGCATTTGGATGGGTTTATAACCTTTTCATGTATGGTTCATGTCTGATCTAAAGTGACTAGTTTTAGGAGGAAATCCAAATTATGTATTTAGTTTACAATGATAGTTTGTAAACCCTTTTTGGGTATTTTCTCATTAATAAAACTGGTGTCTTATTTTCAATATTCAAGATATATGATATCGAATTAGGGATGATCATTTGACTCATACCCGATGAGTTCCGACCCAACCTTATAAAGTCGTGTTTTTTTAAAGAAAATCTTATGTTCGAGTTAGGTTCAGGTCTAATTTTTTGAGGATGAGGTCGGTTTGACTTTAAGGTGAAAAAAGTCATACCCGGCCTGAAATAATAGTTTAATTTTATTCTAAATATTTAGGTATAATTACTACAATATCCCTCTTTATATATACATATATATTATCTCCATATTTTGTCTAATAATTATAATGCTCCCTCTTTATTTGTATTTTTTCAATTAGCTTCCTATTTTATCGAATAATAATGAAAAATGATAGTTTTTTATTTATATCGAGTCGGGTCGGGTTGGATTCGTGTTTTTACTTTGGAATTCAAGTTTAAGTCGGATGTAACATCATAAAATGTCAGAGAGAGTCAAGTGCGGATCGGCTAAAAACCTGACTCATGACCATCCCTATATCAAATAGGTTTAATATATTTACTTCCAATTTATAGAGTCGAAAGGATAATGAGTAGTTTAAACATTATAACCGTATATTAAAAAAACAGATAGCAAATCATAAACAGAAGAAGGCATTATCACCCTCCATGATTTTTTTTCTTCTAAAGTAGCCGCAAATTGAAGGAATGCTCAATAAACTGTAATGGATCAACAACGAAGAGTTGTTCCATTGAGGTCAACCGCATGCAACACGCTGTTCTACAATAGGGAGATTTTCATGGCGTAACCAAAGAAAATGGGTCACGTCTATGAAAAAGAGACCATATAAAAAAATTAATTCATTAAAATGCCACAAAACTCATAAAATTCAAATGTTTAAACAAAGACCAACATTGTTACATACATATATATGCACTAATGCATGCGCAATATACAGTTTCGTAAACATTACAAATGAAAACAAGAAGACAATTAAAAAGGTAAAAGTGAAACTTTCTGCATCCACCCTAAAGCATGCAGAAATGCAGAAAGTCTCTCTTTATCATAACAAAACCATGCTTTCTCTACTACAACATGTAATCTACGGAGTATAATATAAATTTGAGACAAGAGTTTTAGCTGTCTGAATCAGCATACTAGCATAAAATCAGTTGCAGAACTTTATGCTTCCGCTATGATTCGGGGAAGCAACCCAGCAGATGGTGTTGTACTTCTAGTTCCTCGTTTTGGGATATCAGTGCCGCCGTATCTGTCAGCTGAGAGTTAAGCAAGTTGTCAAAGTTCTTCCAGTCGATTATCTGTATTTTACTGCTGCTGTTTTGTTCGTCGCAGTGGAAAACTTCTTTTTCTGCTAAACATGGCGACACAGTAATGGGGGGACTATCCAGTTGCGGTAGTTCAATGACTTGTTGTTGGCTGTCCAAAAAACTGTGGTTATTGGAACCATAGGATTCATAAAAACTTGATCCTTGGTCCGTCTGAAGATGAAGATGAGATGGAGCTGCTGTATGATCTGAAATGGAAAAACGAGGCCTAACTTGGCTGTAGTAACCATGGTTCCATGCTTCAAAGCCTTGCCTTTGGTTAGGACTCGGCTTTCTAAATGCCCGGCACACCACCCATCCTTCTTCCTGCAATCGCAATAATCTCATATATCAGTAAATACCTTCATATATTATATGCATTGAAGAGGTGAAAATTGAAACTTGCCTGGGGCGGTCCAAGTTCAGAAGTTTGGAGTCGATACTCGTGCATGATCCAATCGGTTTTCCTACCATTAGGTGCACGACCCTTGTAGAAAACCAGGGTCTTTCTCATGCCTATAATTTTGTTCTTTGAAAGCACAGATTTATCCCTCCCTGTTGCCTTCCAGAACCCAGCCGCAGTGGCTCTATTGGTCCTTGTTCCTGTTGGATACTTCCTGTCTTTGTAACTGAAGAAGTACCACTCGCTTTGTTCTTCATTCCCTACATTACAACTTGCTGCACAAACCCAAATCACTTGTGTTAGTCAATAGGCAAACCTGGTTTTGTAATATTAGTGTGAACATATATTAGCTTTGAAAATATCCCTTTGACCTTATGCCATGGCATTGATTAGTTTATGACTAAGAGAAAAAGTTTCGGACTGAACAGAACCCTAGCTAGGATAGAACCAGTAGATCTTAGAAACAGCAATGGCTTGTTCAGTAAATTTACCTTGGATATCCCATGGCTCCATGTTGTACAGATCAATCTCGATTATAACATCTAGATCGATTCTGAGTGAATTAATCTTTCTTTGGAGATAATATCCTACAAGTTCTTCCTCAGTAGGATGAAATCTAAAGCCTGGTGGCACGCATGATTCCAATTCCATCATGGATCTTCTCCTGGAAAACATGAACAAAAATATTAACAATTGAAGTGAAAGCATAAATCAAGGCTTTAAAACAATGTTGTAGGATAATGTGAAGATATATACATTCTTGTCCCAACAAACACAGGGTTGAAGTTAGTTTTTGGCGTAAGCCTAAATACAAGGGCAAGTTAGAAGGAAGACATGAATTGCGAATGCTTTTTACACAGGATAATGGAAGTAAACGCACATGTTTTGCCTATATATGTTACTGTCATAATGTATACAAGCTTCATTCCTCAACTCTTGAGTTGCAAGAGTGGCTATTTTTATTATAACAGTGGGTGATGAATGATGACTTTATGGGACCCAAAGCTGGTTGGCCCCTGCATGCTTTTCTTTTTCAATCTTGTAATGAAATAAAAGAAAAAAGAATGGGGGTTTTTAGTTTTAACCTAAGAGTAGTGGTATGGTTATGTTTGGTGGAGTTGCATGAGCTTAGGCAGGGGCAAATTGAGCATAAACTTTTTTGCCGAAAAGCTTGACTTTGTTTGCTGGCACAAACAAGCATGGTGTTTCTTTGAGTGCAGTGCACTCCGTGGTGGTGTTAGTGGATAATATGTTTTCACACCCCACCAACTATCTCCCTAGATTTAGCCGGCCTCTTACTTTAAACCTTTTTTAGACCACTATTGGTGTTGGACTAAAATTACACCCTCGAATTCTACTCGAAGCTTCATCTTCTCCAGCTTAGATCTACTTACCACATTGATACTACTTGATCTATAATGCATGGTTTAGAAAAAACAAACCATACTAACACAAATCTAATATACTTTTGAGTATATATGCATGAAAAAACCTAATGAAGATTGAAGAACCCTAATCGCAGTACTGCAGATTCTATACATATTAAAGACACGTGTATATGTATATGCATATGTATTTATACTCACAAGATGAAAATATTGGGATCCTTGGCTAGCTTGTTGTTTGATTGAATATACTGTTGGCGGAAGATGGAAATGAGAGAGTTTATAAGGAAGTGTTAGTGCTGCAAAGGGAGAGAAAGGGTTGTTATATATGTGGAAAAGAAGATGAATTTGGAATGTTTGGAGATGTAAAGAAAGAAGGTGAAGATATAAATATATATATAGTTGGAGAAGAAGGAAAGAGGTATTTGATTGCGCGTGGGGTGGCAGAGGTTTGTTTGGACGGCGTGGCACCAAATTTCACGCCACCCCCACCCTTCTCTTCCCACCGCAATTTTATGTCCTAAGATTTTCCACCCCAAAAACAAAACATAACAAAACCAATATAAATTATTACTACTTATTTGACTCTTGACCTAAACAATTTAATTCTCCAAATATTTAAAATAAATGGGATATAAATTCTATGGTTTGTGTATTTAACCATTACCGGCTATTATTATTATTATTTGTATGTAGACAATTGAACATTCCTTCCCACAATTCAGCCCTCCTCTCTGGCTCTGTGTTTGGTGCGCCGCCCTTTGCCATTTGGCATGTCTAAGTTGGTGACAAGTGTCGGGTATACAAGCTGTCTCTGTCAAGTTAAATAGGATAAAACATTTGTGTTATCTGTCTCTTTCTGCTTTGGGATACAATATGGGTTTTGAGACAGACAACCAGAGATGAGTCCCACTAAAGCTACAGTCCTTTTCATCATCACCTGTCCTTGGCTTTTTCTCCTTTATTACTTCATAATTGTAATTTATCTCCTAATTAGGCAATTTTGGGTGAAAAACCCCTTTTAAAATATTATTTTTAATAATGGCTCCCAAAAACATTTATTTGGCAAAATGACCCCCTTTCTTGCCAGGTCGGCAGACCTCGCGTTTTGTAGAACGCGAGGTACGTTATCGCGTTGTACAGAACGCGAGGTCTGTCGAGTTGGCGTTCCAGTCCGTTTTAACGGTTTAACAGTACCTCGCGTTCTGCAGAACGCGAGGTCCACGAGAAATTGAAAAGCCGGCTTAGAATATATCGGACGGACCTCGCGTTCTGTAGGACGCGAGGTCTGCCCAATTCCAGCCTAAACCGCAAGCAAAAACATGCTAAGTAGGCCTGTTCGAACCCAATTTCGAGCGTGTAAATGGTATATTTTTAGCGATCATCGAGTTTGGAGTCGTAGTACTGAAAATTGTCTATCGTATGACACGAACATAATTAATTTCCGTCCATTCTACAATGGTTTAAAATGGCTTCGAAAACCCTATGCTAGCATACTTTTTTCGATTGAAGTTGTATTTCAACTAATGTCGATAGGCATGTTCGAGCAGAATTTCATACGTATAAATTTTAAATTTTTAGGTAACATCGAGTATGGGGTTGTAGTACTGAAAATTCTCTATCGTATGACACTGACACGGTCAATTTTCGTCAATTGTACATTGACTTATCGTTGCTTCGAAAACACTATCATAAAATATTTTTTTGAATGATTGAAAATATAAGATGGCGTACTGTATAAATAGAAGTAAACTGACTTTATTGATTAGATTGTCATGTGCGAACTCGCATATACAAATTAAAAATAATTAATTAATACGAGGGGCTGAGCGATTAGGACACTTAGGAGCTGTGTGCCCAGTATTTCGACATATAGAACAATGCTTCTTTTGTCCGGTTTTCTCTCGATGTTCGACCAAATCCTCGGCACAATATATTCTTGTAGAAGGTGGACGTCCTTTGGCTCGTAGTAGTGCTGGATCTGGGCGTATGATCGGTTCAGTGTCCACAGCATTTGGATCAACCTCATTTCCGATTGGAGGAAACTCTTTTTCGTAAACTTTAAGCACCGTTTTGAGTAAGTATATCGGATCAACCATACGAATGTATTCTATTCGTTGGTTAGTGCAAGCAGCAATGGCGTGTGCGCACGGGTATTTGAAAGTTTGGAATATTCCGCACTCGCAGGTTTTTGCCCTCAGATCTACAACGTAAGCGTTGTGCTGAATGCCTTCTAACCGCCTGGAAAATTCCGCAACACGAAACAAGTGTCCTTGTCGCGAGAAGAGGGTTGCTTGCACCTGTCTTGATTGGGCCACTTGAATATGCAGTCTGTCGCGGAAATCTGGATGAACTTTGTGTCCACCGGCCATGTACTCAGTTGCTTGCTTGCCCAAGGTTGCAAAAAGGGTAGCTAAACGATAATAGGTCGCCTTGACAATGGAAGTGATAGGCAACTGCCGAACTCCCTTCAGTGATGAGTTCACTGCCTTAGCCAAGTTCGTTGTCATGTGACCATAACGTTTACCTTCGTCATACGATCGAAGCCATTTTTCTTTTGGGATTTTTTCAAGGTATTCAGCTCCCTCTTTGTTTCTCGCTCTCAGTTCCTCGAGCATTTCAGCCACCTCTTGTTTGTAGTGCGAGTTGCCTACGAGATGACAGTTGAATAGTTATGGTCGAAAAACACATGAAAAAAGGTCGTAAATTGAAGCGAGTAACAAGTAATATAGTAAATGAAAATGTCATAAATGACGTACCCATATCGAGCACCATTTGACGTTCATCACGATTCTTGTATTTCAGCAGGTAGTTTGCGGCTATGTGCCGCAAGCAAAAACGGTGGTGAATGTATGGAGGCTTCCAATAATCACCCAAATTTTGTATCGCCCACAGCAGCGCTGTGCCTCTGTCAGAAATAACACACACCCCTTCATCACTTCTTCTTCGTATTACAGGATCAAGGACATATTTTCGTAGGTTCGTAAGGAAGAACGTCCAAGACTTCAAATCCTCCTTCGGGACGATTGCGAATGCAACAGGAACGCATTTGCGATTGCCGTCCTGTGCTATAGCTAGAAGTAGGATCTGTGTATATTTTCCGTACAACCATGTGCCGTCGATTTGGACCATCGGTTTGCAGTGCTTGAATGCGTGGATGCACTGGGGGAAAGTCCAAAATAACCGGTGGAATTGACAAACACCTCGGACGACACGATCATTTTCGTATGCCAGAACCGTATCAAGTTTGACAACCATTCTGGGGATATGTTTCTGCAGGAGATTAAGCCACGGGCGCAACTCTATGTAAGATTCCTCCCATCGGCCATACAATTCCTCTTTGGCCTTTTTCCTTGCATACCATGCTTTCGAATAACCTGGACGGAAGCCGATGACAGCTAGAGCTGCAGCCTGACATGTGGGGACCGACACAGTGGGATTTGTTTTCACCATTGTGGAAAAGATGTCGGCGAGGTACTTTGCATCCAGGTTCTTGTGATCCTGGTTGAGGCTACCAACGGTGCATGTATGGGGCCCCTCAAGTTTTGTTATTTTCCAACGGTTGCCTGCCCTCTTCAAGTTTGATATACGAATTTTCCATTTACAGCCTTGATCCTTTTGGACGCACTGAGCCTTGTAGTATTTTGCTTGGGTTTTCTTCACCGTCGTCTCAACATTATGACGAAGGTTGTACTTCTTAACTGCCGCCACCGCAATTTCCTTGTTCGCGAATGCCATACCAATTCTTAGTTCACCATCAGAACAGTGGAGTCGGCCATCTATTGTGTCGTCATGGGGAAAATCAGGGACGTCCATTGCATCCATATCAACCGTTGTGAAGTGGGATGGTGGCTGGAACATAGAAATTGGTCTTGCGTGTACAGGAAAGTTGGTGGTAGTCGGTTCTTCGTCCAAATCTGGTGGTGGAACGGCAGTGTCTTCTGGGTCTTCTGGTAACTCTGTCAAGTCTTCTGGTTCCGGATAAAATGGCCCCAGCTCGTCTCCGTCTGGCCCGGGTTCTCTAATCGGTTCTTCGTCAGCAGCATCCTCCGGGAGCTGGAATAGTAGAGCTTCTGGAATCACTACCCTTTGAGGCGACGATTGGGGTCGAGGAGCGGGAGACCTCTCACGAGATCGCTCAGGAACCTCATTTCCAAGACCAAAATCAAGATCACCATAAGAAGAATGTATTCCCATTGATGGTTGAACGTACTCCGTGCTAGGGACATACGTTGAGTGTCGTCCATATGATGAATCATGGTCGTGCATAGCGTAAGAAGACGACGCTCCCTCACCCCCAAAAGAAGAATGTCTCCCCATAGATGGTTGACCGTAGTCGGTGCCAGAGACATACATTGAGTGCCGGCCATATGATGCTTCATGGTCGTGCGTAACGTAAGGAGCCGACGTTCCTTCCCCCCCAAAACTATAAGGATTGTATGGATTGTATGGATCGTATGGACTGTACGATGCATTTGTCGGTGCACCGAATTCATCGTTTGGGGGTTGGTTGAGGTCGAACCCGAGACTAGCTACGCAGGACTGCCTTGGAGGAGCAGATGACGATGCACCAACTTCGTTGTCTCGACAGAGTAG
Source organism: Hibiscus tridactylites (assembly GCA_958450335.1). Lineage (NCBI taxonomy): Eukaryota > Viridiplantae > Streptophyta > Magnoliopsida > Malvales > Malvaceae > Hibiscus > Hibiscus tridactylites. The sequence goes on from OY288286.1 coordinate 66,706,478, forward strand.
GCCAAAATCAGGTCGTAGACCTGCGGTCGGGCTATCAACGTTGGCATTCGGATCGAAGTCGAAATTCGCCCGGCCCCAGCTTGGTATGTCGACAACTGGATGAGACTCGGAGAACGATACATACAGCTCGAGGGCCCCCCCGATTGAATACTCGAAGTGGGCTTCCATCATCATTTGCACATCAGCATTTGCCGCCACTTGGAATACAGTGTACCGTAAAGGGTCTATAGATATTGGTACCCGATACTTCACGTCGGACAAACGATGATTATTGAAATGAGGAACTTTTGCCTCCAGTTCCTTGACCAACTTCTTGAATGATAATCTCCTCGGAAGCTTTATCGTTACCGGATCTTCGCAGTAAAAAAGGACCCCCTGTTCAGTACCCTCGAATATCTGGCCATCGTAGTAAACTTTCGTAGTAACGCCTCGTCCGGCCATTTGAATATTTTGAAAGACTTTTGAAATTTTGATACTATTTGAAATTTTAGGAATTGATTGCCAATTGAAACTTATATTTTCGTTTTATGGTTAGGGTTCATATATAGGCAAAATTTAAAAGACTTTGCTTGTCCATTACCTAAAACCGATAAGCAGGTAAGGGATAGATTTGATGGGAGGCAGGAATGGCGTGTGTGTGCCTGGGAGACAGTCCCCTTACTTTCGACAAGTAAGGGATAGATTTGATGGGAGGCAGGGAACACCAGTACCTCGCGTTCTATAGAACGCGATATTCGTACCTCGCGTTCTATAGAACGCGATATTAATACCTCGCGTTCTATAGAACGCGATGTACTATAGATATCGCGTTCTATAGAACGCGAGGTCACTTCAGTGTTACTTTGTTTCAGACATTCCGTCAGAAGTTATAATAAGCGTACTATTCACTATTTGTTTGTTTCTGCAATTGAGAACATGTTCGAGAATTTTAGACAATTGTAGTATTGTAATTGATACTGGTGCCTATAATGTAATTTAGTACTAGTAATTTTACATTATTTGAAGTCCGTTTAACATTCATAAAGGATGAAATAAGACGTCATATAACATAATTGGAAGATCATTTCATAAGTTAATGGTTAATCTGAATCATCGTAGTCAGTGGACACGTCTGAACTTAGGTTTAGTTCTTCGATCATCTGTTGTTTTCTTTGTCTACGCCTGTACATAAAAAGTTGCAGCTCCTCCACAGCCGCATCAACATCCGGTGAAGACGGTGCGTGTTCAGTGTTCGGAGCAGGTTCTACGGGTGCAGACGTACTACCTTCGCCGGCGTTGACAAACTTAACATTGAAATCGACGTCTCTAGCTCCGACGGCATTGAGCCGGTCATACATGTTATGAACGTCTGTTTCGTTCGTAAGCTTCATAACGTAGTGCGTTTCATTAGCTGACGGTGATGGGATTCGACATTCCATGGCCGCAATTTGTTTGTCGGTGTGTTTACTAACCTCGATTGTTGTCAACTGTATTAAATCTTTCAGTGACATTTTCCCGGTGATTGTTGACTCAAAATAAGTATCGAGAAAATAAAATGTTGCCTTAAATTTTGCCATAAGCTGAGCAAGGATTGGGTGTTTAGAGAGAATTTGGAATGAGTAAATGATGGTGGAATTCGTGGGTATTTATAGGAAAGGAAAAACACCACATAAATAAATTTAAGTCGAATTTCATTTTACAAAACTTTCAACATGTATTCTTTAATAAGTAAATTGAGACAACTACATAAATTATCTATAAAATTCGAAACAATAAAATTTGATCGGAGGTCCCGACTAAAAGAAGCAGAGAGCGAAATCCAGATGTAAATGTTGACTGCCACGCCACATCTGAAATGAGTAAATGGTAGCAGCTTTGATTCACATTAACAAATGTAATCGGCACCCGCCGCATCTGAAAATGTCGATCTGAATCCGCCCCCGCTTCCTAAAAGTCATTTCTTTTCAAAACTGTAGCCGAGGATCCTCTCGACGGCGGCTACAGAAGCATCCATCGAAGCCACTACTGCAGCATACAACCTCCAAAATATTGCGATATGTCGGTAAATATTAATGTATGTACCCCCGATGAACACAAATCTTTAAGTGAACTCCAACTATCATAAAGGAACAATATTTCGGACATAAAAATTGCAACGGAAAAAAACTCAGCATTACACGAACTCATATTCAACTGACCTAAACTAAACTTAACTGCTTACAAAAATCCATCTCCCTGCATATATATATATATACACATAGACCTCGCGTTCTGTACAACGCGAGGTAAGGCTGACCTCGCGTTCTACAGAACGCGAGGTTGCCACGTCATTCACCTCTATAAATAGCAAACTGGAGTGGCAAGGAGCACCGAGATAAATTTTTCATCATATTCACGTACGCAGTCAGTTTTCGCTTGAAGCTACTAATGACAACATAGCGCATATTTTGGAAGTTTTGTTTTAATTTAACTTCCAAAATATTGTGCTATGTCGTTATTTTTAGTTACTACTGAAAATATAACGCGTATAAGGTATGATTCATTGTTGTTATTATTATTATTGTTCTTATCATTATTGTTATTATAATTACTATCATACTAATAATTTTTATTGTTAGTATCATTTATTATTATTATTGTTATTATTATTATTATTATTATTATATTTTTTCTTTTTATTTTTATTGTTATTATTTTTATTGTAATTGTAAATAAATAAATTTTGTTATTATTGTATATTAAATGAGTTTCCCGCTTTAAAAACTCAAATTTAAAAACCCCACGACCTCGCGTTCTACAGAACGCGATGTCTTTAGAACCTCGCGCTCTATAGAGCGCGAGGTTCCTTTCTGACCGTTCAGATAACGCGTCTGATCACTGACGCGCCTTTTCAGTGAACCTCGCGTTCTATAGGACGCGAGGTACATGAAAATCGCGTTCTATAGAACGCGAGGTTCATTAACCTCGCTTCCCAAGCGCCGCGAGGTCCTCTATAAATTGGAGGTTTTATTCCTAAAAACCTCCACAGAACGCGATTTCCATAGAAATTTCACAAAAATTTGTCAGCATTTTTTATATATCGTTTGATCACATGGAGCCCTTGCTACGCAACCGAGCGAGACACTGCAGTGAATATTGGCGCAACAATGAAGAGGTATTATTTTTTTCCCTTTTCATTTCTAAAAAAATTTACTTTATTAAATTTTATTCTTTTATTTTTACTAACTATTTTATTTTATTTTTTTCAGGGATACGAACGTAACTTACAATGTTACGTTCACCGTATCACCGTCGCACCCATTCCTGCTGTTGCCCAATTGATTGAGCAGGCTGGTTTTGGGCACATAGCTCGCTATATAGGGGGGGTGAAGGTTAGACCGTCGTTGATCAGCGCGCTGATAGAACGGTGGAGACCCAAGACGCACACATTCCATCTTCCATTTGGCGAGGCAACAATTACGTTGCAGGATGTTGCCTACATTCTCGGGTTGCCTATAGATGGCAACGTTATTACTGGTGTAGCGATGGGACATTGGCCACTCCTATTTGCTGAACAAATTGGGGTGATGCCCCCTGATAGAGCGTGGGACGGAGGGAAAATTTCTCTACTGTACTTGGAGGAGAACTTTGGAATCCCTCCCCCGATGCGGATGATGTTACACTTGAGGTATTTTTTTATTATATTTAGTATGCTTTTATTACATTTATTATTAAATTAAAATTTTTTATTTGCATATTAGTGTTTAGGGAATTTTTTACGAGGAATAGGATACTTAGGATACTTTATTAAATATTTAGGTTGCCTACATTAAATATTTAGGATACTTACAATTTTTTATGATAAATTTTTAGGATGAATTCAGTAATTATTTAGGGTACTTTATTAAATATTTAGGTTTAGGGTTTAGGGATTTAGGATACTTACAATTTTATTATTTAGGATGAACTTACAATTTTTTTAATTAGGATGCCTTTATTAATTTATATTTTCACAGCGGTATGCGCGAGCCCACATCTTGCGCATTATTGGCGGGATATTAATGCCCGACAAAACTCGCAACAAAGTGCACGTTATGTGGCTTCATCATCTAACAAATTTAGCCGAGTCTGGACAAAAATCTTGGGGGTCGGCTGTCTTGGCATTTCTTATCAGAGACCTCTGCAGAAACGTTGACGCCTCCAAAGCATCGATGGGAGGATGCTGTTTATTCCTCCAGGCTTGGGTTTGGCTTCGGATCCCTACTTTGGCACCACAGCTTCGGATTCCCAGTCCTCTGTCATTTCCGCTTATACGGAGGTACTACATAATCTACTATATTTTTTTATTCAATTATTTTATTTAACGGTCTTTTTCATTATTTAAAGGTGGTCCGCCAACCTATCCCACGTCAGCCTACCGGACTCCCAGAAAGAATACAGATATGCATTCGATGGCTTGACGGAGGACGAGGTAATTCAACAATTATTTTGGTTTTTTCCATACTATTTTTTCCAATAATATTTCATATAGAAATTTTTACTAACTTTTTTCATTCTTTTTAGTTCGTGTGGACGCCCTACGATTCAGAGGAGATTTGCAACATTACTCCAGCAGCTATTGTGGAACAGCGACATCGAGACCTCTGGATTTCCGTAGTTCCGCTCCTGAACTACGAAGTTTGCGTGTGGCATTCTACGGATCGGGTACTCCGACAGTTCGGGTACATCCAAGATGTTCCACGCCCTCCGCAAAATATGGACGAGTTCCACCATCTTACGCGTCAGGGGAAGACGGAGACTGACTGGGCCGAGCACCACGCTGTCTGGATAGCGCTTTGGGGTCAATGATTTCACAGACGCCCACATTTTCTCCAACCAATTATAGAAGGGGGTCCTTCGGTCACTTTCAATTATGACCAGTGGTATAGGGACAATGGGATGCGACATATCCTTACTCCGGAGGAGCTGCAAGCCGGGCTTCCCCAGCGACCCCAAAACCGCCCACGCGGGAGCGGGCGAGCGAGCCAGAGCCAGTCCCAGCCCCAGAGGCAGACCCAGAGGCAGTCGACGCAGCGCGGTCGGAGACCACGGTATGACACTCCAGGGGCATCATCTTCTGCCCCACCATTGCATAGCGGTCCATCGACTTTCCAGCAGACGATGCCTCCACCCCAGTTCGGCTCCACTGATGCCTATCGCCCCCAGACGCCCACGACTGACCTTCTACTTATCGATTATCCACCTCAGTATGAGTTTCATATGGTGGAAAATACGCCGATGGGTAGTTTGTTTTACTCCCCGCCTAGGCCCAGCACAGATCCGCAGATCGCGCACGATGGTCAGGATGATAGGGACCAGGGACCACCACACGATGGACAGAGGAGGTATCCGGATCGTGAGCGTCATCCACCCGACTGCGGAACCGGTGGACATAGGCATTTTTAGTTTTTTTTGTTGTTTTCTATTTATGTTTTTAATATTTATGTAAAACACTTTAAAATTTTATAATGTCGTATTCTAATTTTATTTATGAATTATAATTTTGTTTGCATATTATAATTAAACTTTATAATATTTATTTAATTTTTGTTTTTAATAAATTTAATAGGATTAAAAAACAGAAAATCGACATTAGTTGAAATACAACTTCAATCGAAAAAAGTATGCTAGCATAGGGTTTTCGAAGCCATTTTAAACCATTGTAGAATGGACGGAAATTAATTATGTTCGTGTCATACGATAGACAATTTTCAGTACTACGACTCCAAACTCGATGATCGCTAAAAATATACCATTTACACGCTCGAAATTGGGTTCGAACAGGCCTACTTAGCATGTTTTTGCTTGCGGTTTAGGCTGGAATTGGGCAGACCTCGCGTCCTACAGAACGCGAGGTCCGTCCGATATATTCTAAGCCGCCTTTTCAATTTCTCGTGGACCTCGCGTTCTGCAGAACGCGAGATACTGTTAAACCGTTAAAACTAACTGCAACGCCACGTCGACAGACCTCGCGTCCTGTACAACGCGATATCGTACCTCGCGTTCTACAAAACGCGAGGTCTGCCGACCTGGCAAGAAAGGGGGTCATTTTGCCAAATAAATGTTTTTGGGAGCCATTATTAAAAATAATATTTTAAAAGGGGTTTTTCACCCAAAATTGCCTCCTAATTACAACTCTGCCTCTCTCTTCTTCTTCTTTTTTGCTTTTTAATTTACATAATATTATATATTCATTCCCTAACTAAGATGAATATCCTTATATATATATAGTGCTTTTGGAAGAGATGGAAATTCTCTACCATTTTCGTTGCTACTACTTATGTTTCTATACTTAAATTTTAAGTTTATGGTTTAAGATTTAAAGTTTTAGGATAGAGATTGTGGTTAAAGTTTAAAAAATTTAGGATAGAATGTATTTTTAGAGTATATGGTACAAGGTTTATGATTTAAAATTTAAGGTTTAAACTTAAAATTTAATTTTGTAATATTTTTTTAGTGTTGAAGGTAAAGAATTTTTATATGTTTGGAAGTTGGTTTTCACTCAAGCTTCTACCCTAATTATAGATAAAAACATATAGCTATTAATAATTGTAATCCAGTGTTCCATAATTACATTTTTGGTTCAATTTATTTTTTAACATACTTCGATCCTAATTTTTTTATAATTTGATCTCAACCTCTATAATACAAACTCTATATTATACAAATTACTCAGTAAAGTAACAGTATAATAAATTAATCAATTAATTATTCATTCGGTTGACACTAATATTATTGTACTAGAGATCGCTAAGTTTGAGTGAATAATGTCCATCCATGTGATTATAATTAGTGAGAGGAGGAATTAAGCATTGTTGAGAAAAAAATGGATGAAATTTTAATTAATTACTTGACCCAGTATGCAGTTAGGATTTGTACCTTATCGACTACTAGTAATACTATTTAACTCCAAAAATAAACTTAGAAACTCAATACACGTTTCTTTTAATTATTTTTTAACTTATAAAATATAAAATAATAAAATATCATATTTCTAATTTTGTATATAATATTAAAAAAATTCACAGATAATTATATGAATAAAACAGTAACTCAAACTAATGCATTTGGCCTAACATTAAGAGAGAGAAAAAGACGTGAGGATCAGGTCAAGCAAACTGAGGGTGGGAGACCGACCGAAATGCAAATGAATAATCAAGTGCACATGCCTAAGAAATTGATGAATATTTATTGAATCTGTGGCTTTATACGTACATATATATAATATATGAAACAATGGGCGTGCAGACCAGTATGTCTTTGTTGTAAAATGCATGTTTTTTTACTCAAACTAAGCACACTTGTGAAAATCATATTGACGTGCACAAAGTTCAGCCACATATCATTATTAGTTAACCTTCACAAATTCTATTAGTATGCTAATGTAAGACTAATTACTCTCTTTTTCTAGAAGAAAATTTATGCGTCAAGTCATCCAGGAATTCGCTGGTCTTCGATGAAGATGGTAATGGTTGATGTAATCTTAGTGGCCCCACAAAATTTTACTAACCAGCATTTTAAACACATTATTTACTAATGTTATTTATATTGTACTCCTAACATTTTTTTTGATAGAAAGGGTATTGTTATTACGTGTCTCGTTAAAAAAATCTTCTAAATCTAATAGAGGGAAAAGAGTACACGTGATAACAAGGTTACATTCAAGACATCAACTTAAGCATTCAAGGGTAACATGTCTTCACGTATAAAAGATCAACAACATAGGCCCGGGAAGATTCAAAAGAAACCAGCTCCAAATCTACAGAACTAGCATGCTTTGCCAAGGAATCGGCAACTCGATTCTCATTCCTAGAGATAGCGCAATAAGAAACTCGCCAATCCCTCTGATACAACTGTAGAATATAGCACGTAATAGCAAGAACATAACCACCACGATCATCTCGTTAGATAAGCTTAATGGCTTCAACATTGTCAGACTCAACTAAAATGCAACGCAAACCTTTCTCCCAAACAAGGGAAAGTCGCAAGTAAATGTCTCACACAACCCAGCCTCTAGTATTGAGCAACACCCAATGAACTTACCTGTAACACCCGAGTTTAGGGGTTAGGTGAAAATAATATTTTAATATTATTTGGGCTCGGTTTTATAATTTAAATAATATTAAGGGTTTTTGTTTTCAAATTAATTAATTTGGGTTGACCATGTTTTAAGATTAAACTCCAATTAGCCATGGATTTTCCTTCCTTGTAAATGTCCCATTTCATTAAGGGTAAACAAGTCTTTTGAGCCTTAAAATATAACACATGTCAAATAAAACACCCACCTTTCTCATCTTCTTCCCCTCCCTCTTTCAAACCTAACGTCTTCTTCTTCTCTCCTTGGGGGTTCACTATTCCATCACCATACACTCACATCCTTGGTGATTTTTGAAAGGTAAACATGTTTCTAGCTTGTCCTCACTTCCCTCTACATGCTCATACCCTTAGTTTTCATTAAAACTCTTGTTTTTGTATTATGAAGTTTTAGAGTTTGAAATTAAAAATGTTAACTTTGTTAACTTTAAGTTGAGCTTTTGATTTGATGATGATAGATGAGTCATTTGTTGTTCAAAAGGTCCAATATATCTAATTTTTATAAGGTTTTATAATGATTTCCGGAATTGGGTTTCAAGGGGGGGTTTTGAGGGTTTTAAATTGGTTTTTGGGGTTGTTTAATGTTGAATTTTGGGGGCTGTTGGTAGTATTATATATGAGGGTCACTTTGGGTGTATTTGATGGTTGTTTGGATGCTCGAAATGGAAGATTTCAGTGGGTTTTGTGGGTTGCTCGAAAATTCTGTTTTGGACTTGTTTTGGGTGTTGAATGCTTGAAAATGTTATTCCGGGTTAGTTTCGATGATGAGCTTTTGATTGTGGATGTTTTGTTTATTTTTGGGATTGATTAGAATCAAGTTTGGGCATCGGCGAAGCATTGGAAGTAAATCCGGGAAGTTGAAGGTGGTTGCTTGCTTGGTCTTTGAGCATGGAAGCTTAGGTGAGTGGTTAATTGTTTTAAATGGTTTTAAAATGGTTGGTTCGAGTACATGGACTAGGTTGGGCTTGGTAGACCCACCTAGAGTTAGGATTAGGGTGGTAGCCTAATCCTAAACTTGATCTAGAGCCTTTGGATGAACTCATTTATGTGGTTGTGTATGTCTCGTATGAAATGTGATATGAATGATTGTGTATATTGTATTATACATGTGAGGTGAGATATGACTTGTGATGCTTGAGACATGCATGATGATGGTTGTTGGTGAGTACGTGCTAAGCACGGAATTGATTGAAATGAGTAATGTGAAATGAGTAAATGTTGGCACTAGTATACTTGAATACAAATGATCGATCATTAGGATGTTAGTGTGCACACATGAGTCAAAAGTCGCGCGTGGCCTTGGTGGCGTTGAGTCACCAAGGAGGAGTACGGGTTCGCCCGGAAATTGTATTTAAATATAGTCGGTGATGAGTGGAATCCCATCGACGGGACGTGAGGATGAGTGGAATCCCCTCCGCGAGACCGATGATGAGTGTAATCCCACCGTGAGGTAATGTGGTTGTTGGATGTGAGTTCCAACATGTCTATCCGCGTATTCGGGTCATAGCTAGGTGCCAATGTTGGTTGATAAATGTATAAATGTGTTGAGATTTATGATCTTTATTTGGATGTTTAAATGTGACTACTTGTGTTGAGGATTTAGAGCTTGTTGATCATGACATTTACTTGTATATTGATCATGCATCTTATCTTGTGGCTCTTGTGGATCCTTGGTATATTTGTGTAATGCCTTGGCTAGATCGTGCTCGGACACTGCAATGTTGAGGTTTGTTTTTAAGAGCTCACCCTCACTAAGCATCATTGCTTACGCTCTCTTTGTTCAACATTGCAGATCCTTAGTTCGTGGGTTGCTTGAGCAAGTGGAGGGCCTCCAAGTGTGGTTCTTGGTTTTTAAGATCAACAACATAGGTCGAGGGAGATTCAAAAGAAACCAGCTTCAAATCCACAGAACTAACATGCTTCGCCAAGGAATCGACAACTCGATTCTCATTCCTAGAGATAGCGCGACAAGAAACTCGCCAATCCCTCCGATACAACTCTAGAATATAACGCGTAATAGCAGGACCATAACCACCACGATCATCTCGTTCAATAAGCTTAATGGTTTCAACATTGCCAGACTCAACTAAAATGCAACGCAAACCTTTCTACCAAGCAAGGGAAAGTCCCAAGTAAATGCCCCACACAACTCAACCTCTAGTATTGAGCAGCATCCAATGAACTTACCAAACCCTACTATCCAAGTTCCTAAGTGATTCCGGATCACACCACCACATTTAGCATGCCCACTTTGCCCGGATCGCGAGCCATCTGTATTAAGCTTTACCCATCCCATAGCTAGCGGTAACCAGCGAAGACACATATCCCACCGACCTACTGAATGCGATTGTTGCTCACGTCGCCGCAGAAGCGCCTGGGCAGAAGACTCAGCCAGCCATGTACTTCGAGATAAAATGGATCCCCACTCCTCAATTTCAGTCCCAAAGACCCTTGCATTGCGCTGAACCCACAAGTTTCATAACACCGAAGTGAAAATTAAATCCCAACTACTAGAATTGTTGGCAAAAGACGAACTATCCACAAGATTTTGCTCTATCCATTGACGAAAAGGTAAACTGAAGAAAGCTGATAGTTTGGACGGTGGCACAAGCAGATTCCAAACTGACTGGGCTACACCACACCGACGAAGAATATGATCCACCGTCTCATCAAAAGAATGGCAAATCGAACACGAAGAATCAATGGTAAAATGGTGGCGTGCGCGCTCGACATTTGTCATCAGTTTGTCACAACGTGCGAGCTATAAAAAGATTTTGATTTTCTGCATGTTGCGAAATTTATGGATCAACGTCCATAAACGATCCTGAGTGCCAGAAGGTGGTCCAATCTGTAACTCATAAGATGACTTAATCAAAAAATGATGATCCACACACAGTCCCCATCATACAATATCGTTCAGAAATGTAGGATCCGATTGTTTCAAAGCCGCCAGCCGTAGAAAAATGGGCAGAGGCAACACCTATTGCAAATTCGACTAGCGTCAGTCGCTCAAAGCATCAACCATCGCAGCTACAAGGAGTTGAGGCAGTCGCGCCCTGTCCAAATGAAGCACATGTGCCGCAAGAATCCTAACCTCAGGTAACCAATTATCATTCCAGAAGTCAGTATTGTGTCCATTTCCAATGTGCCACGATAAATTACTAAAAACATCCGGCCAAACTAGTCCCAAAGCATTCCATAACCGAGAACTAGATGACAACGAAGGAAAATTTGACTCATCGGGATGCCATTTATACTTAGCTCGGAGGAACCGAACCCATAAAGCATCCTTTTTCACCACAAGGAAAGAAGACCAATTTCATAAGAAACGCCTTATTCATATGTTCTAACTTACGAAAGCCAAGACCCCCATACACAACTAGCTTACACACGTCATCCCATCATACAAGATGGACTCTACCCTGATCTAATGTAATGCCCCAAATGAAACGCTTAATCAACTATTCTAGTTCAACATAAATTTTCTTAGGCAAGACAACAGACTGCATAGTGTAAATTGGAATAGCCGAAAGCATCGTCTTAGCCAAAGTAATTCAACCCGCCAAGGACCAAGTCTTAGCCTTCCAACCACTAAGAAGTTTCTGCACCATTTGTACCAAGTAACTATAAATGGATGAAGTAACACGATTATGTAGGATGGGGACACCCAGATATTTTCCAAGATCATTCACTTCAACAAAACCAAAGTCTGCATTTAACGCATGTCTAGTATCCGAAGGAACATTAGCCGAATAAAAGATCTTAGTTTTAGGCATACTGACCTTTTGACCAAAAACAGCACCAAACTCCTAAAGAATTTGAGTGATTAGTGCCATTTTCGAGACAGAAGCTTTGGCGAATAACAACATATCATCTGCAAAAAAATAAGTGTGAAATAGCAGGACTAGTCTTAGACGTTTTGAACACCCTCCAAGTCCCACTAGTACACTCCTGTTGAATAGTCTGTGCCACTCGTTCCATACATAGCACAAATAAGTATGGGGATAGCGGATCACCTTGGCGGATGCCCCTGGAAGGAATAAAAGCCTTAGTTGAGGACCCATTCTAGAGAATTTGTGTTGATACAGTTGAAACACAGTTCAAAATAAGATAGTGTAAATCCACTAAAATCCTAATGTCGGCAAGAGTGTCATCAATAAAACTTCACTCTAAACGATCATAAGCTTTCTCTAAATCAACTTTGATGGCCATCAACCCCTGCTTACCTTTCTTTTTACGCGTTGAATGAACTATCTCCTGTGCAAGGATTATATTATCAATGATCGCCTTACCAGGAACAAAACTAGTCTAAAATTATGAAATCCAATCCGAAAGATATGGCTTCAAACGGTTGACAATAATCTTAGTTCTATCTTTGTAAACCATGTTACATAGCCCGATAGGTCAGAATTGAGATATGGATTTAGGCGTCTCCACTTTCGGAATAAGAATAAGTAAAGTACGGTTCAAATTCGAGGGAATAATACCTTCAGCAAACAATGTATGGATTAGTGCACAAGTAGACGGACCAACAATATCTCATTTCTTTTGGTATAAGGTAGAGTGTAAGCCATCAATCCACGGTGCCTTAAGTAGACTCATGGCAAAGAAAGCCTGACGAATCTCATCATCCATAACCGGGCAAGAGGCAAGATTCAAGTTCGCCTCTACAGTGCGAGGAAAGCCACCCCGAATTGGATAATCATAACCATGTTGTCCCAAAGTCGTGAAGAGTGCACGGAAAAAAAATCCAATGTCGCTAATTGAAGCTCCCCTTGGTCATCACACCATTCAACGTCATTCAGCTTCAACCCTGAAATAAAATTCTAACACCTTCTATTCATGGTTGACGCATGGAAGAAATAAGTGTTCCGGTCACCCTCTAAGTCCATTATCAAGAAAAATGTGGTCTTTTTAAAGTATCGTCAATCCTCTTAAAGTTTTTTGAGGTTACATGTAACTTATTTTTACGCCTTAATCGTAGAGAATAGGTGAAGACCATCGTTTGTAACCGTAGTTGAAGTTTCTACCATTGCAGCAGATAATGGAAGTGGGTTGCAATTACAACCTTCGGGGGACCTCAAAATCCTTAATTGTCCATATCATCAAAGCATGTTTAGGGGTACAATTGACCGGTTAAAACGTCGTTGGCCTCGCCCCGGTTATGTACAAGATGTCATATTTGACTGGGATTAGTGGCCTAACTACCATAATATATTTTCTTCATTTATGTATTAGTTTGAAAAGTAATAAACTTACATTGTTATTATAACCCTAAAAAAAGCTTCAAAACCATTTTTCATGCGCTTCTTACACCTACTAATTAGAATTACAAATAAGTTATAATTGGAATTGCTTAACATCTAAAGATTACATCTACAATTACAATTTTTAGTTTTAAATAACTATTACTTAAAATTACAATTACAATTGTAAAAAAATTTACACCAATCAATGCGTATTCAATCAAACCATTTGTTGTTTCTCTCATAGAATTTATTTATAGACGATAAAATTTAAGATTTACGGTATAATTAAAAAATGGACCACGCGCTCTATATATAGCAAGGTTCATTGACGTGAGAATATGTACTTCTCCTGCCACGTCAGGAATCTCTACAGACCTCGCGTTCTGCAGAACGCGAGATCCATTTAAAACGTGAACATATACATCGCGTTTTGGAGGGTGCGAATGTTTGCATATATAAGGCAGAAATGAGGGCAAACAAATCCACCTCCATTTGCTATCGCTTTAGAAAAATCTGTATCAGATTCAAAGAGAATATACAAATGTTGCTACTAATGGCAGCATATCATGTATCAGGAAAATTGTTTTACAAATTTATCTCCTTGATATTGTGATATGTTGGTATAAGTAGTTGTATTTATACGGTGACTATATTATTTTGGTCGGTTAATAATATTGGTGATATGTGTCTTCCGTGTTTTGTTCAAGATGTACGACAAATCGCAATATTAGGGAATGAGTGGTCTTTTTTAAACGTCGGGATCAGTCTTGAGCTTTTGTTTGAGGTTGTCGGTAATTTCTTCGTATGCCTTCATCATGAAGGCTATAAGAAAACCACCACATGTAACATAGTTTGAGCCTTGAGCATCGTGGATGGTGATGATTATCGGGTACTCACGAAATCCACGAAGCTAGTCCTCGACTGTCTACATCGCGGAAGAAGTTTAGGGCTCCAACAACTAGGACGAACTATGACGCCATTTGTCTACATCAACAACACATCTCTCAGCGGTCATACAACCCGAACAAACTATGGCACCTCTCGTCTAAATCAATTCTTATGTAATTTATTTTGTTTACATGTTTAGGGGAACAATTGACCGCACGTTTAGGGTCGATTTTGGCTATCTACGTGGCCTAACCCAATAATTTATTTTGTTTGCACGTTAGGGGTAGGATTAACTTCCTTGAGCAATGAGGTCATTTGTTCCTCTAGCGTCCGAGATTCCTACATCTGGCTATTTAATTATTATTGTTTCTAAAATATTTAATGGGAATTATTTTTTAGATAAAAAAATAAAAATACAATTTACATTTTATTTGGGACTTCGATAACATCATCAGAAAACATTGCATACAGCTCAAGCTCAAGGGCCCCCTAAAAAAACTATAGGTAGGATTACACCATCAATTCCACATCAGTATTGTCCATAACGTAGTTTAATGAGTACGTTAATTGTTCTAACGACGTCGACGACACTTCAACGGTTTCAGCTTTTTTCCACGACCATGTGTAACATGTTTCTTCACTTCCTTCATCAACTTCTTATATGATAAGTTCATTGGCAACAGAAGCAATACGGTACTTGAAGATTGAAATACGACTCCGAGAGATGCATCAGCGGCTATTTGTTCATCGTAGTATACCAAAGTTGTAATAGATTCTCGTCTCGACATATTATATCGATCAAACTCTTTACAAATAATATTGAATAGTTGAGTAAGAAGAAGAATAATGAAGATGAGTTGTGAGAATATTCAGAGACTGTGATCCTCTATTTATAGGCTCAAAGGACATCGTTATATGCAAAGCGCGAGGTCCTATTGAAGGAAAATATAGATAATTATGCCAACTTATTCTTAATTTAGCATAATTGTCAAAATAATTAAGAAATTAATTAAAACGTCCAAAATAACACCGCTTTCTATCGACAGAGAGGTAACTTTTTTTCTTTTTTATAAAAAAAAGTTGATTATTTTACGTGTTGATTGCATTTAAAAAAATATTACATATCCATAGGTATGGATTACGCGAATGCGACGATTAACTTCCCAGATAAACTCATCAAACATGATTCTTAAGGCATTTCACATTTTTATTCATATCCAAAAACAAGCTTTGGAACCATTTTCAGGGTCATTTTTATACCGTTTACAATGTATGTTCTGTGCCAATATTAATCTCAAATGAAAGATAAGTTTCGATACTAGGCTTCTAACCTAAAATATTGCGAAGATTATTCTATTAATAACTCGGGAAAACACCTCCAACATGCCTACCAAGACATTTCAACTTCTTATTCATGGACAAAAATTAGAATTCGAACCATTTTCAACGTTTTTTATACATAGTGCAATGTCTCGTACGTGCCAATATCAGTCTCAAATGAAAGATAAGTTCCAATACTAAGTCTCTAAGCTTAAAAATTACCACAATTATCGGGCTAATGACACGATAAAATGCCTCAAACTTGCCTATACACCCTTATACTTCAGCATGGATTACGAGGACCTCGTTTTCTGCATACTGCGACGTCCCTTTAATTTCTGTCACGACCTCGCTATGTGCAAAGCGCGAGGTCCCTACAATAATTACTGCAATATAATAATGTGCCTCTTCAATATCTTGGGGACCTCGTGTTCTGAAAAACGCGAGGTCTTATCTAGTAATTTTAAATTACATAATATAAAAATTCAGTCTACGTCGGATAGACCTCGCTATGCGTAGAATGCGAGGTCATAAATCGTGTTTTTCAGAACGCAAGATACCCTTATATGGTCGATTTGGAGATTATTTTTCTAAATAATATTTATTTGGGATCGTTTATGTAATTAATTATTAAAAAACGTTTTTTATATAATAACGCCGAAAAAATTCAAATTTTGATATATTTCATTTTTTACGGGTATTATTACCGAAAAGAAGACCTACAATGTTAGGGTGGTCTACATGTTGTTACGTAATGATAAGGAATTATATGTATTTCTAATAAATAAAAACGAAAAGGCTAGTAAAGAATTCATTTGAAGTTGCAGTGACACATATTCATAAATATTTTTGAGTGTATACATACATAAAATTTTAAATTTTAAAGGTGGTTACAATTTATAAAGATTAAAAATTGTAAAGGCTAATTCATAAAATTTTAAAAAATGAAGCTAAATATATAAAATTTAAAATTTTTAAGGTGAGTACATGACAAAACTATATGTACATCCGCCATTGGATTGACAAAAATTTACCCTTCAAAATATAATTTATTTTTGATATTGATATTTGATTTATTGATGAATTAATATAAATTTAATATTGTATAAATCTATTGTAAGACAATTTATTTAATTTAATATATTTTATTTACAAAGTTAGAATTTAAACTATTAACTCTATTGAAAAATAATATGTGTTTTTAACTTTTGTAACTTTATTTCGAAGCAGTAAATATCATCCAAAAGAATGAAATGAAAAAGATTATTTCACCTTAACATTCATTTTATTTATATTTATATGTAAATATATAATACATAATTTTTTATAGAAGAAAAATATTGAAATTATTTTACTTAAAAGAAAAATCTAACAAATATTACAATTTTGTACAACTATTCCCCTATATTATTTACCCTTCCACTTCACAAAGAAGTGTTAAGTTCCCCCCCCCCCCCCCCCCCCCCTAGAAATATAGCACTAATTAATTAATTAATCAATTCCACGGTTTGCAATTTTTATTTTTTATTTGCTAATTAAGCAACATTCTCTAAGATGTCTCCCACGTCAATCGTCATCAACCACAAGAAATCATGATCCTAATCTGACAAAATCATCACAATCTGATGCGATCTATCCAATTGATTATGATTCATATATTTATATATATTAAGAATAGTCATTCATGGATTAATTAATCACTTTTTTTCTCATTGGTTACATTTCTCTTTCGTGGTTGATTAATTAGCAGTTAATTAATTATGGCTTTACTCATCATTTCAATTGGAAAAAGGGGTTTTACCGAATTGATTACATACTAATTTATGGATTTATATCATATACACTGGCATTAAAAAAATTAGTTTTCACAAGAGCCTTAGTTTTAGGGTTTATGTACTTAGTTTAGGGTGTGTGGTTAGGGGTTTAAGGGTAGGTGTTTGAAATTTAGGGATAATGGTTAGAATTTAGGGGTTAGAGTTTAGAGATTAAGGTTTAAGTTTTAGGGTACTATGTTGAGTAATTAGGTTTTAACCCATAAACCATAAATTCTATCTCTAAACACTAAATTGTATTCACAATCCCTAAATTCTAAACTACTAAAACTAAATCATTAAATCATTTATCATAAACTAAGTCTCTAAACACTAAAATTAATGCGCTCGTGGAAATTTTTAATTTTCACTGTCAGTGTACCAAATAATTATACATAATTTATTTCCTCATTAGATTCAATTTCTCAAATTATTAATTTTTCATCTAATTTAGCAAATTATTAGAAATTCTTAACCTAGTCCTAACAATACCATCAACGAAAGTGTAGTTTAATGGTAAGGTTGAGATTTTGAAAACCTTGAAATTATAAATTTCGAGTCTCATCATATGTATATCACGTTTGTCTTTTCTCTCGTATTTTATTTTTGTTTAAATTCAATAATGTGTTGGCTTAGTATAGATTTATTCTAGATTAGATTTGAATATATTTTAATTATTAATCGAACTGTATAATACAATGTTTGATTATGATGATAATTTTTTTTTTGAAAAATGACGGGTCTCGTTAAAAACCCCTCTAATCCTAGGTAGGGGAAAAAGAGTGCCCTATTTATTAGTACACCACCGGGGTATTAATCAAGAAGTACATCGAAAGGAAACTTCAAAACCGTAAAATACATCCCTCGAATATAAACCAAAACACCAACCTCAATCAGAATAAAGCACTACATGAAGCCTGAGTCTGGACGCAGTTGGAAAAAACACCTTCTTCGTGGCCAAACGTTTGCTCGATTCAGTGGAACGAGCTACCACTTATCACCAATGCGAAAAGGTTCAACGAAAGGTCCAAGCAAGACTCACACCAAAACCACTGCATTACTTCGATGATTTCAGGACAATGTTCGCTCGATTGGGAAATCTTACAAAGTCCAACAGATTAGGAACAGAATCATGCCATTTGCTTTTAACCCAATGCCCGATTCTCAGCATCAATGTATCTTGTGCAATTTTTTCACTCATTCTTTTTTTTGTTGAAAACTACCTCGTTCCTCTCCAACCAAATTGACCACGCAATAGCGAAGAAAGCCAAGTTCCACACTGATTTTGCGCGTCTCCTTATGGGTACACTACCCCATAGGAACAACAAATCCTTTATATTAGCCGGAAGCACTAGCTGAACGTTCCATTTAGAAGCCCAGAACTATCATATCTTCCAGGAGACATGACATTGACAAAGGAGATGGTCGCATGTTTCTTCACTGACACCGCAGAAAACACATAGTCCAGTGCCTATATTCGCCATTCCTCTCCTACTAAGGGCATGGAAAGTTGGAATTCTATCCAACATAGCTCTCCAGACAAATACTTCAACCTTCGGGGGAGCTAATCTTGCCCACACAAGCTGCCAAAGGTTGTTCGGGGTACCACCATTCGCGGAAATCAAACCACAATAATCCTTTGAGCTATACGCGCCATTCGGTGATCCATGCCAACAGATTGTGTCCTTCAAATTATTTTTCAGTTGAACCTGGTTTAGCACACCAAGGAATTCAGACCACATCCCTTCTTCCCACGATAGAAGCGCCCGCCTTAGATCAATTTTCCATGTCCAAACGCCCCCAGTGAAAAAACCAAAATCACGAACCATTCCCACCTTTTTGATGGCTAAATTAAAAATTCTCAGAAACGCAATTTTTAAAGGCAAAGGCTGGATCCAACTGTTTTCCCAAAAACTGATCAAACTACCATCGCCTAGTCTATAGTAGATGTTTCTCATGAATGTATCTTCCGGGTTTGAAATTGACTTTGTTATATTCCTCCAAACCCAAGAATGTTTCCTTACTGCTGCTTGCACAGGGAGCATGGCGTTAGGCTTATACCCGTATTTTGCGACAATCACATCCCTCCAAAGGCTATCGGATTCACGACTAAACCTCCACACCCACTTATTTAACAATGCCCTATTTTTTATCTTCACATCCACTAAACCCAGTCCACCAACGTCTCTCTGTTTGGATATACTCTCCCATTTCACCTAATGAATCGATCTCGTAGCATTAGGGGCCCAAATGAAGTGAGCTGATAATTTGTTAAGCTCGTTGGCAACCCCAGCGGGCAATTCAAACAGACTCAAAAAATAAATAGGGAGATTGTTAAGCATCGATCTTACCAAGCAGATTCTGCCCGCAATCGAGAGATATTTGTCTTTCCACCCGGCCAGCTTCTTTCTAACCTTTTCAAGGATCAGATTCCACAACAATAAGGAGTTCCTAGTCGCTCCCAAGGGTAAGCCCAAGTACGTCGAAGGGAGTGAGTTTGATACACATCCGAGGTCCTTGACCCATTCTTCGACACAGCTATTCTCCACTGAAATCCCAAATAAACAAGTCTTCTTCAGATTCAAACTCAAACCAGCCGTTATCTCAAATAATCGCAGAATTCTTTTGATGTTGACCACATTAACTTTGTTTGCTTTTGCGAAGATGATCAAGTCATCTGCAAATTGCAGATATGAAATAGGGAGCCCGGCAGATCCGACAGTTACCCCTTCAATGAGTCTGATGTTAACAGCACTACTAATGAGACAGCTCAGTGCCTCCCCGACGATATTGAACAACAGAGGCGAGAGCGGACACCCCTGCCTTAAGCCTCTCTTAATATTGAAAGGTTTGGATACTTTTCCGTTGACAATCAAGGAGATGAATGTTGTAGAAATGCAGTTAGAAATCCACAACCTCCACCTATTGCCGAAACCCATTTTTTCTAGAATTAGATCCAAGAAAGACCAATCGACTGTATCATAAGCACGTTTAAAATCAGCCTTAAACACCAACGATTCCTTCTTTCTCCTTCTTTGATCCTCTATAACCTCGTTTGCGATCAAAGCGCAATCTGCGATTTGCTTACCAGGGATAAAGGCAAACTGGTTTCTTCCCACTACCTCATTAAGACACAAGCTGAGCCTCCTCGACAGAACCCAAGCTAGGATCTTATATACGCTATTTACTAGCGAAATACGTCTGAAATCTTCCACTTTCTCAGGATGCTCTTTCTTTGGAATCAGTGATATAAAAGAATGGTTAAAGTATTTGTCCTTCACCTTCCCCTTGTAGAAATCATTGAAAAAGCACATCACCTTGTCCTTTAGCTGAAACCAGAACTTCTTGAAGAAATCCATGTTAAAACCATCAGGCCCTGGTGCTTTATTACCATCGGCAGACCAAATTGCGTCTCTAACTTCCTCCTCCGAGAAAGGGGCTTCCAACTTCCTAGAAGAGGCTACACTGATTTTCTTCATCTCACAATCGAACCTCCTAACAGGAAGTGTATCAGATCTGTTGAAGTTGGAACTAAACACTTCCTCAAATATTCGCAATATTTGATTCCCATCGGAGACCACATTCCCCTTCCAATCAATAGCATGTATGAAGTTTCTGCTCCTTCGAACCGAAGCCACCAAGTGGAAAATTTTCGTATTCTTATCGCCATCCGCAAACCACTTCACCCTCAATTTCTGGTGCCACTCACGCTCTTCTCTACGATATTGCATCCACAAATCGCTTCTAATTTTCCTACATTCCATATCCGAAATCGGGCAGGAACCATCAGTAAAAATCTTGTCTTCCAACCTAGACATCTTTTCCTCTAGGACTTTAGTTTGAGCTTTCTCAGACGCTCTAAATTTTTTTACCCACTCCTTGATTACATATTTTATCTTCTTCAGAGTGATACTCGTTGATCTGCCTTTGTACTCTTCTGCTGTTCACTTAATGATCTCGGCCAATTCAGGACATTCAAGCTAATGCGAAAAGAGTTTAAAAGACCTTGAACCACATTTCGGGCTCCCCTCAAATACAGAAATTGGGCAGTGATCGAAAAGACTCCTCGAAAGCGTGTTTTGTTGCATATCCGGAAACCATAACAGCACCTCTGGGGATATGATAATTCTGTCTAGCCGACTTGCTGCAGCCGAAACACCACCACGAAACCATGTATACTTGTTGTTTAACAAGGGAAGGTCTAAAAGATTACAATGTTGAATAAACTCAGCCAACAAATTCCCTCGGTCGCACCACTCTCCAGTGCCCCATCTCTTATCGGCATTCAACACACAATTGAAATCACCACAGACCATAACTGGTAAATTGAGGTTGGATAATTGGAGGCAGAGGTCATCAAAGAAGACTTTCCTATCACTCTGAACATTAGGGGCATATATGTTCACTACCCCACATTTCTTATTCATCGGCATCAATGACCCAACAAGAATAATAAAACGATTACCAATAATATGATGCTCCAC
Source organism: Hibiscus tridactylites (assembly GCA_958450335.1). Taxonomy (NCBI): domain Eukaryota; kingdom Viridiplantae; phylum Streptophyta; class Magnoliopsida; order Malvales; family Malvaceae; genus Hibiscus; species Hibiscus tridactylites. The sequence continues at coordinate 66,728,321 of OY288286.1, forward strand.
CTTAAATGAGTTTTCATCCCAAAGGGAGACCAGCCCCCCGACGCGCCTTGGGCTGGAGAAAATACAAAACCATCGAATCTTCTACCTTTTAATCGATTCAGCAACCTCGGTTTAATAGTACTTACTTTAGTTTCCTGTAGAAGGCATACCTTACAACGAACAGAAGCCACGACTTTAGATAACGCTCTATGTAACCCCTTGTCCCGGTCTGGCCGGATGACCGGTCCAAGTGAGCTACACGAGGAAAACCGAGTGAAAACCCCTTAAGGATTCCCCTCGGTTAGCAACCCTATTTTTTTTCATTTTAAATCTTGTCTAGATGAGTGTTTAATCCTATGTGGTCATACAGCGGAACAACATTCACGAGACAAACAAACGAACTCAACTTAATATTTTATAGCCCAATTTTAAGCTATAACTACAGGCGGTATCGATACCCTTAAGAGGTGTATCGATACCCCTTGACTAGGTTTAAGCTTTAACTGCAGGCGGTATCGATACCCTTAAGGGGTGTATCGATACCCCATTGACTATGTCAACTGGTCGAAGTCAACCCGTAGAGACCGTATCGATACACCCAAGGAGTGTATCGATACCCTCCCCAATGGTTGACTTCCCACGGTCAACGCTAAGATGATGGTATCGATACACCAGAGGCCGGTATCGATACCGATATGGACAGTAGCTCCAGTGACCAAAATGGTATCGATACACCCCTCAAGTGTATCGATACACGAGGCCTGAAACAAGAAGGTGGTATCGATACCGTACCAACCGTATCGATACCCCTGCACTGCAAAACCTCCCATACTCAGCAAAAACGATCAAGACTCGAGTCTAAATGCAATTTAAGACTTCCCTAGCCCCAACCAAACATTCCCACAACATTTACATACCACTTTATAGCCATACAAGCACCCAACATGTATAAACATCAAGGAAATCATGCAATAGACCTAAGATGGCATTCAAGCATTCAAAGTTCATACTTCAACATTCAACATGAAGGCAACCTCAAGAGACACATAGCTAACGTTCATAATAAGCAATTTAGGCATGGATTACAATTCATCATGGCAACACAAGCCATACAAAAGCAAGATGACAAGGAGTCTAAACAAGCTCCTAAACAACCAATAATTATCCATCAAAATAACGCATGTCCCATTGCTTAAACTATTACATGTTCAACATTTAAAATTCATACTTGATGTACTCAAGCCAACAACCACACTTGGAGGCCCTTCACTTGCTCAAGCAACCCACGAACTAAGGATCTGCAATGTTGAACAAAGAGAGCGTAAGCAATGATGCTTAGTGAGGGTGAGCTCTTAAAAACAAACCTCAACATTGCAGGGTCCGAGCACGATCTAGCCAAGGCATTACACAAATATACCAAGGATCCACAAGAGCTACAAGATAAGATGCATGAGCAATATACAAGTAAATGTCATGATCAACAAGCTCTAAATCCTCAACACAAGTAGTCACATTAAACATCCAAATAAAGATCATAAATCTCAACACATTGATACATTTATCAACCAACATTGGCACCTAACTATGACCCGAATACGCGGATAGACACGTTGGAACTCACATCCAACAACCACATTACCTCACGGTGGGATTACACTCATCACCGGTCTCGCGGAGGGGATTCCACTCATCCTCATGCCCCGTCGATGGGATTCCACTCATCACCGACTATATATAATTACAATTTCCGGGCGAACCCGTACTCCTCCTTGGTGACTCAACGCCACCAAGGCCACGCGCGACTTTTGACTCATGTGTACACACTAACATCCTAATGATCGATCATTTGTACTCAAGCATACTAGTGCCAACATTTTACTCATTTCACATTACTCGTTTCAACCAATTCCGTGCTTAGCACGTACTCATCAACAACCATCATCATGCATGTCTCAAGCATCACAAGTCATGTCTCATCTCACATGTATAACACAATATACATAAGCATTCATATCACATTTCATACGAGACATACACAACCACATAAATGAGTTCATCCAAAGGCTCTAGATCAAGCTTAGGATTAGGCTACCACCCTAATCCTAACTCTAGGTGGGTCTACCAAGCCCAACCTAGTCCACATACTCGAACCAACCATTTTAAAACCATGTAAAACAATTAACCACTCACCTAAGCTCCCAAGCTTAAAGACCAAGCAAGCGATCACCTTCAATTCCCCGGATTTACTTCCGATGCTTCACCGATGCCCAAACTCGATTCTAATCAATCCCAAACACAAACAAAACATCCACAATCAATAACTCATCATCGGAACTAACCCGAATTAACATTTTCAAGCATCCAACACTCAAAATCAAGCCCAAAACAGAATTCCCGAGCAGCACATAAAACCTACTGAAATCTTCCATTTCAAGCATCCAAACAACCATCAAATACACCCAAAGTGACCCTCATATATCATACTAACACTAGCCCCCAAAAACCCACATTAAACCACCCAAAACCCCCTTTAAAACCCTCCTAAAACCCCCTTGAAATACAAATCCGAAAATCATTGTAAAACCTTGTAAAAATTAGGTATGTTGGACCTTTAGGACAACAAATGACTCATCTAACATCACCAAATCAAAAGCTCAACTTAAAGTTAACAAAGTTAACATTTTTAATTCAAAACTCAAAAACCTCAAAATACAAAATCAAGTGTTTTAATGAAAACTAAAGGTATAGACATGTAGAGAAAAGTGAGGACAAGTTAGAAACGTTTTTACCTTTCAAAAATCACCAAGGATGAATGTGTATGGTGATGGAATAGTAGATAGGGTGAGAGGAGTTCTATTTCATGTTGGTGGAGAAGAAGATGAATAGGGGGAGTTGGGTTTTCTCTTTTAATTGTTTTGTTTCATCTTAAAAGTCAAAAGGCCATTTTGCCCTTAATGAAGGGAGACATTTACAAGGGTGGAAATCCATGCCTATTGGGTTTAAATCAAAATAGGCCCAACACAATTTATTTTGAAAGCAAAACCCGACATTATTTTAATTATAGAACCGAGCCCAAATAATATTAAAATATTATTTTCACCTAACCCCTAAACTCGGGTGTTACACTCTAAACTTCTCAGGTCTACCCAGCCCTCTCATATTCCAACTCAATATTAGAGAATTCATGAAAAATCCGTTAAGCAAAACCCGAAAATAGTGTCGTACCTTGCTTAATTTTCCTCTCTTTACTCTCGGTCGGGTTTAGACAAATTTCATTGGTGGTCCAAGCATAACTTGAGCAGAGAGAAGATAGGGGCAAGGAAATCAGGGAAGATTACCAGAAAGAGGGGTCGATCGATGCCAGTCCGTCCGTCATCACCTGCAGGTATGTCCTTGCCTACTCCTTTAGAAGATGAGAGTCCTGCTGCGGATATTGTGGATGCAACTGCAACGCTAAACCTCGGCAACCAGATGGGTACTTCCTTCAAAGTCCCTGAGAAGGAGGTCATTGAGCGTCTGGTGGAAACTGGTTTGAATGTATATTATTATAAAATGTTACGTTTTCTTCTTTTACTCTTCATTCATTTTAAACATTTTAACATTATACTCACTAATCGTACATTTGAATTAATTTTGAATTTAAATCAATTAATTTATCAAAGAAAATGAATTATTAAGGAAACACCTCAAAATCTCAATTTTTGAATAAACTAAAGAAAATAGTGAATATTATGAGATAATTTATAGGACGTTGTTGTTGAGTTTTTTTTTATATCAAGGTTTGGTGTGGTTTTATTTTTATTTCATGATCTATGGTGATTTCCAACGCATCAATGGGACAACCAGTGATTTTTGCTAAAGTAACATCAGAGTGACTTCAGAAGTCTGTATGTAGTCTTGCCAACTTTTCTTTTATTTACCTGAAGTAGGCATGTAGTCTAGCCATTTTTTTATTTACCTAAAGTCGGCATGTAATTTAATCGACTTTATTTTTCACCGTAGAAGTACAATAAATTTAAAAATAAAAGGTATAGTACAATAATTTAAAAAAATATTTTTCTAAACAACAATATTCAAAAAAAATTAATCGAAAAGTAGGTTAGCTCCCATTTTATATTTATGGTCGGATAGCAAATATTAGAAGAAAATGATGATTGCGATTGATGATGTTGTGAAAGAGTTAGCAAAGGATATCTTGTAAGAGATTCTGTTAGCATTATATTTAAGGCTTCCAAGCCTCTTTCGCTGACTAATTTGGACCTCATGAGTCATGCCTACCTATATTTTTCTTATCATAAAATAAGAATTAAAAATTAAAAATAAATTTAAACTCAGCAAGTATTCCAATAAAAAAACGAATAATTTTTATTTTAATAAACAATGTTAAGAATTTAGGATATAAAATTTAAGGTCAAAATTTTACCCTTTAAAAAATACTTACCGAATATTAATAAAGTTCAATTCGACTTGGATATAAAAGATATTATTATGTAACACCCATCAAATAACTCGATGAGTCGTTATTTTGGAAGCACTTCATTCGGTTTTAAGCAAAAACTTGATACGTACGTTGAGATGAGCAAAAAAGTGTTATGATGGTGAATGGTAAAACCATATTCGCTATAAATGAAAAAAGGAAGAATCATTGATGTCTTGGCAAAATATCTCTATATACTCGTTTCTATTGGCGATGCGAGTTAAAGGGCGATACAATTTCTTTTAAGGGGTGTTAATATTATTTTTAGCGGGTGTTTATATGGGTATTTATATGTCTTTGACATTAACGATTTTTTATTTTGTGGTTGATGTGAGTTTTAAAGTTGATAGCTATTGATGGGTTGACAGAGGAAAATTTAACTGTCAGATAATAGAGTCAACTAATGAATTAAGTAGACTTCAACAATGATCGTATTAAGGGACTGTAGCTAATAGAAGATATAACGGGATTTTCTCTAGATAAGTCCTAAAGTATCTCAAAGAAGACACTAAAAGCTTCAGAACCCTACATACGGAAGAATGGCAACGGAGAACCTCAAAGGCAAAAATATAACAATTACAAACGCATTTAATTACATATAGGCTTGTTGATGCTTAAATTTGAGTTTGACTTTTATTCAACTCAAAATATCATTTACTAATTAAAAATATTTACATTTAAATTTAATTATGAATACATATAAATATTTAAAAATAAATTTTAATATATTTTATATAATTATCGATAGTCAATTTATTCGTCGGTTAATTCATATCAAATATTACATAGTTATATTACAAAAGAGACTCTTCATTCAATTTCTATGTTCATAATTCTTAATAATTTTAAAAAGTAAAAAATATGAACTAAAGAGTGAATATAAAATTTAAGATGGGTATAGACTTGTAGTGTGAATAACGAAACTGTTTAATTTTCTCGGTTCATAATTCTTAATAATCTTGTGTTGATCAGAATTATGATTATGGAAATGATATCATAGTGATCCAATCCCCTACCTGCATCTCCATAAGAGACATAATGATTCATTCATCAACTCTTATCGTTGTCTGCTTGCCTCTCCGTTCACACAGTACCACTACTAGTACTACTGCAACTTTGCTAGTATTTAATTTAATTTTATTTTTAAAAAAAATTACAACTATATGCACGATTACAATCATAATCACAACTCTAAATATAAAAACTTAGAGAGTAATTTTGTCCCTCTAGTTATCTCAAATCAGTAACGTTGTTTTTCCTTTTTAATTTTATCAATTTAATTCTTAAATTTCTGAATTGTTTCAATCTCATCCTTTGACTGTCGTTGACTAACAAAATCGTTACCATCAATCGTTCTTTGTTATATCAGACATTATATCGTTAAGTAATTGATGTCTGACTTCGTATGTCCATATATTATTTTTTAATAAATTAATGTTCTCCAATAAGACGGTGATGAGTTAATTTTGATAATGTGGTAGTACGATTGACGTAAATTTTTTATATAAAAATCTATAATTTCAATTAATTAATTAATTTTAAAATTCTTTATTCGTAATATCACGTCATTAAAATTGACTCACCATCATCAACACAACAAGACAATTGATAATAACGACTGATATGAAAACAAATAGCGGCATATACACATGATTTAATGACCACTACATTAAAACATGTCTATAGCGGCATTTTTAGCCCTATAGCGGCGTTTTTAAGCACCGCTAAAAACTCTCCCGACGTTAAAGAAAGCGCCACAAGAAGCGTCGCTGAAACCAACACCGCAATAGTTTGTGGCTTTTTTTAGAAAACACATCAAAATTTCAAGATCTATATCGATGTTTGATTATCAAAATGTCGCCAAAAAGTTATGGGCTATAGCGGCGCTTTTGAAAAACGCCACGAAAAACTTGTTCGGTAGTGGTGTTTGTGTTTATAAACGTCGCAGAGATAACTATTCTGTAGTGGCGTTTGTGTTTACAAACGCCGTGGATAACTATTTTATAGTAGCGTTTGTGTTTAAAAACGTCTCAAAAAATTTATTTTTGTGGCATTTATATTTTAAAAACGTCGCGAATAACTGTTTTTTAGTGGCGTTTCTTTATAAAATACCACTTTATATAGTTTAACGTGACGTTTTACAAAAAAAACGCCACTAAAGATACAAAATTAGCGACATTTGCTCTAAAAACACCACTAAAAATGACGGTAAAAAATTGTTTTGATGTAGTGGACTATGTCATTCAACGATAGTCAAAGACCGATATTGATACAATTCATGAGTTTGAGGGCTTAGCTTATGGAACTAAAAATGAGGGGCAACATTGCTGATTTTAGAAGACTATAAAAGCTAAATTGATGAAATTAAAAATAAAAAACAATATTATTGATTTATTATTACTACATGGGCAAAATTACTCCTTAAGCCAAATATAAATAATACATATCTGATTACTATTAAAATAATCCAACATCACAAAACACAATCAAACTTATTATCAAAACATATTTAAACAATGTTCATATATATTTACGCATGGTAAGACTCAAACATAAAACATCAAAGAATCTCAAAATTTCAATGTCGTGATTTATTTTTAAAATTTAAATAAATTTTACATTTCAAAATTCAAACAAGAGAGAAGATAAGATAAGCCTCCTGGCCAATGAAATCCTAGGCTTGTTGATTAATATTTATTACAAAAAGTAAAGTGTGAGGTCAATTTGTTATGGTTAATGATAGCATACATGAATGTAGTTGAGGTGATTATTAGTAGAAAATGAAAGGGCGTTTGCATAAGATCGTCCATAATTATCCCAAGTTAACTTGAGTTGCATGTAAAGTTTTAACTAAGATAAAGGTAGGGCGTAGATGAACCGTATGTTCGATGAATTGTTCGTGAATCGTTCATATAACGTTTGTTTATGTTCATTTATTAAGTTAAATAAATAAGTATGAACAAAAATTTTATGTTCGTTTAATAAATGAACGAACAAAAAAATGCGTGTTTGATTCATTTATGTTCACGAACAAGCTCATTTACTCGGTTCTCATTTTCCTTTTATTTTTTACATTTTAAATATTGGTTAAGGCATGAACTAAATTGAACATATGATAAACTTTGAAATTCAAATTTTTGAAGCCCAATGAGCTTCAGGACTAGTAGCGTAATTTAACCATTTTGGTGAACATCTAAACGAACATGTTCGCGAACGCTAAACAAACAACGTGAATACCTTCAAAAACAAAGAAACAAACAAACACGAAGAAAATATTAAAATTTTAAACGAACGCAAATCGAACATAAACACTTCAAAAATAAATAAACGAACACGAGTAAAACCTTATTCGTTCAAACTCAATTCATTTACACTTGTAGACAAAGTTGATGAAGGTAAGTCAATAGGTCATTTTCATGGCGGCTTGGCCGGTTGGGCTGCTTAGATGGTGACCCAACTCTACTATTGGAGTGCTAGACTCCTTAATCCCACCACATTAACCAATGCCCTTCTTTCTTAATATAAATCATTCTCTTTTATTTTCTTATCTTCATAAGAAATTATAGCTGTCGTTTTTTCCAATAAAATTATATTTGTTTTTTTATAATAGCATCACTTCTTTTGTAAAAGCGTGAACACTTGAGATTTATGAAAAAAATAAACATATAATTTTCCAAATAATTTATTATACAAATTTAAATCACCACTTCATTAGATTGTCATGATTAAATGTGAGAATATATCTTTTTACTAATTTAAAATTAAATTCAGTTTATTCTTTTAAAGAATCAATTCCTAACGACTGCAATTCTTTTAGTATTCTTAATAAGTTATTAAACTATTAACATCTTGAGATAATCAGATAATCCGCTATTAAAATATTTATTTAGTTAATATTCATGATATTCTTGAGGTTTGGAATTTGGATATTCCAAAACAAAAATCTCTTAATAATTCTCATTCAATGTTATTATTGAGCATTCAAATACTTTAATATATATGGTTAGGTTAATCAAAATATAGATGGTTAGGATTCATTTACACAAGTTTTACATGATTTTTGAATTCACTTTATACTTTTCAATTATATATATATAAAAAGCTAGGATCCATTTACACAGTGTAAAACTGTTTAGGTTTTATACATTTTTTGGATCGTTGGATGAGTGAAACAGATGGCTTAGATTAACTCCTTACTTTTTTCCCAAGTGATAATCTTTACATATTTTACTGCTAATTTCAGTCATCTGTTTCACCCATCCAACGATCCAAAAAATGCGTAAAAATATTTAAAGAGTTTTATATTGTGTAACTGACTATCCTATTATTTTATATAAAAATCTCTCATTTTTTATTGTTAATCTTAAATATCTATTTATTATTGTCTAACGGTTAAGTTAAATTTAAAAGTTTTACGTGATGAAGAAAATCATAAGGGGTGCAAATGAAGGAGGGAAATTGCATGCCCCTAACTATGCCTTCTTTGGTGCCTCAACTTTAAAAAAGTGAGTTTAGAGTTAAAAGTCAGGGGTTATGGTTAGGGTTTAGGGAATTATGGGTATGGTATATTTTTTAAGGTGTAGGGTTTAGAATGTAAAATTTTAGGTTAGGGTTTAGAATTTAAATTTTGGTGACTTTTTAGTGTGGGGCATAGGAGGCATAGTTAGGAGCCATAGGATTTTTGTTCGTAAATGAACCGAGCTTGAACGAACAATGCTCTATTCATGTTTGGTACGTGTTCTTTTAATTCTTTAATATTGTGTTCATTTTTGTTTGTTTAGCATTCACAAACATGTTAGTTTAAATGTTCGCGAACATGCTTGCTTAACGTTCACCAAAAAGGTAAAATTACACCACTAGTCATTGAGCTCCTTAGGTTTTCATAGTTTGAACTCCAAAGGTCATCCTATATTAAATTTAGTCTCTACCTTCACCAATATTTAAAATGAAAAAATAAAAGGAAAAGAAGACCATGTAAAAGTTGATAAACAAGCTTGCTCGTGAATATAAACGAATCAAACACACATCTATTTGTGTTTGTTCGTTTATTAAACGAACATAAAATTTTGTTCATACTTATTTATTTAACGTGATGAATGAACATTATATGAACGATTCACAAACAGGTTATCGAACGAAAAGTACACCCTTAATCATACCTATAGAGTGAGAAGGAATCGAAGAATATTGGGACGTGAAAAAAAATTGGAGTGGTGCAGCATGTGATCCAAGAGAGGGTGAAATATGCCTGAAAAGGGAGATGTGGGGTTTGCTTTAGCTAGCAAACAAGAAAATTAAAATAGTGTAAACCAAGTAAGTGGGGGTTGCTGGGGCGGTTTGTGGGGCTGTCGGAGGCCGCTGCACTTTTGAGTTTTATGTCCCACATTCATCGATTATATATATATAGGGTTAGGATCAATTTACACTGTGTAAAACTCTTTAAGTTTTACACCTTTTTTGGATCGTTGGATGGGAGAAATAGATGGTTGAGATTAACTCCGTGTTTTTAATTCCCAAGTGATAATCTTCACATAATTTACTGTTAATCTCATCCATCCGTTTCACTCATCCAACGATTTACTATTCATATTTAGCTACATTATTTAGCTACATTATTAATATACATGGAGAACGAACAAGTTCATATAATCACCAAATCTTTTCTTTTTAAATATTTTGATAGGCTATAATCACCAAATCACAATATGCCATTTGTTAATTTTTTAATAATTATATATGTTTTAGTTACTTTTAAAACCACATTTTAGTTTACTAACGTTGTATCTTAATATAATTTATTGATATCGCTGAACATTTGAATCAACTAATATGAATTATTTTAGTTTAATCAATGTCTAATTAAATATTTAATAAAAAGGATCACTTTCTTTATAATTTTGTCTGACTCAACGAAATTAATATATGCAACATTTAAAGGATAATTATTGGATGCATTTTGCGGTAAAAATATTTAGTTTCGACAAGTGCTTTAATTTTAAGATTTAGAAATTCAGTTTAGGTGTAGAGTTTAGTAGCTTAGAATTAGGGATTGTGAATAGAATTTTAAGTTTAGGGTTGAAATTTAGTGTTTATAGGTTAAAACTTAAATCCTCAACATATTACCCTAAAACTTAAACCATAACCTCTAAACCCTAAATCCTAACCCTAACTATTGAATTCTAACCATTATTCATAAATTCTAAACCCCTAAACCATACATCCTAAATTAAGTCCTAAAACCCTAAAACTAAAACGCATGCGAGAAATATTGGTCACTTACACACAAAAATAATTTATTTTTAATGTAAGAATTTATACACTATTCGTGCATCAAATACAATGTTTATATATCTATATACAGATACATACAAACACCACACAAAGTTTTCAAACCTCCTATAATATTTGTACAGATCCTAAATATATATATATATATATATATATCATTGTTTGTTCAACAAACAAAGGGCATTGGAGCAGAGTATGAAAAGTTAACTAAACTGGAAAGATGATAAGACCCCAGTAGAAATAGAATGCACCTTGAACAAACTAAACCTTCTAGAGAAATGTAGCTTTCTAAATTAAACTAAGTTTGATTAATCATAACGACTTGTCTGTGTATCCCACTGGCATGCCCAACTTTGTTGCTTCCCATTAAATTATAATGAATTCTTTATTAATTCCTTTTGTCTCTTCTTATTTCTTCTCTTTTCATTTTTTGTTTAATTATAAGAATAAGTTAATTAATTTGAATTAGGTACTGCATAGATCTATTACGAGAGATCTTTTCAACTCAATTTTTCCAATTTAAATTATTACTCTCATTTAAGGAATTTAATATTTTATCACACTAGACTAGCTGATTATCGGTAAATTTTTTTATTCTTAATGTGTAAATAAACTAATATATATTGTTGAAGCAGTTTTTTTTAGAGTTTGGGTTAAGAAAGGTCACTTTGTCCTTTTGTTGTTTTCTTTGTATGAACGTTAGACAACATAGCCGTAGTATTCTTCTGTACTTTTATGTATCCTTCTATGTTTTCGATTATTATTATCTTTTTTAATATCTCTTATGCTATCTTTTTTTTTCATTTTTAAAAAATATCAATTCCTTTAACGCATAAAATAAACAATAAATACACCCCAAATAAGTAGTAGGTAATCTTTGTTTATTAATCATAAGAAGTGGGGATAAGACCCAAATTAATAGATCTCTAACTTTGATTAAATGTGAAAATCAAGATTATGAACGTTTAGTTTTTGTTAAAATTACAATATATGGTGTCATAGATCGTTTTTGTTAAGTCATTTGGTGGAGAAATTATTAGATAAACTCGGCTCACTACGTCATCTGTGATCCCAGTTAATAAGGTTTATCTATCTCATTTTAACTTTCAAATAACTATTCACTTATTACTAATATATAGGAAGGAGGTAAAGAATCACTCTAAAAAAAGTAAATAAATTTTATTGATTATGACCACAAATAACGTATTGAGTCAGATTCATCTAATAATTTTTTGATTTAGGGGGAAAGCTTAAGATGAAATATCGGTGGTAATTATATGAAGGAATGCTATTTTAAAATTAAGATAACTGCATTTCGTTTATACTTTTTAGCTCAATAATTAAATATTTGTGTGTTTTGGTTTAATAAGCCTTTTTTAATAAAAATTATAGATGTATTTTTTTGTTGTTGTAGCACGCTTTATCTATTTTTATGATCTTTTTTTCTTCTCTAGTAGCATGTTTTTTTTTTTTATTTTCAGGATTAGATATGACGTCGTCTTTCAAGTTGGCAATTATTTAATTGTCACCCTTGTCTACCCATAGTTTGGACTTTTGGACTGGCTCTCTCATATCTATAGAAGCTTACAATCACCAAAGATAGTTCGTAGTTGAGTTGTGGTGAAGCTAATTTTGTTATCGTACTATCATTGTTATATGCATTCTTATGTTAGTATTGATGGCGTTTATCCTTCACCGATGATAATAATGTTTGTTTATCTATCATTTTTTTCGAATTGTTTGATTAGATTTTTAATATTTCTTTGCATGATCCTATTTTATGCTTCAATGACTAATTTGTGCACTTTGATAGTTTTAAGAGAAATCACCAAGTACTATAAATGTTCTACTCTAATTCTTGTATATTCTTCTTGTAACTCTACTATATTTTTTATTCAATAAAACTAACGACTATTATTTGTCAGTAAAAAAAACTTAATCTTTTTAGAGCACTTCCATAAAGAGATCAAATTGTTAATAAATGTATCCTTAATTAATTTGGTTTAAATTGTGTTTTCTAAAAATAAAATAAATAAGCGAATAATAAGTTCTTTGAAACTCCCTGTAAAAAATATATACATACATGTATTTATAAAAGATTAATAAACTTTTTAGTTGTAGTATCCCGAAGCTCTTGATAAAATATACGACCAGCCCTCTCTAGAATGGCTATTGGGTTTTAGAGATTAGGCTCTGCTCCTGGGTTGCGTCTAAACCCCGTCAATCCAATAAGCATGAATTTAAATGGCTAATTTTTTTTTTATTGAATAGAGATTAAATCTTTACCCCATATTCGAATTCATATAAAATGCGACAATATGAATATCTTTAGCTACTAGGCTAATTAGTGGATCTGAATGACTAGTCTCTTTTATTCTCTCTTTTGTTTATTATTATACTTGTCTTTTGTTATTGACTTAACTATAAAATAAGTGTTTAAACTTTGTCTTTTTTGTAGTAGGTGCTTAAACTATTTTTTGGCTGAAATAGGTACCTAACGTTTTTATTTTGTCTGAAATAAATGCTTAAAATTTCATTTTGTTACTGTTTTAAGATAACATTGTTAAAAAAATTTAACACCCAATCAGAATTTAACATGTATTTTTTATTTTATTATTTTTTCCCAAAAAACTGAAAAAAATATTTATAAAAAAACTAGAAACTTCTCAAAAATTTCAAAACAGTCCAAACTCAAACACCCAAATTTTAAAATTGATGTCATTGTCGCCGCCGATAGCCTCGCCGAACCTCGCCACCGCCGTCTATAGAGTCCCCCGCCCATTTCTCCCAACCACCCATCGTCGGTAATCGGCGGGAGGCGTGCCATTTAGACGTCAAACGGTTGAACCCTTTCGCGTTCGTCGTCTGGTTGACGTGCCTCTCATCGGTTACCAGCGATGGGTGGTTGGGAGAAATGGGTGGGGGACTCCGTCAACAGCGGTGGTGAGGTCCGGTGAGGCTATCGGGGGCGATAATGACGCCAATTTTGGAATTTGGGGTTTTAGGGATTTGGGACTGTTTTAAAATTTTTTAAAATCTTGGGATATTTTTAATTTAATTTATTTTTAGTTTTTTTTAAAAAAATAAAAATAGAAAATAAAAAAATAAAGCCCACTTGTCCAGCTATAATTGGGTGATGAATTTTTTTGACAGATTAACTTTAAAACGAACAAAAATAAAACATTATACACCTATTTTAACCAAAAAATAGTTTAAACACCTATAAAAAAATAGTATAATTTGGTCACCTGATTTATAGTTAAGCCTTTGTTATTATTGGTTTTCCATTGTAAGTCGCGATTTTTGATTTGCTTGATGGTGTTTTATAGTTAAGCCTTTCTTCAATCCTGTATAATATTTTTTTCTTCAAATTTATAATCATCCACTCGGTTTATTATTATTCAGTCTAACTTAAATTCTTATAAAATAGTAAGAATTTACGTCGGCCTTTTTTAGCGCGATGCCGCAGCTTAGCCCCGCGCCAAATATAACGTCCGTCCTAGTTTACCTAAACTATTTTAAGTGGCGCGATTTTGGGTTTAGGCCATAACTCGATTTTGAACCAATCTAGCGGGGTTTACATATTTTGAACATTTCTCCCTTCCCGATCGTATCTTTTGAACAATTTAACAACTTAGGTTTCTGTACAGATAATTTGGGGTTTCTTTCGCAAGCTCAGAGCTCCAAAGACATGGGGGAGAAAAACTAGGAAGAAACATGTAGACGACACACCAACTTCATCCTCAACGCCGTCAACCTCGGGCGAATCTGAATCATCTCGAAAAGTCAGGTGTAAGAAGCAGGGCCGATCCTGGGCTTTTGGTGGCCCGGGACGAATATAAAAAATGGACCTTAAAATAAAATTTTAATTTACGGTTGCGGTCGTATTTATAGTCATGTTAAATTTTATTGTGGTTGCGGACATTATAGATGCTATTTTGGCCACTGTGAGTATCGCGGTTATGGAATCTCTTAATAAGCTATTGTGGATACAACAGTTGCGAGTATCGCACTTTCAGATGGTGCCGCTACCCATGGGCGGATGTAGCATATAAATTGGAGGTGCAATTGAACCCACTTGATTTGTTGGGGGCATGGGGTTTTCAATGAGGTAATGTAAAATTTTGCATAAAAAAATATTATATTTGATCCCACTTAATTTATTGGGCTATGGGGTCAACAATGCTTATTCTACTGGTATAGGAATCCTCAATACCTCATACTTCACTCATGAACCCACTATAAGAAAATATTGGCTCCGCCACTACCGCTATCGTCATGCAACGATTGTTGTTGCGGTTGCATACCGTTATTTAAGCCTATGTCCCTAATAGCAAGTAATAAAAAAATAATTTTAAAAGTAGATCCATAATAACAAGTATTAAAAAATTGGAGCCCTGATAACAAAAAAAATTATAAATGAATTTTAAATATTAAAAAAAATTGAGCCCCTAATAACAAGTATTAGAAAAAGTTGAATTTTAAGAGTAAACCCCTAATAATAAATATTAAAAAAATTAAACCTCTATTAACAAATATTGAAAAAATTAAGCATTTAATGATAAATATTAAAAATTTAAAATCATTAAGAACAAATACAATTTGAATAAAATTTAAAACATATAATTTTTTTTAGCGTGAGCCCTGGGCGGGCGCCCTTATTTCCCTTGCCCAGGGCCGGGCCTGGTAAGAAGGATGAAAGCTCAACGAGGGAGAAAGAGCGAAAGAGAGAAAAAAAAAGCGAAAAGAAAAAGAAAAAGAGAAAAAAAGAAGGAATTGCAGAGAGAGAATATAAGGGATTATGGTTATGAGTTCGAATTCGGGTCTGATTTCCATTATGGGTCTGATTCCGAGGGTGTTAAAGGGCGAATTGAGCCTGGATTAGTTGCCCGAGAGATGTTGAAGGGGTTCCCTAATGTTGGTAATGATTTGAAACATGTATTTGCTGATTTTCTTTATTTTTTCTTTCTTTTTAAATTGCTTTCGTTTTTTTCTAGTTAATGAACGAGTAAAATGTGCTTAATGAGATTGAGAGAATGGGTTTAGATAGGAATTAAAGTGAAATTATATTAAGTTGGCTTTTAAAGCCTAGAAATGAAGACGCCTATTTTTCATAGCATTTCTAAATTAGTAATTTAGATTCAGTACACAGTATCAGTGGTTGATTTTCGTAGTTGTTAGCTCTGCAACTAGATATTATGTAAGCTTAGATACAAGCTGACGGTGACAGAGAAGAAATTATGTAGATGATTTTTGTGCCGCCATTATATGTCATACTCATAACTCCATGGATAGTGCATTTCAAGTTTAGTGAAAGCTAAATTTGGATTTAGCTTTCCATGTTCCCCATCATACAGAAAATGCACTTGCTAAGTTTATTGTCTTTACATGTGAAATAAGCTCGGGGGTAATGTATATTGTAACACCCTAAGTAATGCCCAATTTAAAACTAATTGGAATTAAATCCCTAAATTAAAACCTAAATTTAATTGGGAGTTTTATTAGGAAACCTAATTGAAATATAGGGGCTTAATTGTGAAAAATGGAATCTCGAGGAGTAAATTTGGGAATGGGCTATTTTTGGGAGCCCTTAATGGGTAATTTACCCAAAATTTTAGGGTAAAAAACCTTTGGGTAATATGTTTGACCACCAATCTATTGGAAAAGTTTTAAAATGACCACCATAGAAAAAAATGCGTCATTTGACTACCCAAACTATTAAAATGGGATCAATTTGGCCACCTGCCGTTAATAGGCTAACGGAAGGTGACGTTGCAGTTAAAAAATTAAAGGTATAATTACACATTTCGTCCTTACTATTTACACATTCTTTCAATTTAGTCCTAATTTTAATCTAATAAAATAAATTAATTAGGTGGTGACACGTGTCAACACCTTATTGGAGGAATTTAATTATTTATATTTAATTTAATAAATTAAAATGGGAAAACCTGAAGTGAAAGGCACGGTGACGCCGCTGTCGTCGATGCTCCCGCCGGAGGAGGTGCAGAAGGCGGCGAAGATGGTGGAGGGGAAGCTTTCGGAGAAGCAGAATGAAATGAATCAATTGAAAGAATTCATCGCCGATAACGCCTCCCTCATCAACCTCGTTCAAAAGCTCCCCGACGAACTCCACCACGATATTATGGTAAGCATATCGATTTACAATCAAGCGATTTTACTTGTATATAAATTCTTTTCCTTTCAATTAATGACCTGAAATAAATAAAAAATTGCTTGTTTGCAGGTTCCGTTTGGGAAAGCGGCGTTTTTTCATGGTCGTTTGATTCACACGAACGATGTTCTGGTATAAAGCTTTTGTTTTACGCTAAATTTCGAACTTATTTCATTATTTAAGTTTGGAAATTTTGGGCATTTCTTTTGGTCTGACACACTCTGGTATCTGATAATCACATTGACTCAATAATTCTGGTGTCGTACTGTTTCTCCGTTTCGAATGACTGGAAATAGGACTCTAAGGGTTTTTTGGCAACTGTTGAGCCTTGGGATGGATAACATGGTGCCAACCATGAATTATATTAATTATTTGCACTTTGTATCACAAAAAATAGCTTCAGCCCAGTGGCTTTGCCATATGCGTCTTGCTTAGGTTGCCTAACCACCCAAGTTTGATTCACGCTGGGTGCAAAAGTTTCATTTATTTTCATCCTCCAATCAGGTGACACGTGTCACCACCTGATTGGGGGATGAAAATAAATTTATTAAATTAAATATAAATAATTAAATTCCTCCAATAATGTGTTGACACGTGTCACCACCTAATTAATTTATTTTATCAGATTAAAATTAGGACTAAATTGAAAGAATGTGTAAATAGTAAGGACGAAATGTGTAATTATACCTTTAATTTTTTAAATGCCACGTCACCTTCCGTTAGCCTCCTAACGACAGGTGGCCAAATTGATCCCATTTTAATAGTTTGGGTAGTCAAATGACGCGTTTTTTTTCTATGGTGGTCATTTTAAAACTTTCCCAATAGATTGGTGGTCAAACAGATAGTTTACCCAAAACCTTTTTGTCTATTCATCTGCCATTGTTAGAGTATCAGACGCATAAACCCTCTCCCCATTCTCTCGTCGATAACTAGGTACCCAAACCCTCCCCCTTCGTCTTTTTGTGATTTAACTCCGTCCAAGGGGCCACCGCTGCCCGTTCACCGTTCCGAGGTCACTAGTGTACTCACTGTGACCGCATGACCGGAACCCAAGCTCGGGTTGCTTGATCGTCGTCGTCTTTTGTCGGGAAGGGAGGCTGGAGCCTTCGTCCTTCGCCGTCGTCGATTGTTCGGGTAAGGTTTAAAACCATTCGAAACCTAGCTCCGCCGTTCTCGTCGCCTTCATCTTCCGTTTCGCGGTTCGAGAGGTTGTGTTTCCTAGCCGTCGTGGGGGTTTTTTGATCGAGACTGGGGTGTTTCTGATGCCGCCGTTAGGCTTGTTGGTCACCGTGTAAGGGGAGGAATCGAGTTAGCCGTTGGAAGGAATGAGTTATTTTGAATTTATGTTTTAAACGTTAGAGAAGGGATTAATGAAACGATGCGTTTCAGGGGGGCGGATTGTAATTAGATAAAACGACACCGTGTCCTGTACTGAGTTTGTTATATGGGGTCTGTAGCCGTTAGAGAATCTTATCTGTTGAGATCAGAATGAATTGCGTGACTTTCTCTCTCTTCTGAAATTTCTTCTCTCATCTCATCTAATTCTCTGCTTTCTCATCTTCTTCTTTCTCTGTTTGATTCATAGTCTTACAAGGGTATCAGAGCTAATCGATCTTGGCAATGGTGGATGGGGTGCCGATTACGCGGAGCCAATCCTGGCAACAGGAAGCTTCTAAACTGCAGGAGGATATCAGTCGAGTGGAAACCAGTATTGATGCAAAGATGGATGCCAAACTTGGAGAGTTTCGTACTCAGATTGGGGAGGATATGAGAAAAATGCTGGAGCTAGCGTTGGGAAAGCGCATCGAACCTGTGGGAAATGCATCCGGAAGTCAAAATCAAGTTTTTCTGGGGGGTCCTGGTGTTTTGGGGACGAACCCGAAAGCCGATGCTGCAGGGGACGATAATCACCCACCTGGAGACACTGAACCAGAGGTGGAGATTCTGAAGGGGCAAACTAGCAAAGGTACTAACAGTGTTTGGGTGGAGAATCAAGGACCACTGGGAAATATGGCCTTCAAGCTACCATGTCCTCGATTTGATGGTGATGACTTCAGGGGATGGTACTCTAAGTTGGAGCAGTATTTCGAGGCGGAGTCAGTCCTAGAAAACTCGAAAATCCGACTGGTTATGTTGCACCTCGAGGGAAAAGCGTTGCAGTGGCATCAATTTTTGATGAGGAATCAAGAGGAGTTTGCAAGTTTGGGATGGAATCAGTATCTGAGACTCATACGCGAGAGATTTTGCCCAGGGGGATTTGACGACCCTTTTGCTGATTTATTGGAGTTGAGGCAGCACGAATCAGTGGAGAAGTATTATGAAGAGTTCGTGAGCTTGGTGAATCAGGTACAGCTCCCTGATAAATACATACTCAGTATTTTCAAAAATCACTTACGCCTGGAAATTAGTCAGTTCCTTAATGTACTGCAACCTAAAACCCTGATGGAAGCGTTTCACACTGCGAAACATTTGGAGAACATGTTTTTCCCTGTTGGGGGAAAATCATCCTTCAAATCAGTGGCTCCCCCAACACTGGCTGTGCCCAATAGATCCATGAACAGTGGGTACAAATCGATGATGAACTCGAGTAATTCCGTTTCACCTTCAGTACCTCTGAGGAATTCAAACCCTGTGCCTTTTGGTTCCAATGTATTAAGGGGAGGAGGAACAAATACATACAAGCATAGTGGGAGTAAGACACTGTCAGCTGCAGAAATAGATGAACGCAGAAAAAAAGGCTTATGCTTTTGGTGCGCAGCCAAATATGCACCAGGGCATAAGTGCTCGAAATCCTAAGTCTTCCAAATTGTGGTGGAAGGTAAAGAGGAGGAAGGGGAGCCTGAAGTTTTCTTGGATTGCGAGGAGAATGAGGAAGTGCTATTGAGAGGGGAGGATCCAGTAATATCCTTGCAAGCGATGTGGGGAGCCAATTGTCAGGAAACAATGAAATTAAGAGTGAAGGTGAAGGGAATCGAATGGGTGGCTTTGGTGGATTCGGGGAGTACTCATAATTTTCTGAGCTTGGCTTTAGTGAAACAATTGGGGCTGGGAATTGATAGGAGGTGCAATCTTAAGGTGACTGTGGCAGATGGAAAGGTGTTGGGAACCTTGGGATGGTGCAACAGTTTGAATTGGGAAACTCAAGGGGAAGGGTTCAGCTCAGATTTTTTGGTGGTGGCTTTGAAGAATTGTGATGTGGTATTGGGAGTCCAGTGGCTAAGCACATTGGGAGCTATTAGCTGGGATTTTAGTGCCCTGCGAATGCAATTTGTGAAAGATGATTGAGAAGTGAGGCTGGAGGGAATTAAGCCAGAAAGGTTGGAAGTGGTAAGCTCTCAAATTTGTAACAAAATGCTCAGGGGAAGTCAAAGCACTGGTAAAGCTTCAATGTTATTATTGGATATCGAATTGGGAATGAAAGAGGAACATGTAGAGAGACCAGCAGATTTGCAGAAGGTGCTAGCGAAGTTTGAGGATGTGTTCAAGTCTCCTGAAGGATTGCCACCTAGGAGAGAACAAGACCATAAAATTACCTTGGTAGAGGAAGGAGCAGTGATCAAAAGCAAACCATACAGATACCCTGCAATTCAGAAAAACGAGATTGAAAAGCAAATTGAAGAGATGTTGGCTGCTGGGATTATCAGACACAGCAATAGTGTTTTCTCCTCTCCCATAGTGATGGTGAAAAAGAAGGATAATTCTTGGCGGATGTGTGTGGATTATCGAAGGCTCAACCAGATTACAGTTAAGGACAAGTTTCCTATGCCCATCATCGAGGAGTTATTGGATGAGCTAGGTGATGCAAGAATTTTTTCGAAACTGGATCTTAGAGCAGGGTACCACCAGATTAGAATGAGGGAATCAGACATCCCTAAAACAGCCTTCAGATCACACGAGGGGCATTATGAATTCTTAGTTATGCCCTTTGGGCTAACTAATGCCCCAGCAACGTTTCAAGGGCTGATGAACAGGGTTTTCAGACAGTTTTTGAGAAAATCAGTCTTGGTCTTTTTCGATGATATACTGATTTATTCGAGGAACTGGGAGACTCATTTATCACATTTGGAGGAAATTTTAGAGGTACTGAGGCATAATAAACTGTTTGTGAAAGAAAGCAAGTGCTGCTTTGGAGCAAGAAGGGTGGAGTACTTGGGGTATGTGATTTCTGAGGGACAAATTCACATGGACACAGACAAGGTAGAATGCATTCTGAATTGGCCTAGTCCTAAATCACTCAAGGAATTGAGAGGATTCCTGGGGTTATCAGGATATTATAGAAGATTTATTAAGGATTATGGCTGCATTGCTAAGCCATTAACCAACCTGCTGAAGAAAGGAGGGTGGAGATGGACTGAAATGGAGGAAGTGGCTTTTGCTAAGCTTAAAATGGCCATCAGTTCAGCACTTGTTTTGGGCTTGCCTGATTTTGACATGGAATTCACAGTAGAAGCCGATGCATCTGATGTGGGAGTGGGAGCAGTCTTGGTGCAGAAAGGGAAGCCACTAGCATTTTTCAGTAAGGGGTTGGGAGTGAGGCACCAAGGGTTGTCAGTGTACAAGAAGGAGATGCTGGCTGTCTTAATGGCTGTAAAAAAATGGGCTTCCTATCTAGTTGGGAGACATTTTAAAATTAAAACCGACCATCAAAGCTTGAGGTTTTTAACTGCAAACCAGGCTATTACCCCTGCTCAACAAAAATGGGTCACCAAGATGATGGGGTTTGATTATGAGGTCAGTTATAGAGGGGGAGTTCATAACACTCTGGCAGATGCCTTGTCTCGAAAGCCTGAAGTGAAAAAGGGTGTTCTCATGGCCATCAGCTGTGTTTCAACTGATGTGATGGCAAGGATTGCTGAATCCTGGAAATCTGATGCAAAACTGAAGAAAGTTATTTAGAAGCTGCAACAAAATCCTAATGCACAATCTAAGTATGCTTGGGATGGCAGATTGCTTAAAAGGAAAGGAAGGTTAGTTGTGGGGCACGATCCAGAATTGAGGAAGGAGTTGCTCCAATTCTTTCATGGAGGAGCTGTGGGAGGTCATTCAGGGGCAGTAGCAACCATTAAAAGGATGAGTGGGATAATGGGATGGAAGGGTATGAGAAGGGATGTGAAGAATTTTGTAAGAGAATGCAGTGTTTGCCAAAGAAATAAAGGGGATTTGATTCATCCAAGGGGATTACTGCAGCCACTCCCTATACCTGAAGTAATTTGGTCATCCATAAGTATGGATTTTATAGAAGGATTGCCCAGATCGAGAAATAAAGATGTCATTTGGGTTATCGTGGATCGACTGACAAAATATGCCCATTTTATAGCTCTTGCCCACCCTTTTTCAGCTAAAGAAGTTGCCCAGGTATTCCTCGAGAATGTTTTCAAGTTGCATGGGATGCCACAAAGTATTGTGTGTGACAGGGACAGATTTTTTATGAGCACTTTCTGGAAGGATCTGTTCGAGAAAATGGGTACTGCAATAACACCATCTACAACCTATCATCCCCAAACGGATGGGCAAACGGAGAGGGTGAACAAGTGTCTGGAGACTTACCTGAGGTGTATGACTGGAGAAAAACCAAGAGAATGGGGAGAGTGGCTCTACTTAGCTGAGTGGTGGTATAACACTTCGTTTCATTCGTCAACTCGAACTACTCCATACCAAGCGTTGTATGGGCAAGAACCACCAGTACACATTCCATACTTGGCTGGAGAATCATCGGTGGCCTCGGTTGATAGGTCTTTGCAACAGAGAGAAGCTGCATTGAAAATGTTAAAGTTTTATCTTAAGAGAGCACAGAATCGAATGAAGCAACAGGCAGACAAGCTGAGAACAGAGTGTAATTTGGAAGAAGGAGACTTAGTATACTTAAAGTTGCAGCCCTATAGGCAACACTCAGTGCAGAAACGAACTTCACATAAATTGGCCCCAAAATGGTTTGGTCCCTTTAAGGTTACTGATAAAGTGGGAGAAGTGGCCTACCATCTTCAATTACCTGAAGGATCGAGGATCCATCCTGTGTTTCACGTATCCCAGCTGAAGAAACACATTGAAGATGCAATCTGCAGCAATGAATTACCATTAGTGGGGCCAGATGGTGGCATAGCGAAGGAGCCTGTCAGAATTTTGGATCGAAGAATTGGGAAACGTGCAGGCAGGGCAGTAACCGAAGTTTTGGTGGAGTGGACGAATTCTTTCCCTGAAGATTCAACATGGGAAGTGCTGTATCAGCTGCAGCAACAGTTTCCACAGTTTCATCCTTGAGGACAAGGATGTGTTGAAGAGGGGAGCATTGTAAGGGGAGGAATCGAGTTAGCCGTTGGAAGGAATGAGTTATTTTGAATTTCTGTTTTAAACGTTAGAGAAGGGATTAATGAAACGATGCGTTTCAGGGGGGTGGATTGTAATTAGATAAAACGACACCGTGTCCTGTACTGGGTTTGTTATATGGGGTCTGTAGCCGTTAGAGAATCTTATCTGTTGAGATCAGAATGAATTGCGTGACTTTCTCTCTCTTCTGAAATTTCTTCTCTCATCTCATCTAATTCTCTGCTTTCTCATCTTCTTCTTTCTCTGTTTGATTCATAGTCTTACACACCGCCGTTGGGGTGTGGTTTTAGATTTAGGGTTTCGGGTGTTGGTAATTGGAGTTAGGGTTTGTGGATTTGGGGGGAAATAAAAATTGGAGTTAGGGTTTTGAAATCTGAAATTGGGGATTTTTGTGGACCGAACCGAACCGGGAAGTATGGACCAAACCAGACTGTTTGGCTAAACCGGGTGACGTCAACGGTGACATCATCCGCTGCTGATGCTGCTGATGTAGTTGTTGGCGTCAGCGATGACGTCATCGTTGACCATGATGACGTCAGTGTTGACTTTTTTTTGGCCAAAGTCAACTTTGCATTTTTGATGTCATAGTTCCAGATTCGCGGCCTGTTTTTCCAAATTCGATTCCAAACGACCGTTTTGACCTTTCGAATTAATTTATGCTTAATTTTAAAATTGTGTATTCAAAATTTTGAATCAAGTTTGTTGAGTTGATCACATAATTACAAATGGCCAAAAGGGGTGAATTGGCGATAAAAAATTTGGTGGGTGTAAATATGAAAAAATAAAAATGTGACACAAAGAAATTAGAGTGGTTCAAGTTCTTCAAACGAACTCCACATCCACCACTTTAGTTCCCACTAAGGATTTTCAACCAATTCATTACTTGAATTCTTCCCATTTTCTTGGATAAAGAGGGAACCTTACAATTTGATTAAGCTTTCTACCCAAAGCTTAATCCACTCACTTTTACAAGAAAAGTATTTGGTAAACTCTAAAAGTTCCTCTCAAAGGATAATTGTTTACTCAATTACAATTTCACACTTCCCAAACTTACAATAAAATATTACAATAAGAATACAAGAGTTGGGTACAAGAATTTGACTCTAAAGGTGCAAAGAATTTGACTCTAAAGGTGCAAAGTTTGAATTAGAGTGCTTTGATGTTGCTTTTAGGTTCAATAAAATGTTGCTTGTTCAATTGAGAATTATTTTTATACCCTTGCATTGAATTCTAGCCGTTTGGGTAGTTGGGATCATCAATAGAGCCGTTGAGATGCAATTTCCCGCAATAAATGCAACTCCGCTGCCTATCGTATCGGTACGGCTAGGAGGCGTATCTGTAACATTCCAAAAACTAGCCTAGAAGTTTTATGAATTTATTTGGGTAATTAATAATTTAATTAGATTAGAAACATTAAATAATTAAATTAGAAGTAGCTACATTAGGGATTCAATTAAAATTCAAGGAAAATTAAAGAAGCTTGACAAGTAGTAAGGTGACCAAATCGAACTAATATGAAAGTAAGGAGTTTGCATGCTAAATGTAACACCCGTGTTTTGGGGTTAGGAGTTATCCGGGTTTATAGTTCGAGTCAATAAAATTAAATTAAAATAAATCCAACCTAAAATAATGACCTAATTGAGCCTCTGTAGAAAAGGGAAGGACCTAAGTTGCTATTAGACCAAAGACTTTCAAAAAGCAAGACCACTTTATACATAAAGTTGTCATCTTCTTCATAAAACCCTTTTCAAACATTAAAAGGGGAAAACTTCCATTGTTAAAACCTCTCAAATATCAAAGTTACTATTCCATTGATTTTAGTACTCGATTTCAACACCAATTTAAGAGGTAATTATGTTTTCTTAATCTCCTCTTCAATCTCTATCTATCCTTTGTCTTAGATTTAAAAAATATGGGGTTTTGAAAATTAGGGTTTATATTAAAGTTTGGGTTTTTAAGGGGATTTCGAATTGGTTTTGATAAATTGAGTTAGGGCTTTAGTTAATCATGTTGAAAGGTGTAACATATATTAATTTGGTTGAATTTGGATGAAAATTCGTAGTATGTTCATAAGACAAATTTTAAGGTATTAAAATTTGGGTTTTTGGTGGGTTTTAGGTTGGAAACCAAGGGCTGATGGTTAGGGTATGTTAGGAGGGTGATTTGGGACCATTTAGATGTCATTTGAGTGTTTAAAAACATGATTTTATGCTGGGTAAAATGTGAGTACGAAAATGGGGTTTTGGAGGGTTTTAGGTGAGTTTTGGGGGTTGTTTAAGGTGGGAATTGATAGCCCAATGGTAGTACTATGATTAGGGATTGATTTGGGATTATTTGTGGGTGCAATGGATGTTGGAAACAAGGTTTTTGGAAGAGGTATTGGGGCTGTCCGAAATTGCTAAGTATGAGGTTTGGTCATGACTTGAAATGTTGGGTTTGATATTTGAATTTGTATTCCGGGTTGATTTTTTGAGGTTGGGCTAATTTAAGGTTGTTTGCATTGTATGGAGGTTGTTTAGAAGCAAGAATTTGGGTCGGCGAAGCATCGGGAAGAAATCCGGAGACTTGAAGGTGATGTTTGCTTGGTAGTTGAGCTTGGAGAAGAGGTGAGTGGTTAATGTTTTTAAATTGGTTTTTAAGTGGTTGGTTCAAGCATGTGAACTAGGTTGGGATTGGTAGACCCACCTAGAGTTAGGATTAGGGTGGTAGCCTAATCCTAAGCTTTAGTTAGAGACATTGGATGTACTCTTTAATCGTTGATATGCCTCATGATGAGTATGTATAATGTGATACACATGTATGTGAAAGTATGGCTTAATGTATTGATTTTATATGCATGTTGATGACAAATAAAATGTGGATATATGATGAGATGATTGTTCGATTGACATACATGTGGTGTTGGTTTGTGAAATGAGATTGTGTTGTGGATTGCATGATTTTGGAGAATCATGGTGAGTACGTGCTAGGCACGGAATTTATATTGAATTTGATATTGTAAAAAGTTGTGTAGTTTGATTTATATTGGCACTAGTATGCTTGGGTACAATGATCGATCATTAGGATGAGTGTGCACACAAATTGAGTCAAAACGTACGTGGCCTTGGTGGCGTTAAGGCACCAAGGAGGAGTACGGTGATGTAATATTCCACCGGAAGCTTTTATATATTTCTACGTGATGATGAGTGGAATCCCATCCGTAGGGCATGTGGCGATGAGTGGAATCCCGCACATGCAAGGACCGGTGATGAGTGGAATCCCACCAAGGTAATGTTGTTGTTGGAAATGCGTTCCAACGTGTTATCCGCGTATTCGGGTCATAGCTAGGTGCCAATATGAGTTTGTATGAATATACCAATATGAGATTATGTATACATGCTTATATGATACGAATGTGATGCCTTCATGAATTGATATATGATGTGGTTAATGCTTGAATTATGTATCATGGTAAGTTGAGTTTATGGTTGTTGAGCATGTCATAATGTTGACTATATGTTCATGCATCATGTTCATTTTGGCTTTGCGGACCGGAGGTAAGATCATGCATTTCATTATGGAAATAGCTCGTGCTTGGACCCTGCATTGTCGAAGGTTTGTTTTTATGAGCTACCCTCACTAAGCTTTTATGCTTACGCTCTCTTTTGTTCGACAATGCAGATAAATAGCTTGTGGGTGGCAAGGGCAAAGAAAGGTCTCCAAGTGTTGCTTACGGTTAGCTCAAGTATGATAGTTAAATTTAATGCTTGTAATAGTAAAGCAATGGGATAGGTGTTGTTGTTTTGTGCTATTGTTGGATGTTTAGGAGCATGTTTAGACTCCTTAATTACGTTGCTTTTGTATGTCTTGTGATGCCATGTTGAGTTGTAATCCATGCCTAAATTGCTTATCTTGAATGTTGGTCAAGTGTCCTTGAGTTTGCCTTTAGTTGGAATGTCATGCTTGGAAGCTTAAGTTGCTTGTATGTGTGAATCATCATCATGTGTGAAATGTGTCTTAATTGTAAGTTTAAGCATGCCTAAACTCATGGTCTGATATTAGGATACATGTTAGTGTGTTGGTTGAGGTTTGAGAGAGATTTAAGGGCCACTTGGTGTCTTAAATCAGCTCAAATCTGTGTTTTCGTAGCAGGGGTATCGATACGGTTGGTCCCGTATCGATACGGCCTTCATAGTTCAGGCCCCGTGTTTCGATACGCGAGGGGGCGTACCGATACTATTTTTGCTACTGGAGCTACTGTCCAGTTCTGTATCGGTACGTGCCTTCAAGCGTATCGATACGACCCCTTAGCGTTGACCATGGGAAGTCAACAGTTGGGGAGGGTATCGATACACTCATAGGGTGTATCGATACGGTCTCCACGGGTTGACTTTGACCAGTTGACCTTGTCAAGGGGTATCGATACGCCCCTTAGGTGTATCGATACCACCTGCAGTGAAGTTTAAAATTTGGGCTGTAATATGATCGTTTAAGTTCGTTCGATTGATTCGTATGAGTTGTTCCGCTGTATGACCACATAGGATTAATACTCATCTAGACAAGATTTAAAAAATGAAAAAAAAAATAAAAATAGGGTTGCTAACCGAGGGGAAATTCTTAGGGGTTTTCACTCGGTTTTCCCCGTGTAGCTCACTCGGACCGGTCATCCGGCCAGACCGGGACGAGGGGGTTACACTAAATTTTATTATTCTTGATTTGCTAATGCTTAAGCTAAAAATGATGGAATAATCAATGGTAACTTAGACCTTTCTTAGCATTAGACATTGACACTATTGTCAACTCTCATCAATGCTCCATCTCCTCACAACCGGCTACCAAACCTCACTAAGGAAGAAACTATATTTTACACTTACAAAAAAAATAGAGAACTTGAGAAAATTGGAAGAAAGCTCACAATGAAAAAGAAGGAGCTTTGCATGGCAAGCTTGTTGACATAAGATCACAAAATAAAAAACAAAAGTAAGTAAAGTTTTTCATTCTCTATTCGAACATGTAAAAATATTTGAGAAATAAGTTATTTTTGTACAATCGAAAATTCATAGAAAATTTTTTTAGTTAATATGTACTGTTGCTGGAAATTTTAAGACATGAGTAATGAGTTAGGATGAGAAAAAATTAGAAGATAAGGAGTGTAATGAAGCCTCTAAAACACTAAGCTTAAAGCTGGCCAGAATTTCTTTAGTTGAAACACTCAACTTTGAAAAATTATAGAAAATAGAGTATTAGGAATTTGAGCTTGAAATTTTAACACCCTCTACCTTAACATGTTTATTTTAATAGAAAATTTACAAAATCAAATTTGGAGCTATATAGAGAAATCTGGAGTGAATTTATGAATAGCACTCGAATCTGTCCAGTAATGCTTTTAAATGGACAATAGACTTTGAAAATTCATAAGAATTAATATACTTAGCATTTCGGCCTGAAATTTTAATAGATATTAATTGGGGATGTTAATTGAGTTTAGAAACAAACATGGCTTAATTTTAAATTATATACTGAAAATGGGAATTAAATTAAAAGAGATGGTCAAAAAATGTCTAATATAAGAGATGTGGAACCTTGATTGACATTCTAAATTAAGTTGATAAAATTGATAAGAGGATGATAGTAACATGAATGAGAGACTTGCTATTTCTTAATTAATATAAGTAATTACGTAAATCGAATGATGGATTACGAATTTTAAGAGAATTAGTAAACTAATTCGACAACATCCGAGACTAAAATTTGTGAGTGACATTGGAACGTGGAAAGAACCTTCAGATTCAGAATTAGCTCGACGATTGTGAGTGAAACAAACCCTAGAGTTGAGAATAGTGTCTCAACTAAACTGATTTAATTTCTAGTCTAGAATTGCATGAAAATAAACTTAATAATGGTTGGTAATTTACTAAGGGAAGAAGAATTATAAAGGAACTTGATTTGTGTACGTGGTTGTGTTCGAATGGTATGTGCATTGATTGAAAATTTTGATGAATTTCATGTTTAATTAGAATATAATAAGAACCATGGTGATTCGAATTATGCTGATTTTCCTGTGATTGGTTGCTGAAGTTGGTTGAGAAATTAGATATACTCTTGTTATTGAACTATTGGTGAGCAATGTATGAATTGTGAGTAAATGTTGGATTTACACTTTGTGTATTTGGACAATTTTGGTTGTAATTAAAATTATATGATGTGTAATTGAGATCATATAATTGGAATTGTGAATATACAATTTGTGGTGCCAAAATTGAAATGCTTGAAAGTAACATTATGTGAACTATTGGAACTAAAATTTCATATGTGATTAATCGAAATGATTAGTGGATATAATCTGGAAATTTGATTGTTAAATTATGTGAATTTGATTTAAAATGTAATTGGAAAAGCCCTTGGTATGTATAGTCAGTCCATGTAGTACGACATGCCTAAAGTCTAGAGCTCGATAAGAATCAGTTCGTTAGTGTACTCGATTTCTATGGTACGTAAGTGTACCTATTCGCTTAGTGTCAATTGACATTAAGATGACATGTAATACGATAATATGAAACGTTACTTGGGTACCTATTATATGGTGAATTTAATTCACATCTCTGTAATACGTGACTCGAATACCTAGCTAACTATACGAACCAAGGCATAAGAATTAAATTAATAAGCAGGAAATCCCTTATACATCGAAACTGAAATTCTTGACTTTAGTGAGTTGCTATTGAAATGGAAATGAAGCATGTAACTTATAAATTCTAATTTAATTGTTAATCTACTACAGCTTGCTGCTGCTTGTATATCTGAAAATTTTATTGATCGAAAAGTGTGCATATGAATCATGTTAGTTCAAATTTTGTATGAATTTAAAAGAAGTCATCAAATTGGATTGATTCATGTTAATTGTATGTGGCACGAATGCAAAAATATATACTTGATATACTCAAATTGTTCATTTGGATGTGTATGATGAATTGGACTTGGTACATTGAGTTGCTTATATTTGATTGTATAATGTTTGATACATTGGATTGTTAAATTCGAATTGTTGCAATTGCTGGTCAAATTGCTTGTAAATTTAATTGTTGGCTATTGACCTATTCGATTGGAATAGAGAAAAGTGTTAAATTAAGATTTTGAACTATTGTGTGGTCATTTAAATAAGAGATTAAAATTTGATAGACTAAGGTTTCCTCACTAAGTACTACAAGTACTTATCGCTCGAAATTTTCCTTTCTTCCCAAAAACTACAGGTAGTAGTGTGATTGGCCTACCCTCTGATATCAGCTAGCTTGAAGATTGAGTATGCCTTTCATTGTCTTTGTTGTGCTCATGATGGGTGGTTTAAATGTCAACATGTTAGTTTAATTCGCTCTAATGGTCATGTTCGTGAACTATTATTTTAATAATGTTTAAACTCTTGAGACTAGTTTCCCTATTTTGTTATGTAAGTAAAGAGGTATATATGAGGTATAGATTAGCCCTTAGTATATGTTTTGAGGCTCAATTTCTTTTTGTCACTTTTTGTATAGGCACCCGATAGGCTTTAGCCGATGATAGATACCCCGGGAAACCTTTTGTATAAGGGAAACGGTTACTATGTTATGGTTGATGATGCATATATGAATATATGTTAGAATTAAAATGTTGGTTTTATAATTGGAATTTTCTCTAGACGTTCACATTGGAATCAAATTGATTTGTCCAAAATGAACCCTTCGAATTGAATAAAATAAGAATTAAGTGGTATATATATGTATGTTATATGTCGAATGTGGGACAATTTAAAATAAGACTTCAACATGGATTATAAGTAGGTTGAATGGATTAAATTAATTAAGACCACTTAGCTAGTATTCGAATGGAAAAAATATTACACGTTCTTCCGCTGCCTAATTGTAAAGTTAATACGAATCTGATTAACGCTCATTGTCCCTAATCCGGGGTGAGGGGTGTTATAGTATCGGTACCTGTATCAAAGAGGAAAGAGTCGTTGTGACTGAAAACATCGTGTATCGATACACTTAGAGGGCGTACCAGTACTGTTTTTAAGGGGCGTATCAATACAGAAGGGCGTATCGATACAAAATTTGCTCACTGGAATCCCAACTTTGGTTTTGATAAAGAGCATATCGATACAGCCACTTAGCGTATCGGTACGGTATAACGGTCATTTAAATTTTAGGATACCAACTAACTAATAAGCCAACGGTCGAAAATTAAATGCAAAGATTTTGCAAAGATAAGCAAATCGTATCGATACGGTTGCAAAGCGTATCAGTACAGTATCATTTAAAGAGCTGCCCAGATGAATATTGTATCAATACGGGGTAATATCATATCGGTACGCTATGATCTATTAAAATTTTAGTGACTAAAAACCGTATCGATACACCTAAGGGTATCGATACACCTGGGCGTTTTGCTGAAGTTTAGCTTGAAAATACATAAAAAGACTTAGTGAATTTTGAACATTTAAGAGAGTTTTGTCTTGAAGTATAGTTTTGTTCAAAAAGACTTGTCAATAGTGAGACTTTGAAGCGTACTTAAAAATTTATTGTTTTGCAAATTAGTTCATAAGTTTAGGTGTTATATCAAAATCAATTTTAGTTTCACAGTTATTTTTACATTCAGGCGACATCGATTCGGACACCAAAATTATTCCTCTTCTTCCGCCTGGTCGACCTCTTGTATCTCAGCCTTCGAGTTTCGCACGTATGTTTAATTAAATAAGTTTTTGTTTAATAGGTTGTGGCATAGTAGTAGTAAATATTAATTTAGTGAACCTTTGTAGGTGTCGATCATGTTTCGCTTGCTTCTAGATCTGAGCGTGAGAGACGTCACTCTCGACGTTGAGCTGTTAGCTGCTTGAGGTGTGTTCTCTGCTTGTGCTATATTATATGTGTAGTTGTTGTGTGATGTCTGTTTGTGGAATATGTTGTGATCTGAGCTATGTGTTATGCTGTATGCAATTCTATTAAGCATCATACATCAAAATCTGAATAATAATTATTAGACTAACTGCTCATGCATTTTCGGACTAATAATGCTGTATTCGGATTACAATCAGAATATTCATGTCATATCATTCGGGTGGGAAAATGTACGGAGGAAGATTAATGGTTTTACCCTTAGGGCTGAGTTCCACTTTGGACTTGGTGACGATGTAGAGATTGGTTAAGGGGAACCTTACACTTCGGACAATGATGTAGATGAGTACATGCATCGAATGATTCTTGTGATACTCTATTTTTTGCACTTTAGAGACACACTGAGAAGACGACTCAAGAACAACACAAAGAATTTTAGAGTGACTATCTTGATTACTTAGAAGATGAGTGATATAAATGAGGTGAGAAATGCCTTTATTTATAATTGAGTTACCTTACATTCTACGGCCTCTAATGATTTACATCGATGATAATGATTGAAGCTTACAAACCATAATAGAATATTCCTTAGAATATATAAATCTTATGTTTACTTTGATAGTTTAATAGGCCAAAGTGGTCGTCTTTTAGAATCTTTCACGGTTCGGGCAAAATCTGGTGGTCTCTTTAGTCCCTAAATCTATGTTGGAACTTCTTG
The DNA here is from genome assembly GCA_958450335.1 of Hibiscus tridactylites. NCBI lineage: Eukaryota > Viridiplantae > Streptophyta > Magnoliopsida > Malvales > Malvaceae > Hibiscus > Hibiscus tridactylites. The sequence goes on from OY288286.1 coordinate 66,761,128, forward strand.
GGCAATCATGCGTGCATGTGACTCGAACTGAAACTTCGTGACAATATGGTCAAGTATTGTTCACTTTGATTATAGAGTAAAAGACTTAAAGAATTTAACAGTTTCGTACCAAGTCTCACAAATATGAGTCGTCTTTATTATATTAAGAGGTACATACATATAAATGGTGTAAAATGAAATAATCTTTACTAGAGTAGTATCATAAACAACTACAAATGGTTCTTTTAACTCAAAATATAATTATTAAAAAAAACTCAAAATATAAATATTTTTTTATAAAATAAATATATTTTAATTAGTTAATAATTTTTATTATAATATTAATATAATTTTTTATAAAAATAATATAATTAACTTAAAATATAATTTAAAATAAAGGCTTAATAATTAAATAGGTGCTCAAACCATAATTTAACCTTTTATTTTTGGGTCAAACCTTAATTGTTGATTTCAATTAGAACTACTTAAAACATTTATTGTTCGTTTACTCTTTGGCTTTCGAACCTTAAAAGGTTGTTTTCACGCCGTCGTCATCAGACCAGCATCTAGAGCCGCGCGATTTCACCTCTTGTCGTCGGCACGCCGTCAATCCCCTCTCCTCAACGTCGACCAATCCTCTCCCTGTAAGTCTCATCAGCTCGCCTCCCTTTACACTCTTACGTCACCCTTATCGCCCGCCCATGTATTTTTTTAGATTTTACAGTAACGGGAGAAAACAGGGATAGCGGCCCGTTATTACCCTTATTTACCACTACCCGTTAAATTGCGACCGCAATCCACCGCTACTAGTGTGATTCCGCCTCCCACCATTGTTTTCGCCGATAACGGTTTCGGCCGGCGGGATTACCGCTAAATAGCGGCCGCTATAGCCGTCGCGGGCCTTTTTTTGAAACCCTGGTCCTAATTAAGATGGCTAGAAAATAAGTGATTAATAACGATATTTACTTTAACATATTTAAGGTCCTAAATTAGTCTAGAATCAAACGATGGCGTTTGTTGTTGTTGTTGTTATTATTATTCCTTGGAGATATGTTATTGTTTTTAATGAATTGTTGAGCTCAGTAGCAAAAAGTCTGATTTCCAATTTTAAGCGGGACATGTGATGCTTCTTGCAGATGCATGGGATTACTCTTGTTGATATCTAACCTCTTAATTGGTTTCATTTTCTTTCAGGATGATTGGACCTGCAATGCCCTCAGCTGAGTTGCTTGCTGCAGCAGCCAAATTAACAGAAGCCCAGGCTGAGCTCAGGTGTTCTACACTACACATTTTTTAACTTGCAGTTTTTATTGCTTACTTTTTCTGACATTTTCAGTTCCATTTATTTTTGTTCTATAAGTTTCTGCTTTGCATGATTGTCAAATACATTTCACAGATGCTTATTTTGTATTAGAAAATTAATGCTGGCTTTTATGACTTTTTCTTGGTGTTCTTTTCACAAATTAATCCAGAGAAGCTGAAGTAGAGGAAGATGATGAACTGTTTATTGGACCTCCCCCACCTGCTCTGGTTGCTGAGGCTGAATCAGCAAATGAAGCAGAACGCTTTGAAGAGGTTCCAAAATTTACCCCCTTCTGTACTTATTCAGATTTAGATTTATCTTTGATTGGTAGACATAGTGATTGCAACCTTGAGCCTTGTTCTTGAAATGTTAAAATTTCCTCATTATTTTTTAGGAACCTCGTACAAATTTATTACCTTTCTGTTGTTCTCTCATCCGTGTAATTTTGCTCTGTTAGCTGTGCTCATGTTCATTGTCTTGGGTTTAGTGAAAATGATCCTATGTTCTTCTTGTGCATCTTGTCCATTTCTTATATGTTGTTGGGAAGAAAAGAGATAGATGGCTGCTTGGGGTCTGTTTTAATTAAGTAGTTTCTGATTCATTCTAGCTGGCATTGTAAAGAAATAAAAGTGCCATATTAATTAAAGGAACCATTGACAATAAAATGAAATTAATTTAAAATTTGGGTTCATCCAGTGTTAAAAAAGGCAAAAGGCGCCCTAAGGCGATAGGGGTCTTATATCCGAGGCGCAAGGCGAGAGGCGAAAGGCGCACGCCTTATTGAAGTAAGGCGCACATTTTGAAAATAAAAGATATACAAGTTACATAAAACATCACTTGAAAATTCTTTACATTCAATAAAATTTTAGGTAATAAGAATAATGAGATTCTTTGAAATGTTCAACTTCAACATGAAAAATCAAGGAGAATGTATAAATGCACATGACATTGCATTTTATTACAAAACAAGAAAGAAAATTAGTACTTTAAAAAGGAATATAAGTTCAACAAAAGCTATTCCTTTTACATTTTATCATGCAATATGAAATCTTTTATATTGTAATTACACAGAGCTAGTTATATAATAATCTCAAAAGGATATATGATATGAGTAATTATTCCATGCACAAGCGCTTGTAAAAACTTTGTTTACACAATGTCTTAGTTTAAGGTTTAGGGAGTTTATTTAGGGTTTATGGGTTTAAGTTTAGTAATTTTGAATTTATAGGTTGTTGATAGAATTTAGGATTTAAGGTTAAAATTTAAGGTTTGTAGGTTAAAATCTAAATCACTAACCATATTATCCTAAAACCTAAACCCTAATTTCTAACCCTAACTCTAACCCCTAAATTCTACCCATAAACCCTAAATTCTAAACTCCTACACTAAAACCCCTAAACTCAATTAAATTTAGTTCAATTTTTAAAACTCAACCAAATTCATTTGAATTTAATTTTGATCCAATTTAATTAATTTTTATATATATAGTGTGTTATGCTTTAAGTTCAAATTACACATTAACTCAACCAAATTAATTTAAGTTTCATTTGATTAATGTTATTTTTGTTTGGTCTCACTTTTGGCCCAAGTTAGTATGTAAAAAATAAAAAATAAATAAAAAAAAACCCAAAAAGAACAAAAAAAGTGAACAGGCGGCGCCTTTCTGCGCCTCGACGCCTTTCTGCGCCTCGACGCCTCAGCGCCTTGTGCGCGCCTTGCTGCGCCTCATTGAAGTCGCCTCGCCTAGACTCAATTAGGCGTTTCACCCTCGCCTCGCCTCGCCTTAGCGCCTAGGCGCACCTCAGTAGCGCCTTTTTAAACACTGGGTTCATCTCGTTTCTTTTCATTGGGGTGGAGAAGGATGGTTAGTGGTTAAGAAAATCATCTTTATTATGTTGAATTTGCCTTAATTAACTCATGGTCTGCCAGCTATAATTAGTCAGTTATCTTCTTCCTAGTCTGTACAAGCATCATTTATCATGTCTGTTGAATTTTCAAATTATAGCTGTATTTCTGGCATTTGTTATCATTTATCTTCTTTATTTAGGGGCTTAGGGCCTTGTTCCTTTTTGAAATCATTAGGAAAGTAGGAACAAACTACTGCATTTTATCTTGGATTTGCATAATCTTCGGTCAACATCTTCTGGTTCTGTAAGGTAAACAAAATATTGTAGGTTACCTGATGTCCTAGGCGACATATACTCAGTTACCTATAAACTTGGATGATAAGCATTTCTTGGCTTGATGCATTATGGTTGTATGGATAAATGATAATCAGTTATTTTTATATGCTTACTCAATTGCTTCATTTTTACCTGAGCAGGTCACAAGAATTATGGTCCATATGATGTTATAGGAGCAAACCGAAATATGTCCGCTGATAATATAAAGAAGAAGTAAGATTTCCAATTGCAAGTTTTTTTTTTCTTTAATTTTATCGATGATAGTATGCATAATTTGTTCTTTTACATGGATGATGAAGAGTTTAATATTTGTTCCTTTTTTTTATTTTCATTTCCTTTCATTGTTTAGCATGCACGTAATCTTTCTTTCCCCCCAGCAATAGATGTTTCATTTTGTACCAACAGCACCTTACTTTAAATAGTCTGAGGTATGAATCAGCTAAAGAAGCATGCACATGGTAGTTTGTTATTATTAAAGGTAGAAAATGAACCTGAACCTGAAACCTGTTTGTAAAATCCAAACACAAACCCAAATTGACAAAAGTTTCAAAGACCTGGAACAAAAATTCACTTAAATTCAAAACGACCTAAACTTGAAAGAATCTAAATATTAATCAGTCTGAACACTGAATTGCAGAAACCCAAGAAAACCCATGATCCAAACTCAGTAGTAAAAACTCTGTATCTAATTATCCATTTTATTCTAACCCAAACCTGAACCCTTCCAAACTTGATCCAAATATATCTAACTCGACCCGACCCGACCCCATCTATTTTCTACCTAGGGAGCTTTTAGAAAGCAATGTATTATGTTTACCATGGTGTTCTTTGAAACAAATTGTCTATGGAGAACTGCTCTAGTTTGGAATTTGGTTCACTTATTACTTCAAACTTGGAATTTGGCAGTAATGGAAGAAATTTCCCTGGAGGCTGCTGATTGGAGAGCCAAAATACATGTCCTAGGTTTTGTTGATAAGAGGCTATACATTATATATTTTCATGTGCTTTTCTCATTTTAGAGGTGATTTACATGTCAAAATTTAGTAGATGGACTCTGCCTTCCATACTTGGGTTGAACTGTGTTTCTCACAAGCTTTTACCTCCTTTTCCCCCTTAGGTACTGGAAACTCTCTCTTTTGGTGCATCCTGACAAATGCCCTCATCCTCAGGCACACCAAGCATTTATTATACTCAACAAAGCTTTTAAGGAGTTACAAGATCCAGATAAGGTGAGAGTTTGATTTATCATTTTTAGGACATGGTTGATACCTTGGATGTCTCCTTCGTTTTTGGTCTTATGCTTCTTCATTGTCAAACCATTGTGTGAACTGTGAATCAATGCTGTAAATAAGCATGTGTTGGCCCCTCTTTGAAATTGTCAGTATAATTGAACTTTAGTATTGAGATGCTCACTGGAGATAGGACCTCAGATTTTGCTTATGACTTTCTTATCTTACATTGAATGTCTGAAGAGATTTTTTTGTCCTCTCTAGTCATTTACAGTAACCAGACATGAGAAGATGAAGTAGTTATTTCTCTTTCAAACTTAAAAAAGTCTAATTTCACCCAGTAGAACAAGTGCAGGATTAAGAAAATCATCCTTATTAGTCTACATTAATAATCACACCTGTTTCATCAGTGTCTTCTTGAATATTGACATTTCTGGTATATTTTGTACTGTAATATGGAATGCCTCTTCTTTCTTTTTTGCCGATCTTGTCCTTCAAGGTTTTGTTTCATTGCGCTTATGAATCATCCTTTTCTTCTGGTACTGAGTTAATGTTATTATAATTCTTATCACTCTTAGTGAGCCTGTGTCATCCAAGAATTGCACGGGTAAAAATGGGAAGGGAACTGGGAAGATTGGCACATTAGGTCAATTCTACAATCAAAATAGATTGATCAACCTTTTTTAGAGACTGAGGCAGCATCTCTTCCCTTCCTCACCATATAGATGATATTGCTATGCTAATATTATTGCTAAAAAGTTGTAGTTCTGTTTTTAGTTTGTTAATTAAGCATATTTACTTTTTAGTCATCAGTGATTTCATGTGCCATCTTCATGAGGTAATTATTGATGTAATCTTTTGGGTGAATTATTTCGGCATTTTGAATTAGGGTGATTTTTAATTCTCTTATTTCTTTAAGATTTAGTCCTAGTATCATGAATACTCACATCAAACTTGTCACATTTTATAGCGAAAAGCTCTGGATGACAAAATAAAACTGAAGGAGGAGCAGGAGGAATTGAAGGTATTTGTTACTTGCAAGTTCTTACTATATTAATTTGATAAACTTTCTAGTATCAACTTGTTATATTTAATCCTTTTTCTGTTATAGGTTGAGTTACGAGCAATGCGTGAAGCTGCACAATGGAGAAGATTGCAAGGTTAGATATTTTTCTATTGTTACCTGCATCATTTATGTGTGCAGGTGTGCTAATGCACGTGTATTATCTCCCATTAATTACTTTAGCTGCAATGAGTAGGATACATTTTTGAGTTTTTATACCTCTTAAATGAATTGGCTTTAACATGCATTCAAAATTATCATGTTTTTTTAATATTCTAACTTGCAACAATTATGAAATTGCATTTTTTATATGTTAATTTGGATATTTTAGTTGGAAATTAGTTGGGCTTTATTAATTTGAGATACGACGAGCTCATTATCACTCTTTCTGCAAATTGCAGCTCCAGTGTTTGTTTTAGGTCCTTGTGTAAGGTGTCTTTGACTATTTAGGAAGCACAACATAGACAATCAATACTGGTACGAAACAACTTGGACGTGGTGGTGACACGTAAATATCTAGAGAAACAACAATAAAATATAATTTTAATATGATAATATACAATAAAAATGTATAATTGATACTTTTTAAACCTAGTATTGGCATGCAACTTATAAATATATTAATAGGATTATTTGGGTTTAAATTCTTTTAGTGATGGGTTTATTTCGGTTTGCTCTTGATAGTTGATTTCAGATTTGAAAAATAAATGAATGTAGAAACAAACCTTAGTCCCATGTTCAAATGTGTGTTGCCATATTTGAATTTTGTTTTCATTTTCTACTTTTTTTTCTGGCGCATTCTACACAAATTCTGCTGCATCGTAGCCATCATGTCCGACATGGATATGCCCCCCCTGCTAGAGAGTTTTGGTGCTTCATAGCTAACTGTACATTCTCCGAAGTTTAGTATTCTCTTACATAGTGTGTTGATCTTGAACCAAGAGAACTTTTAATTGTTGCAGGTATATCAATGGAAGGTGATGATGAGCTCCTGGCGGAGGTGGAAGTTAAAGCGCCACCAAAAAGGGACGAATGGATGACAACACTACCTCCCGAGAGGAAAGTAAGATATTTCGGTCTACAGTTGTCTACTTTTGCATTGTTAGTTGCACAAACATCATAATCTTACTTGAATTATAATATCCAACTTGATTATTCTTCTCAGCCTGGTGTGACAATGCAATCAACCAAATTTAGCATGAGCGCAAAAGAAGGGCGGGGTGATACTAGTGTGTGGACCGATACTCCTTCAGAGCGAGCCCAAAAAGCAAAGATGCGGTGAGAATTTCGCTTTCAATGTTTTGTGAATCATCTCATGGTAATATTATGTGTTTGTTCTGTTATTTATTGTGATTCTGCTTGCTTAATTGCAGTTACTTGGAAGCCTATAATGAGGCTGCAGCCCTTGCTTCGAATGAAGAAGTAAAGACGAATAGAAACACTTCAGATGCAGCTTTGGTGGATAAATATAATAAAGAAAAACGATCGAAATCATTGGTGCAAAAGCATCAAGAGGAGTCTGCAAAGCGACCAAAGAAGAAATTGAAGCATCAAGAGGAGTCTGCAAAGCGAGCAAAGAAGAAATTGAAGCAATGGTCAGAGAAAGACGAGTGGGAGGGGAAACATCCATGGAAGCCATGGGATCGGGAGAAGGACCTGGTTGCCGGAAGGCAGAGTGTAAATCTCTATGCAGAAAACATGGTTAAAGGTTTGAGTTCCAGGTTTTCAACAGGAAGCTTTCAGAGGAACTTCCTTTAAAGCCATGGAAGTGAGTCCCATGTTGGTACAAATCAACCAAATCAATTGTGGCGGTGTTTCAGCCTGTAGTTTAAAGATTAGCAAATAGGGTTTTCTTTTTACATTTTCATACAAGATGAGATCAAAAGTTGTGCTTTGGAAACCTTTGATAAATAAATAAATAAAAATACTAATGTTCATGTTTGAGACCATTTTGCAAACAACATTTGTGATTAAATGACCAAATCCTGAGCATTGGTATTTTCCCAGCTTAAAAACTCAAACTAAATAAAACAGTTAAGCTGACATAAAAACTGATCATACTTATTAATAATATCAGCAAATAAGTCTACATGTAAACACAGATTGATTCAATATAAACTACACCATGGCAGACAGGCAGAGAGTGTATAGGGCATTTGGTCAAACTGCTTTATACAAAGAGACCATAGTTGTTTTTAGTAGGGCAAAACTTGATCCTTAGTGCAGCATCCCTGGTCCAGAATGCAGCTGGAGTGTCCTGCTCGGGACGACTTGAAGAACACCGGGTTGTTCTACAAAATCAGATAATTGAGCATCGTAACAAGAACTTGTATGTTCACAAAAACAAAAAGGTATATGCAAGAATTAACTTAAAAGGCCTACTCTGATGCTACACCAAAAATCAACCTGCCAAGTAAAACCTAGACCCCAAATCACATCATCATTTATACCCAACTTTTCTTTCAACCTTGTTATTAAAAGTACTTTCTCATTTGCTCACACATATATTTAATTCGATTACAATCTAAAATTTTTAAGAGGGCAAAGAAAAGTGTGAAAGGTCTCTAACTTAAACAATAAAACAAGCATCATCCAATCACGATGCTAAAACCAAGGCTTGAACAACCCCAAAAGAAGCAGCTGAGACAACTAGAAATCAAAACACTTTTTAATGATGATGCTGGAAAAAGATATTGCACGTATAATCTTCAAACAGAGATAGCTGAATCCTAAAAACAGTAAGAAAGTAAAGGCCAAGTTGTATTTCTGGGCCACAAAGATTATACATTCAAGTTCAAAGTCTCAAATTCTAAGGATTGAGATTGCTCTTCCTCAATGATGGATTGCATACCATTCAGTAATTTCCACAAAAGAAGTAAAAACATGCTTTACTAACAAAAACTAAAACCTAAGTTATTTTGGATAAACATTTTCCTCTCTGCTAATTGCTATTTTTTCCTTCTTCAACATTGCATGCTAATACTGATTCTCAATTCAGGTATTTAACTTTTCAAGTTCGCAAACTAATCCTAATGCCCTAATGCTTAATAGAAGAAACAGAAAGAATACAGTGACTCCTAACAGTAACAAGCTAATCATATACCGAAATTCTTACACTTTTTTGTAATAAATTTGGTATACCAAACAGATCGATACCGAAATTCTTACCATTTCGATGCCTCACTTTAAGGCGCCTTAAAAAGAATAATATATTCTTGTAAGGCGCCTCACCCTAGATCAAACAATTCAAAGCAATTATCCCCTTTTAAAAAATAGAAAAGTATTAAAAAAGGCACTTACTCGATATCTCGGCAACCTGTTCGGGAGTAAGCTTGGCGGAGAAGCCGCTGGCAGCATTCTTGTAACTGTAGATCAGGGCATCCTTAGCAGCTTCTTCGCTGCCGAGGACGGATGCGAGGGTTTGGAGATGGTAGGCTTCAGGCTGCTCATCCCGAGGCTTCTCGGTATAAATGATGTGGACCGTCGCCGGCGACGACGACGCCGATTTCGTAGCAGCCTCTGATTCAGCCATTTCGATCAAACAATTCAAAGCAATTATCAAACAGAATAAACTCAGAAAGTTCATATGGAATGTATGTTTAGCCATGCTTTCCCTTTTAAATTCGAAGGTCCACAATTTTGATTTTTTGTCTATACTTTACTTAGCCCCTAATTTATCCCCTTTTCTTTTAAAAATATATGCCATTACGTGTCGTCTTCCTGTTTTGGTAACTCCGCTTCCGAATTTCACAACGCCATTTTCGTTACAAATTACAATATCTACACGCACGATTACGCGCCCGCGGATTTGAAAATTATTAATTATAAATTTAAGTTTAACTTGTATGTAATAATTGGCAAATGTCATATACAATGGCTAATCTATCGATCGATGGGGTGAAGAAGAGGCTTTGGTGATTCCCCTGAGGTGGGCGAGATTGAGAATGAGTATGAGTTTTGTCTGGTGGGCTGGTTTCTCACGACAAGTGTTATACATTTTATGTCCATCAGAAATATTATGGCAGATTTTTGACATCCACTTGGTGGTATTTCTATTTCGAATATTGGAAATAAGCGTTTCTGCTTTAGATTTTACAATGAGGTTGATTTGGAAGGGACATATGATGGCTGTCCATGGTTTTTCAATAACCATTTGCTGTTTTTGTATAAACTTAGCCATGGTGAGGATCCCTTACAAGTTCCTTTGGAGCATACAATGATGTGGGTCTAAATTCATGATTTACCGCCGGGATTGATGTTTGAACCAATGGCGCGCCAGTTTGGTAAGTTCCTTGGGGAGTTCTTGGAGTATGACTCGAAGTTGCTTCTGTTAGGGAGAAGGCAGTTTATGTGAATCAAGGCTTGGCTGGATGTACGACAGCCTCTAAAAAGGAAGAAAAAAGTTGCGTTATGTGGTGATAAAAGTACATATGTCAGATTTCAATATGAAAAATTAGTTTTGTTCTGTTTTATCTGTGGGAAGGTGGGACATGGAGAAAGCTTCTGCCCGATGAGGTTGTTAATGAAGCCTTCTGAAATAATTTTTGGCTGGATTTGTCCATCCAGGCACCATCTCGACGGGGACCTCCGACACCGAGCAGGTGATTACGGGAGGCAGTTACTGGACAACCAATTGCTGGGCCTATGGATGCGGGCGCAAGTATGAGTCAGTTGAGGGAGGTTACAAACGTAATGCTTCCAACTAAAGGGGATGTTGGGCTTGCAACTGGATCGGCAGATAGAGTGGGTATTGGACAGGCCCAACAAAGAGGTCTTTTTTATTTCTGAATCTAGGCTGTCTGAGAGTGGCCATATGGAGATTGGGTTTGATAATGAGGATAACCCAATTAACGTGGTAGATGGGAATAAAAGGCAATGCAAGCAAGGTGGGGATCAACCACTTTAGAAGGAGATAGACTCTGGAGTACCACTTGACAAAAATGAGATATCAGCTGGCTCTGCAAGGCAGAGCAGCCAGAAGCTATGAAGCTTTTTTGCTGGAACGTTCGTGGGTTGGGGAAACTACGGGCGGTAAACCGTCTCAAGAATATGTTGAGAGCTATTAATCCCCAAATTTTGTTACTTATGGAAACAAAATTAGATAGGAGAAGAATGGAAATGGTGCGTCGAAGATGTGGTTTCATGTTTGGTATTGATATCCCATCCTTTGGAGCAAGTGGTGGATTGTCAATTGGGTGGAAATGTGATTGTGATGTGTCGTTAAGGAGTTATTCACGATGGCATATTAATATTGAAGTAAAGGAGGATAATGAGGATAAATGGCGTTTTACAGGCTTCTATGACTGCCCTGAAGAGAGAAATATAAGAGAGTCATGGGGGTTATTGAAGCAACTTGGCCTCGATCAATCTCTGTCGTGGCTTGTAGCAAGAGATTTTAATGAGATAACGTTCTCTTTCAAAAAATAAGGAGGTCGTGTAAGGTCAGAAAGACAAATGATAGAGTTTCGTGAGGCATTACAAGATTGTGATCTCGTAGATTTGGGGTTTACTGGGACTTGGTATACATGGGAGAGAGGTCGTCTGGCATCAACAAATATTAGAGAACGTCTGGACAGAGCATTAGCAAACTCGGAATGGTGGGATTTATTTCCAGGTTATACTGTTAATCATCTAAATCACGCTATGTCAGACCATTGCCCTCTTTTAATTGATTCAATAGGACATGCTATTACACGAACGAACAACCGAAGCACCCAATTTCGCTTTGATGCCAACTGGGTTCTGGAAGATGATACAGTGGAGCAGATAAGAAGATGTTGGGAAACATTGGATTCATCGATTCCGGTCCGTCTGCAGAAGCTGGGTACGGTTCTACAGAACCGGCTTGCTGAATTGATGTCTGCTGATCCAGATGAGAAGGTATTGGCAAAGTTAATAGAGGTTAAATTGGGGTTAAATATGGAAGCTGATAAAGAGAAACTTTATTGGGAGCAAAGAGCGAGAGTAAATTGGTTAAAGAATGGTGATAAAAACACAGCTTTCTTTCACAACTTTGCTATGTTTAGGAAAAAAACATAATCTTGTTCCAGGTATTTACAATGGCAATGGAGATTGGGTGATAGGAAAGGAAGAATTGTTGACAGTGGCCACGGACTATTTTAAAGACTTGTTTACAACTGCTACTGCAGCAAATGCATCCTCTATTGTGGAGTTAATCCAGCCCAAGATTTCTGACGCAATGAATGACACATTGTTAAAGCCATTTCAAGCGGAGGAGATAAAGGATGCAATTGATAGCATGGATCCTTTAAAAGCCTCAGGTATGGATGGATATCCAGCTATGTTTTATCATAAGTATTGGAGTGTAATTGAGGCCGATATATCATATTATTGTTTGTCAGTGTTGAATGGGATGTCTGATTTGGAATCTATTAATCACACATTGATATTGCTCATCCCTAAAGCACGTAGGCCGAAAAATATGACAGAATTTAGGCCGATAAGCCTATGTAATGTGCTATATAAAGTAGTGTCCAAAGTCCTAACAAACAAATTAAAGGTGACGTTGGACAGATGTATAGATAAAGCTCAGGGGGCATTTATTCATGGCCGCCACATTTCTGACAATATGTTAATTTCATATGAAATTTTACATTCGCTACAACAAAAAAGGTGTGGTAAAACAGGGACGTTTGCTTTTAAAGCAGATATGAGTAAGGCATATGATAGGGTGGAGTGATCATTTTTAGAGAAGGTAATGTTAAAATTGGGCTATGCAGATTCTTGGGTGCATTTGCTAATGAAATGTGCCTCTACAGTGAGATACTCTGTAGGCCTCAATGGTGAGATTAGTAACTCTTGAGTTGTGTGGGGCTCGATTCGTTCAACCGATAAGGCTCACCAAGTGGTGGAGAGGAGGATTTTTGGGTGGAAGGGTTGTGGAAGCTAAAATGAAATGTGACACAATGATTTATAGTGGTTCAACCTTCTAACCAAGGTCTACATCCACTACCTTAGCTCCCCACTAAGGATTTCCAATCAATCCACTATTGGTTTGTCCCCTTTTCTAAGCTTAGGAGGAAACCCTTTACACCGATCAAGCTTTCTACCCAAAGCCTTGATCGAAACCCTCTTTTACAAAGAGAAACAATAAGCAAACTTAAATCCCTCTAATAGGTATTTGTTTGCACAATTTAGCACTCACCCAAAACCTAAAACACTTGAGCAAATTTGACAATTTTGGCTCACTAGTGTTTGTCTATACAATAAATGACAATTTAAGCTCTAAGACAATCTTTGATCATTTGTTGTTTGACAATATGAGCATTAGCCTTTACTTGATGCTTGGAGGTCCCTTTAATACTCCTTGATGAGTTTATAGCCGTTGGGATTGAATTGGAGCCGTTGAGGACTTTAATTCCCACCATAAATGCAGTTCTGCAGCTCTCCGTTTTGAAACGCTCGAACCCGTTTCGAAACACCCTTTAAGTAGAAAGAGCCGTTGCAGTCTGACGTGGACCCGTATCGAAACGCTTTAGTCCATTTCGAAACACACGTTTCGAAATGCCTGTCCCCGTATTGAAACGACCTGCATTTAAAAGTTAGTTGGGAAATAGCCGTTGGGGTTTATGACCGTTGTGGTCAATGCCACGTAGGCGTATCGAAACGTTTTTGCTACTGGAATTCTCGTATCGAAACACCCTAAGGTGTTTCGAAACGCCTGGATAGTTTTGTGAAGTTTGGCTTTGAAAAACATGTAAAACCCTTTTAAAAACTTCCCTAAACATAATTTCAAGTTGTTTGGACTTTGGAAATGTTTTAAATACTTTTTAAATCAGTCCAAAACATTTTCAATTATTATATCAAAACATTAGTTCTACAATCTCCCCCTTTTTGATATAATAAAATTCACTTGAAAAATTATTTGGGATTCTCCCCCTTTAACTTTAACAATGTGAATAAGAGATTGAAGATATGAAATCAAATAAAGCTCCCCTTATTCATTTGAAAATTCAATTTTTCAAATCATTTCTCACTCTTTTTGTTATATCAAAAAGAATTTAAAACATTAAGTTCAAAATAACAATAGAGGTAAAAATTGACAAAAATAAGAATTTGGTTTTAAAATGGCTCCCCCTTACTCAAAGCATCATTAAAAATGTTAGTCCAACATATATGATCATCTAGTTGAATTAAATAAAAATTAAAACAAATAAATGCAAAAACAACTAGATTTTTACCAACACTTGAACCCAAAGGGAGGATGTAAAGCCTTCCTTTTTCAAGTGTTCTTTCTTGTGTGCATGTAGCTCCCCTTCAATGTTTGCCTTGTTGAACATCTCCATCACACCTTGTAAAAGACAATCAAGTAATTTTTGGTATCTAAATTGCTTTGGATCCATGAACATTAGTAGCACAAATTTTAGTCCCCTTAGGAATCCATTTTTCAATGTCATCCTTTTTAATTGAAGTGGTTAGTCCTTTTGGGACCCAAACACTTCTAAAACATTTTCCTTTTACAAATCTAGGGGCACTAGATTGTCTTACATAAAAATTTGATTTTCCAAAATTGTTTTTCTTTTCAAGCTCTTTGGAAATCAAATCTTTTTCTTCTTGAACTTTTTGAAGCAAATTTTGTAAATCAAAACATTTTAATTCAAACTCTTCGAGTTTTGCTTCAAGTTCAAGTTTGGTTTTAGAAATCAAATCATTTTGAATTTTTAACTTTGAAATAAATTTATTGTTTTTCAAAATGTAATTTTTAAACTCTAAAACCAAATCATCATAGGCATCTTGTAATTCATCAAAAGAGTAAGAACATGAAGTAGATGAATTAGAAGTTACCCTTAAATCTTCTTCGATGGCCATAAGGCAAAGGTTGGCTTATTCATTGTCGGTGGAGTCCTCGTCACTCCAAGTAGCCACATGTGCCTTCTTCTTATGGCTTGAAGTGCTTTCCCTCTCCTTTTTCTTGGAATCTCATTCAAGCTCTCTCAATGCTTTCTTCATGAACGGGGCACACTTCTTGAAGAGATGAACTATCTCTTCTTCTTCATCCCCCTCTTCACTTGAGTAGACATGATGACAAGTGGAGGATTTGAGAGCCATGGCACTTGCATTAATGCCAAGCCCTTTGATTTTCTTCTCTCCCATAGCTCTAATTTCTTCCCTCTTCTTCTCAGATTCTTTATTCTTCTTCATGATTTGATGAGTAAGGAGTGACCCTATGAGTTCATCAAGCTTCAAGGTCTTCAAATTCTTGGCTTCAATGATGGCGGTCCTCTTTGAGTCCCAAGACTCGGGAAGTGAGTAGATGAGCTTTCGAACAAGCTTTTCCTCCGGGATGGCTTCTCCATAGCCTTTGAGACCATTGGTGATAGTGGAGAACCTATCAAACATCTTCTCGATGTTCTCTTCCGGATCCATTTTGAAGTTCTCATACTCTAAGGTTAGGAGCTCAATCTTGGTCTCCTTGAATTCATTGGTCCCCTCGTATGTGACTTCAAGCTTGTCCCGTACCTTCTTGGCACTCTCACAAGAAGACATCTTCTCATAGATGGTTGGGCCAAAAGCACAAAACAAGATGTGCAAGGCTTTGCAATTAAGCTCCATCTTCTTGCGATCGTCGGCACTCCACTCCGCTTTGCTTCTTTGAGGCACGAACGGACCATCTTCAACTATATCCCATAGCTTGTAATATCTTGATTTGATGAAGAACTTCATCTTTGTCTTCCAATATGCATAGTGGGTTCCGTCAAAGAAAGGTGGTTTGTCGATTGATTGTGCCATTTGAGCCGGTTGATGAAATGATGATCGAGCTTGCCAGATCTTCTCAATAGGATGTGAATCCTCTTCGATTGAGTCAAGCTCTGATACCAATTGTTGAGTTGTGTGGGGCTCGATTCGTTCAACCGATAAGGCTCACCAAGTGGTGGAGAGGAGGATTTTTGGGTGGAAGGGTTGTGGAAGCTAAAATGAAATGTGACACAATGATTTATAGTGGTTCAACCTTCTAACCAAGGTCTACATCCACTACCTTAGCTCCCCACTAAGGATTTCCAATCAATCCACTATTGATTTGTCCCCTTTTCTAGGCTTAGGAGGAAACCCTTTACACCGATCAAGCTTTCTATCCAAAGCCTTGATCGAAACCCTCTTTTACAAAGAGAAACAATAAGCAAACTTAAATCCCTCTAATAGGTATTTGTTTGCACAATTTAACACTCACGCAAAACCTAAAACACTTGAGCAAATTTGACAATTTTGGCTCACTAGTGTTTGTCTATACAATAAATGACAATTTAAGCTCTAAGACAATCTTTGATCATTTGTTGTTTGACAATATGAGCATTAGCCTTTACTTGATGCTTGGAGGTCCCTTTAATACTCCTTGATGAGTTTATAGCCGTTGGGATTGAATTGGAGCCGTTGAGGACTTTAATTCCCACCATAAATGCAGTTCTGCAGCTCTCCGTTTCGAAACGCTCGAACCCGTTTCGAAACACCCTTTAAGTAGAAAGAGCCGTTGCAGTCTGACGTGGACCTGTATCGAAACGCTTTAGTCCGTTTCGAAACACCCGTTTCGAAACGCCTGTCCCCGTATCGAAATGACCTGCATTTAAAAGTTAGTTGGGAAATAGCCGTTGGGGTTTATGACCGTTGTGGTCAATGCCACGTAGGCGTATCGAAGCGACATAGCCCGTTTCGAAACGCTGGGCAAAAATCTCATCCAAGGAATGCCCGTTTCGATACGAGTATCGAAACATTTTTGCTACTGAAATTCCCGTATCGAAACGCCCTAAGGTGTTTCGAAACGCCTGGATAGTTTTGTGAAGTTTGGCTTTGAAAAACATGTAAAACCCTTTTAAAAACTTCCCTAAACATAATTTCAAGTTGTTTGGACTTTGGAAATGTTTTAAATACTTTTTAAATTAGTCCAAAATATTTTTCAATTATTATATCAAAACATTAGTTCTATAGTAACCAATTTTAGCCTTCTTGAGGGCTTCAGCAGGGTGACCCGCTTAGCCCATACTTGTTCTTGATTTGTGCTGAAGGTCTGTCTTGTCTACTCAATGTTGCAAACGCATCTGGGGATATGAAGGGGGCAAGAATATGTAGAAAGAGATTTGAGGTTAGCCACTTGTTCTTCGCTGATGACAGTATAATATTCAGTGAGGCTACAATGATTGGGGCTAGGAATCTTCAAGCAATCTTAACGGCCTATAAGAATGAATCGGGACAGAAAGTGAATTTCAACAAGTCTCTTATTTTTTAAGTAGTAATGTGGATGATGCCCTGAGAAATCAGATTAGAGAATATTTAGGGGTACGTATCTCTGCAAATCTTGAGAAATATTTGGGTCTACCAACAATGGTTGGCCGAAGGAAAAAAGAGGCTTTTGCTTACTTTCTTGACCGTTTCAATCAAAAAACAGATAGTTGGGGGTTCGTTTTCTCTCTATGGGAGGGAGAGAAGTGCTCATTTCAGCGATTCTACAATCTATCCCGATCTATGACATACAATGTTTTCTATTGTCATCATCTCTATGTCGAAAATTAAAACAAATAATGGCAAGATTTTTGTGGAGGAATAGTGGAAGTAAGAGGGAAATACATTGGTGTGTTTGGAAAAAGTTAACAATTCTTAAGCTACAAGGTGGGCTCGGCTTCAAAGACTTATGTCAATTCAATATAGCATTACTTGCTAAACAAGCATGGAGATTAGTATCGCAGCCAGATTGTTTACTTGCATAAGTGTTAAAGGCTAGGTACTACCCTAATTGTACTTTTTTAGAGTCGAGTTTAGGGTCATACCCATCATATACTTGGAGAAGCTTGTGGAGTACTCGTGCTCTGTTGGAGAAGGGATTGTGTTGGCGTATTGGTTCTGGTTCATCAGTAAACATTTGGAACGATCGCTGGTTGCCTGAGCCTGCAGACAGTCAAATCCAAGCACAACAAATTAACATTCACTATACTAAAGTGGCAGACTTTATAGACAGTTCCTCTGCTACATAGAAGTTGCAAGTTTTAGAAGAATTATTTGATGCAGAACAAGTGAACAAGATTGCTTCGATTCCTCTTTCGCACATACCTCTACACGATGAGCTAGTATGGAAATATGATGGAACTGGTGAATACACTGTGAAAAGCGGGTATAAAATTTTACAAATGGAAGATTTTTCCCTTATTGGTGTGTTAGATGCAAGTCATAGACCAGTTCTATCGAATTTTTATGCTAAGATATGGGGTGTACTTTTGCCAACCAAAATGAAGATACACACATGTAGAGTAATGAATGATTTCCTTCCAACTTTCAGTAACTTACAGCTCAGAAGGTTGAATAACAGTAGTATTTGCCCGCTTTGTGGAGGCCAAGGTGAAACAACTCTGCACTTATTCAGAGATTGCAATTTCACACAACATTTGTTTCGGACACTTGGGGCACCCCTACCAAGTAATGTTGCTGCGATGTCGTGGGAAGGATGGCTAGGCACTTTCATCTCTAATCTGAATGAGGCAAAGATAAAAGTTGTGTTAGTTGCCTTTTGGGCGATCTAGTACCATCGAAATAAGGTAGTAGATGAGGGCATTGTGCCTTATGCGTTCACAGTACATACTTTTGTGGTGGCTTTTTTTTAGGGAGAATGACACCTTACACATCAACGCGCAACCAGACGGTGAACGACAATCAGTCAACTGGCAAGCTCCACCAAATGAATTCACTAAATTCAACTTTGACTCAGCTTTTAATCGAATTGAAGGAAGGTCTATATCAGGGGTGATTGGTCGAGATAGCGAGGGCAAAATTATGGCAGTCTATACGATTCGTCATCTACATGTTGCAGACCCATTCATAGCTGAAGCACACGCATGTCTCCAAGCGGTCCTATTTTTGAGGGAGTTGGGATTTAGAAGAGTAATTGCTGAGGGGGACTCACTTACAGTGACAAAGAAGGTAAATAGCTCAACTCATGGTAGGTCTATTCTCAACCTAATTATTCAGGAAATTAAAGTGCTGAGTAGGGATTTCGACTCAATCCAGTTTCGATTTTCTTACCGGGAAGCAAACAGGGCGGCACATCTCTTGGCAAAAGTGGGTTGTAACCTGGATTCGCCAAGCTACTGGATTGAGGAAGCACCAGTGGCAGTGATAAACCTTGCCGTGTCGAAAGAGTGTCGTCTCCATGAGTCTGATTGACTCTGTCGGAGGTTATGGATTTTCTTGGCGATCTTTTGTAATCTGCATTCTCAGATGCATGCCAAGTTTTTGGAATTGCTAGTTTTAGGTTTCTTTGTCGTTATGGGTTTCTGTCCGATTTTGGGGGAACATTATTTGATTTATTTATTTTTTGCGTCTTTTGGGTTTCTCGTTTGTGCTTTGTCTTAGTTTCCCTTTTCTCTTTTCTTCTTTTTTTATTTTTTCGGTTGTAATGCTCCTCCCGTTCGAATAAGAATAAAACCAGCTTTTGTCAAAAAAAATATTTTTTTTATTTTTTTGGAAAATAAAAAATATTGGAAAAATTATGTTTGATTGTAAATTTTGAAAATAATTTTTAAAAAATGATATAAAAAATGAACAAAATTTTGAAAACATAAAAAAGACATTTTCACTATTTTGATTGAAAATATTTTAGAAAACTAGAAAATATAAAAATATATTTTTTAATTTTAACTCTATTTAACCCGGGTTCGAATCCTTTTAATGCCAATTTTAAAAGTTTGGCTTATTTAATCATATTTTATTTTTATTATAATAATATTTTTAATAGTTATACTTTAATTTAATTATTTAATGAGTAATTATTTGTTTATTTTTGTTTGACTTAAAGATCAAATTATTCCTCAACGAAAAATAAAAAGAATCAATTAATCCGAAACACACTTAATTTATGCCAAGAAAATCAATAATAGATTAATTGGCATTAGAATGATTGGAACCTATATGTCGAAACTTACTCAATTTAGTCATTCCGTAACGTTCGACCAAAATTTGACCATTAACTTATTGAAAACTAATAAAATGATAACGCGTAGCACACTCTAAAAGTATTAACTGTTATGTCATTAAATCGTAAAAATCTAAAAAATATTTAAAAAAATAAAATTTTAAAAATAATTTCTAATTTGGCCATTTACTGTTTTTTTATTTCAAAACAATCATAATTTTGATTTTTTTTCAATGCCTTTATTGATTTTTTTAATTCAAATCCCAAACCTCGTTTGTTATCATTATTGTGAGAACTACCGTAGCTGATGTAGATCCCCTATCCAATCTTACTCCAATCCACGTGAATCAAAATTTTCACTGGAATTTTACTAATTTCCTAGAAAACAAACATACCACATGTTTAAAGAAGAAAATGGATGTTGAAACTTGAGGATGTCAGATTTAACTCCAACCCATGCAAATTCTACATCGTTTCAATGGATCCAATTAAAAACGGTAGCTGTGGAGGGGAACTAATTAGCAAATTATTTTAAATGTGGGTAGTTGTGGAGGGGTTAATTTTAAATATGTTTTTTTTAATTTTTCAATATTTTCAGGTGTACCGCGTGTCACCATCTTAATGATTGTTTGTGAGTTAACACAATTATAACAGTCAACGTTATGAGAGGGCTAAATTGATCGCAATTTGAATTATGAGAGTCTGTTTGATTGTAATTTGAATTATGAGGGCTAAAGTGGGTGTAAAAAATTATAAGGGTTTAGTTGATTTTTTTAATTTTTTGTTGAGAGATAATTTGACCTTTAAGCCGTTTTATTTTGAAAAACCAGATACCAAACATATTTTCATTTTAACAAATTTTTTATTTCTATTAACCAAATGTGTTTTTTAGTTTTTACAAAACAGAAAATGAAAACTATTTTCTGAAAATAAAAATAGAAAATATTTTCTAGAACCAAACGGACCCTACTTTTTAGAATTTTGAAATTAGAGTTTAGGCTTTATGGTTAAGATTTTTATTCGACAAAATAGGAAGTTAATTGAAAAAATACAAATAGAGAGATGTATTATAATAATTATTTTATTTTTATTAGACAAAATAGGGAGATAATTGAACCTAACAAGTGATCTTAGTGTAAAAGTGGATGATGTTCATCTTAGGAGACCCAAGTTCAATTACAATGTCTACAAGGTGTGGGCGCATTGTTAATGGGTTAAGAATATCTATGAACATATACTAGTCACCTTTATACTATTAAAAAATAAGGAGATAATTGAAATATATAAAGAGAGAGGAGCATTATAGCAATTATATTTATGTTTAGAATAAAATTAAATTATTATTTCGAGTAGAGTATTTTTCACTCTAAAACTCGAACCTAACCCGATCTCATCCTCAAAAAACCTGAACCGACCTGAGCTCAAACCCACTTTTAATTAAAAAAATTGACCATATAGAATCGGAACCTGTCAGGTCTTGGTCAAATGACCATCCCTAATTAAAATGATATATTTTAAAATTTATGGTCATCGTCTATCTTTATATAGACTAACAAAATGTGAAAGGATTAGTCACTAAGCTCACTTTTTAGTAGAAATATTAGGAAACCAAAAATAATATTTTTTATAAATTAAAATAAGAATTATATTTTGATACACAAGTGAGTATTTTCTACAAAATCTTTCGTATTTAAATTATAAAATCTAAAACATTGCCTTAAATCATGAAATCTTAAATTTTAATTTTTAAACTCTAAACCCAAAGCTCAAAATTAATATACTTGTGTAAACTAAAATTTACATAGTCCTATCAAAAAGATTTTTCTCAAAATAATAAAAAATTGAGAAAAAAAACTTTGATGTGCATGTTGTGTAGTCTTTATACTATAAAATCTTTTTATATTTTACGTGTTATAAATTTAGTTTTATGAGTTTAGTTGGTAAAGTTTAATAATTATGGGTTGTAGTTAAAATTTAGAGTTTATGTTTTAGAAATAATAAATTAAATTTTATTTTTTAAAGCGTAAATATATAAATTAATTAATATTTTTATATAAAATATATGTACAAAAAAATATTTTAAAAAAGAACGGTTTATGACCACCCCCAATTTAGTTCCCTTTCCATGGTCAGTCCTTTTCTTTCCTTACCCGTTCCATTTCCATCAATGCCTTTGTCCATTGCCATGGGGTCGTTCCTTTTCCTTTATATATATATTACAAAGATAATATGTTAATGTAACCAAAAATATTCATATTCAATTAACTCGAAATTGTAATATCTTTATTAAATCTAAAAATAAATAAAATCGAAGTAGCACCTATAACAACACAAATTGGTCTCCCCTGGGCCTTCTTTTTCTCTATAGCCATGGTTTCTTTGTTCACGCAAAAATTTGATACCTTACTTTTCACTATCAATTTTTTTCGGCGAACGCTTTCATTTTTGTTTTTCATCGTCGTCTTTGTCATCAGCAACATTCTCATCTTTACTAAGATCTTCGTATTCTCAAGACGATTTTCCTCTCAGTCTAGTGACTCCACTTAAATTTTCAGGCGCCTCATTTTGTAAGAAGCTTTACCGGGCATCCCTAAGAAGCTACAAAACCACAAGAAGAAAGAATCCATTAAGTTGCTTCCATTGCCACCCCGATTACTCCACCGACTTTTAGGAAGAACATTTTGAAAAATTTACTAGCCCAGAAAAAAAAAACTTCCACCACCCTCGTCGTCGCTGCGAAGAGTTTTCGAAAGGACCCATTTTTCACAATGTTGGTTGAATGTTCCAAGGACGACGACTATCATGAAGATGATATCAGATTGTGGAGAGCAGCATAAGCTAAGGTGACCCAAATATAACCTTAGTTATAATTGAATGACCCAAATGTAACTTTTAATATTTGAGTGACCCAAATGTAACATTACCTATAATTGAATGACTCAAGTGTAATTTTTATTAATATTACGACATTGCAAATTTATTAATATTTAACCAAATAGAATGAAGTTATGGTTGCCTGAGTTGATTCTTAAAAATCAAAGTGCGTTTTTATCTGGGAGAGATTTAGTTGAGAATGTTATGTTGGCCCAGGAGATTGTGGTGGGTTATGGGAGGAAGAACCTCTCGGCTAGATGTGCTTTAAAAGTGGATCTTCGGAAGGCGTTTGATTCTCTTGATTGGGGCTTTATTTTTCAACTGTTTAGGGTCCTTGGTTTTCCTATTCAATTTTGTGATTGGATACGAGCTTGCATTACTCGCCCTAAATTTTCTGTTGGACTTAATGGTGGTTTGGTGGGGTTTTTCTCGGGGGCAAAGGGTGTGAGGCAAGGTGATCCTTTGTCGCCATATATTTTCATTCTAGTTATGAATGTTCTCTCAAGTTTGTTAAACTTGGCTGGGTAGAACAATGTATTTAGTTTTCATCCAAAGTGTAAACGTATTGGTCTCACTCATTTATGTTTTGCTGACGATCTCCTAGTCTTCACGAAGGGGACTATTGATGATGTGTTAGGGGTGCAAAATGTTATGAATTGGTTTTATATTCTTACTGGTTTGCAGATGAATGCCTCTAAGAGTGAGCTATATTGTGCTGGTCTAAGTAATGAGGAATTGCAAGCTCTTGTGGATCGCACTGGTTTTAGAATTGGATCCCTTCCAGTTAGGTATTTGGGGGTACCTTTAGTTGCAAAAAATTTAACTGCTGGGGATTGTGAGGGGCTTGTTCGACGGATTGTGCAGAAAATTCGAGCATGGCCTTCAAAATGTCTATCCTTTGGGGGTCGTTTGCAGCTTGTACAATCTGTTTTATTCAGCATCCAAAATTTTTGGTGTCGAGTCTTTCTTCTTCCGAGGAAAGTCTTGAAAAAAGTGGAAAGTTTGTGTAACTCTTTCCTTTGGAAGGGCTCGGAGAATCCAGCTAGGGGGTGCGGGTTAGCTGGGATGCTATATGTCACCCAAAATGTGAAGGAGGTCTTGGGATTAAAAATATCAGTTTGTGGAATAAAGCTTGTATGATGTGTTGTCTTTGGCTCCTATTTACTCAAGCTGGATCTTTATGGGTAGCTTGGGTTGAGAGTTATGTCTTAAAGGGTTGCTCGGTTTGGCAAGCCACTGTTAAGACTACTTCTAGTTGGGCTTGGAAGAAAATTTTAAAACTCAGGGGGGATTATGCAACATTAGGCAGTATAAGAGGTAGTTTCAAAGCTAAGGTGGTCTGGAATGAGCTAAGGCATAAGAATGCTCAAGTTCCATGGTTTAAAATTGTATGGGGGGTCTTTATATTCCTCGTCATTCTTTTATTGCTTGGCTTGCAGTTCAGGATAGGCTGCCCACACGGGAGAGGATGTTATGTTGGGGAGGGCATATTGATACCCAGTGTATGTTATGTGCTGCTGCTATTGAGTGTCGAGACCATCTGTTTGCTGAATGTGTTTTCTCGCATCAAGTTTGGAAGGAAATTCTTGTGGCATGTAAATTGGATGTGCAGCTGGATGGTTGGGGTAGTTTGTTACAGTGGGTGATTGCGCATGGCAAGGGAAGATCGCTTCAAGCTGTGCTAATTCGTTTAGCTTGGTGTGCTTTTATATACTATATATGGCAGGAAAGAAATTGGAGGCTACATGGAAGGAAAGCTCGAAGATTGGAGGATATTATACTTGTTGTGCGAAGAGATGTTCGAATGAAGCTTATAGGTTGTAGGCATTTTGTAAATTCTGATTTCTAAGTGGGTTTTTACTTAGTTTATACATAGTCATAGTATGAGTTTGTACAGGGTGGTTTGTAATGGTGGTTTCTTTGGATGAATAAGAAGAATCTCATTTATCCAAAAAGAAAAGTTGTTCTTATCATCATCAAGATCGAAAGCAGAAGAAGCATCCTAATTCCTATCATCACCGCCAACAATCTGTCACGGCAAACACCAACAAAATCTTGTTTCTTTCTATTTTTAATAAAAACAGTGTACATGGATTCTATTAAAGAAATGGATAGCCCCAACTCCGAAAACGGCGCCAGCAGACTTGTAAACGTTTGCTATAACACTGCCACTTCGTCTTCTCCGACCTCAAGCTGCTACGAGAACCAAAGGGTTGAAACAGTACCTGAACAATCACAGGCCCCCAATTCAAAAGGGTTGAAAGGAGATTGGGCATTAGGATTGATATTTAGGTATTTTAGATATTTTAAATAATATTTATAATTTAATATTAATAAATTTGTCATGTCATAATAAAAATTAAATAAAATAATCAATGTCATAACGGGTTAAAAAGTTAACGATGGATTACTAAAAAAATACAATATATAAAGTTAAGTGAGTAAATTAAACATTTTAAAACTTTAAAAAATAAATTAAATCTAAAAATAAAGTACAATGATGATTTACTTAATTTACCTTTATTTTTATTACACTACATATATTTACCTTTTTTATATCAGAATTAGAGTTTTCTTCGCTCATTTTTGGCGGCGGCTTAAAATATTATTCTAAAACATTTTTTGTCACTTTAGACACCAATGCACTTTTTTTAAAAATTTCTTTAATACTCACGTAATTAAACACAACAAATCTAACATTCAGAGAGTTTGTTCGAAAATCCAAATAACAGGAAGCATTCTTTTTAAAATATGAGTAACATACTTCAAAATTAGCCTAATTAGACAATCACAATAAAAGATAAAACATTAGAATGCAAAACATTTAGATAATCTTTTATCAATTTTTGAGTAAATTTCGTAAAAAATCAACAAGAAAAAGTGAAATGTGAATAATTTGATATTGATTTCATTACAAATGACGAAAAAATGACGAACATGACAATAAAATTAAAAGAGTCTACAATTTTCTCTAGAAACGAAAGGGAAAAAACTACGTCATCAAGCCGTTAATACTTTAACGGCTAGTGATAAAAGAAAGGAAAAACTACATTCGGCGGTCCCCAAATTATTACTATTTTCTTATTTTAGTCCCTAAACTATGCTTTTCGGCAAAACAGTCTCTTTTGTTACATAATTCTCCTGTTTTGGTCCCCCGACGTTAAATAGCTAACGGTTTTGCTGACGTGGTATTTTTTAAATATTTTTTAATCATTTCTCTCCCCTCTTAAAAAATGCCACGTCAGCAAAACCGTTAGCTATTTAACGTCGGGACCAAAACAGGAGAACTATGTAACAGAAGGGACGATTTTGCTGAAAAACATAGTTTGGGGACCAAAATAGAAAAATGATAATAGTTTGGGGACCACCGGTGTAGTTTTCCCTTAAAGAAATAAGGTCAAAAAGCCTAAACGTTAAATTAAACCTGTTTAAAATACATATAATAATAATATTAATGTACATACTATAATTCAGTGATTAATAAAATACTTTCTCCTATACTTTTTTCTCTACTAATAGTATAAATGCAGAACATTTACGGACCCAAAAAGAAAATGCAGAGCCATTTCGAATGACAACAATTGCCTTTCTTTTTTGGGTAAATTACACAATTGACTACTAAACTATAGGTTTGGTGTCAAAATGACCACTATATTATTTTTTACCGCAAATGCACCACACAACTATTTAAATGGTTCTATTTTAGTCACACACCGTTAAAAAAATGAAAAAGTTGACGGAACTGTTAAAATTTTTGGTATAATTACATATTTGGTCCTCTATATTTATACAATATATCAATTTAGTCATAATTTTAATCTAATAAAATAAATTAATTATTTAATAAGATGGTGACACGTGTCACCACCTTATTGGGAGATTTTAATTATTTTTATTTAACTAAATTAATTAATTTCCCCCCTCCAATCAAGTGGTGACACGTGTCACCCTGATTGGAGTAGAAAAAATGAAAAAACAAAAAATTACCCTTGATAGGAATTAAACCTAGGACCTTAAGGGTGTAGCACGCATGAGTTTGCCACTGAACCAAGCATATATTTGTGATATATAATACTAATAATAATATATGTCTTATACATATGGAGAAAGAAAAAACAAACAATATACTCGCCCTTAGCAAGAATTTGGTTTCTTTTATTGAGAGATTTAATAAATAAATATTTAAGAACCAACTTATTCACAGTTTTGTGTTGAATTAAGTGAAGCAAATACTTGCAGATCAGGGCAAGAGGAACAGAAGATGAAATATTTGAACAAGTTCGTCCAATCTTTACCGCCTTCGAGGCATGTCATGTGAGCACAATGATCCTTTCCATCCAGTTATGCTGATTAATTGACTACATTTTTTATCCAGAAAACACCATTCCTCCATTTTTTTTTGTAACTGGCTGTTTTTCTAACATCAACTTGATTTTATTTGTTTGCAGCGGGCTGTTGAATGAAGTTCTTATGAAGCAAGAGGATTTCCTTTTTACCTTGTTTTAGGCTAAAGTCTTCAAGTTTCTCTAGTAAGACAATGAAATGAGAGAGAGAGAAAAAAGAATGGTTCCCATTCTGTAATAAATTGAAGACAGATGCTTTTTTTTTGTTACTTTTCTTTTATTACATGCATATTAGTCTGAAAGATTATTGCTACCTGAAAGCTCTCATTTTTCTCAAATAACATGCAAAATTCAATATATTTCAACACTTGTTGAAGCGTTCAAGTGCATAATTCAGCCCTTCTGCTGGCGGTATCTTATTGGGACTTGGGTGTTGCTCGATAACAGTCTTCTTTCTTCGAAAATGGTTGCCCTTTTACAGGTGAGGCCACACACAATTCCATGGATTCTCCATTTCCATTGCTCTTCCAAAAGCAAGAAGAACCGGAACCAGAAACAACTACAACGAAGGCAGTTTCAGCATCACAAAAAACTGTGAATAAGTTGGTCCTTAAATATTTATTTATTAAATCTCTCAATAAAAGAAACCAAATTCTTGCTAAGGGTGAATATATTGTTTGTTTTTTCTTTCTCCATATGTATAAGTCATATATTATTATTAGTATTGCATACCACAAATATATGCTTAGCTTAGTGGCAAACTCATGTGTTCTACACCCACAAGGTCCCAGGTTCAATTCCTACCAAGGATAGTTTTCATTTTCCTACTCCAATAAGGTGGTGACACGTGTCACCGTCTTTTTGAATAGTTAATTTATTTTATTAGATTAAAATTATGACTAAATTGATATATTGTAAGGATAGTTTTCATTTTCCTACTCCAATAAGGTGGTGACACGTGTCACCGTCTTTTTGAATAGTTAATTTATTTTATTAGATTAAAATTATGACTAAATTGATATATTGTATAAATATAGAGGATCAAATGTATAATTATACCAATTTTTTAACAGTTCCGTCAACTTTTTTGTTTTTTTAACCGCATGTCGCTAAAATGGAACCATTTAAATAGTTGTGTGGTGCATTTGCGGCAAAAAATAATATAGTGGTCATTTTGACACCAAACCCATAGTTCAGTGGTTATCTGTGTAGTTTACCCTTCTTTTTTTTGATCTTTTAATTTTTAAAACTTTGGCTTAACTAATCTGAACTGACTTGCGTGCACATCTGATTTTAATAGACGAATCTCTTAATAGAGATTCTTTGTGAAACTCAATATCTACTTAAACAATATCAAGTTGCTTACTACTTGGACCAACCCTACTTCTTACAAGTTACGATAATTGCCTTTCTTTTTTTATCCGCATGCTGATGTATTTAAAACATTTTGATCTCTCTGAAACATTTTATATATATTAGAACTATTCCGAAAAACTTAAGTAACAAAGAGCAAATTAATTTAAGAATGTTGAAGTTTTAAGCTCGTCTTGAACTATGTGTGACTATTATGTGCAAGTCCAACTCTAGAATTTTTTTTCCAGATTTATTTTAATATAAGTTTCAATACATTTTACTTATTAAATATAATTCATGATCGTTAATCTTCATTGTAAATTTAAAAAAAAAAAAGAGCTTGGATTTGGTTTGGGTCGCATGTTAAAAGGGCAGACCTCAAGAACTGAAGAGTGAATATCCAGAAGAAGAGGCATATACTGTATTTGTATTATGCTGGAATCTTAACTTCAATAATTTGATTTGCAGCATATATGTATTTCATTCTTTATTGCCACCAAAGATGAACAATTTCAGCAAAGAAAATGGATCTAAATTACCATATCTCCACCTTGTAAACATGAATGCAAATGATCCAAGTACAAAATTGATCTTTACACATCCCTTTGGTCATTTTGCATTAAATTCTAGTATTATATCAAACACAAAATTGATGGCTTACCAAATACCAGGAGAGTAAATTGTCAAGTATATCAAACAATAAACAACTCATTCTGTTCTTGCATTTCTCCCACCTTTTGTACTAACTGCCTCACACAACCGGCATGGCAATGTGTCGAGGCTTGCTGCACGGGCCTTTGCATAGTTACCTAATACACCACATCTTCTCCAGGCATGGTACTCGGCATAAGCTACAGGATCATTAGCAAGGGCTTTCACGTAAGAAGCTAATTGCTCCATGGAGCTAAACTTGGTTCCATCTATAATTGAATGTGGAGGGACAAAGTCCAGCACATTGGGAGCTCCAAAATAGATAGGTACTGCACCAGAGTCCAGAGCGTAAAATAGCTTCTCGGTCATGTAGCTCTCTGTAACGGTATTTTCGATTGCGAGGACAAATTTGTAATGAGACATGGCGCAATGTAAATGGTCCCACCACTTTGGGTTATTGGCATCATTTGCACACTCAGGGTAGAAGGAAAGGGCCATGTCTGAACCACCAACATTGTTCAGGCATTTGCCAAAGGAGTGGTGAGGCAGCAACTTGAGGAGACTCTTAGCAAGCTGGTTTCTTTGAGAAAGGCAACGCGATGAAGACCAATAAACAAGTGTATCCTAGAAATACATTTAAAGAAGAAAAACGAACTCAACATGTGATTACAACCATGTATTTATCTAAGGGGATTATTGAGGTAACACATGAACAAGGAAATATAAGCCAGCTACTCACATTGTTCTTATATGATGATACGTGATAATTTCGACCATTATGAAAGAGAGCACCAGCATAAGTTGACTGAACGTCATCTTTAGCATGGTAACTGATGAATAAATCCTCCCGACCTGAGCGCCTCCTGCCAGCCTCAAGGTCCATGTACACACGAAGTGGATCTCCACTGTGCCTCTAAACAAAAAGAAAAGAAAAAACTCATTTCAATTGATGCCAGAAAATAATAATCAAATATTGGATGTATAATCAACAAGCAACAGGAAACCGAAACATCCATACAAAGCTATTCCACTGGTTGGATATTGTAACAAGCCAAGGTGAATATCTTCTGGTTCTGTTGACTACTATTTTTGCTGAGCAAGAGCACGGACATGTCAAAGAATAAGGCTTTAGGACATTAATTATAGAGGATAAAGAATAATAAGTCAGAAGGACTTAATTGATGCTTGGCTGGAAGAAAAACCAAGGCGAAAGATTATTTTTATCTCTCTTGCATCTCTTCATATGGTTTGTTACAATATTCAAGATGATAATGAATAACATGAGACACTAGATTTCTTGGCAGGATTTTCAGAACTCTTAATGAATTATATCTTGTATGTTTTAGGATTTCTTCCCCTTTATCAAAAGGAATGCTTCTGACAAATTTTTTTCTCTAACAAGATACCAAGAAGAACAAACTACACTACTAGAAAGTTAATGCATCATAAAGATTACGTTATAAAATACAGGATTCTTATATAGTGAATTCCCTAAATCGAATTATCGCGAACATAATTTTCAACACTATAAGATTATTCATGGAACATGCTAGAGAACCTGGCTTGATTACTAGAAAGTTAATGCATCATAAAGTCAAATATTTTTGTCTCTTGCCTCAACTCAAAATGCCATCTTAGCAGCCAAAATTCAATGCAGCAAGTTGAGGAAGGGGTCTCCTATACCATAAAAGAGATATTTTCTATAAAGCATCTATTACTGCATAAATTATCAAACCATAAGCCGACCCCCAAGTACTTGATCTGATATTTTCTTTTTCCAATTAATTCACATTTTTAAAGGAACCCCTACTCCCAAGGCAGGCAAAACAAAGCTCATCTTCTACTCTTTGGTCATATACCCTAAAAGTTTTTATCCATGTTCAATGCCTAAAATTAACACAACAAAAAGTAAAATCTCCTAGGTTAAATCGTTGCAATCTATCTAATTGCTTACTAACAAAATAAAATTCACTCATGTTCAAAAACATCTTGTTCACAGCAGGCAGCAGCTAATTACTAAAAAACTTTATTTCACTGACATTGTGATGAACTGAACACTATTGATCTTATTGTGATATCAATTGTGATGAACTGAACACTATTGATCTTATTGTGATATCAATTCAGGGAATATCTCAGCTCTAAATCCACAAGTCAAGTAGATCGGATAGAATCTTAACCAAATTCCATGATTTCAACTTTAATCAAGCAAATAAATAAGTAAAAATTCTATATTCCATAAGTGCAGCCAAGCCAAAGGCAAAAAGAAAGAAAGGAAAGTACCTGAAATGGAGGGGTCGTGGTTTCGAACAAAAGGGCATCAGGTTTATCAGCAAGAACGGAAGATTTAGTCCACAGGCAACTCATCCCACATCGACAAGAATACAAATTATCCAAATTATCAGGAATCCAAGTCCAGCCTTTTACCAGAACACTAACGTGCTCCATTTTCAAGTGATGGCAGGAAGACTCGCCACCAGCTTCCTGCAAAGACCCAGAGATGTTAGAAAGCAAACGGATCAAATCGTGATGCTTGAGCTTGAACCGGGCACAACCCATTTCAGAATCCCATGTCCTGAAAGCAGAGAGCAGATCCGTGAAAGGGCGGGGCTTGGAAGAAAGGGTGGTGGGAAGGGTGGGAAAGGGTTGTTGGATAGAGGAGGAAACGGAAGGGAATTCCAGGAAACCGGAGAAGAAGAGGATCAGGAAAGTGAAGAACAACATGAGCGTCACGGTGAAGGTGTTGAGAGGTTTCAATTGCATGGTGCGGTGGAAAGAGTAATTGTGTTAGTTGGCTTGTCTTTCTTTTACTTTTCTTTCTGTTTCTCTGTAAAAACAAAAACAAAGACCAGACTTGTTATATTTCTCAACATCCTTTTTTTTCCTATTGGTGCCGTTGAAAAATTAACATAAATGCTTTTATGAACCATCTTAAAAGTTAAAACAATATAACTGTCGTAAGTGGGTAAAAATCTCCTGCCTCCTAACCCTGCCTCTTTCTATGCCCATGCCTAAAAATACTTAAAAATTAAATCTTACCCCATAACCCTAGTTTTCATATCCTAAACCCTAAACTCTAAACTCTAAAAAAATACACCCTACCCCTAATTCCCTACACCCTAACCATAAGCCCCACCCTTAAACCCCAAATTCTAAACCCTAAACCCACTATTTTAAAGTGGGGGCACAAATGAAGGCATATTTAGGGGGCAGATGATTTCCATCCGGACCAAGTTAGGTTAAATATCGACAAGAATAAAAATTTATTAAATTTTTAAATTTAAAAATTAGAAGGTAAAAAACTTCTTTTATTATTATTTAAACTAAAAAAATTTCAAACGCAATTATACCAAAAAAAATTAAGAGGGTACCAAAAAAAATTAAGAGGGCAAGAGCACCTCCTAAGCTCTGCATGGCTCCGTCCTTGATTGTATTTAATGTTTGAATCAAAATAGTTTAGTAATAAAATAATTAACTATAGACGATTGACTAATCAAAGTCAATAATTGATGGCTCTTTCTAAGATTGAAAAGTATTGGTGTTCTTCTCTTGTTTCTTAGTCAAGCACTTGCTTCTTCCATCAAATTTGTAGGGATTTGGTAACTTTGTGTTCACGATGGATTACTTTGTTTATATGGTAAAATCAAATTCCGGGTGTGTTTACTGTTTAGTTAAAACTTGTTCCTTAATGTAATGAAAGGCAAGAACATATGCATATTCTTTTGGGTTTGGGTCATCATATCTTGTTTTAAATTGCTTGGATTTGACATGGAAAAATAAGTGTTTGAATAAACAGAGTGGCTACCTATTCCTTGTACACATTTTTGGCATTGAATGAACAAAGGAAAAGGTCAACTATTAAGGATCCGACCAGTTTTTGAGGTTCAGAGATTGCTCGGATTTTGGAGAATGAATAATAAGATATTTAATAGAATCTGTTGCTTTAGATCATGGAATTGAAGCCAAGACTAAAAAGTTGCAAGCTCAACCACAGATAAATACAGCAGCAACCAATGGCCAAAATCATTGAACACGTTTCCCCTGTCACAAGCACCTTCAACAATTTTTGAATCCATCAGCCTGATATGCATCCAACATAGATAAAGCTAAAATGGGAATTCCTTGGGATAATATAGGAATCAGAAGATGCAAAAATAATAATGCCATCATGAATGACTTCTACTAGCATCGTACAACTTCACTTGGATTCGTGAAATCAGTTGTGAACACTCTAAATGCTAGATTTTCAGACACGATGTCGATGTGTACCAGGCAAGAAAACAGTATCATACGTGCCATACTATGTACATCCAAAAGAGAAAATTCTTCAAAATACCAAGTTTCCATTGTTTTGGTTCACTATTCCCATTGATTATTAAAAGCTAACTGGACATTTAAGATTTTACTTGACTCTTATGTGATCTTATGAAGTCAAGTAAACTTGTCTTTCAATAAAAATTAAGACACGGAAGTCTAGATGAAGAAAATATAACATTATTGAATTAGCCAGGAACCTATAGCATTCTCCTGATACAGCACTCAAAAGGGTAAGAATAACATACTTCAGTCCTAATGCGCTCTCTGCTAATTTCAGCTGTGCAAGAGCTGTTTTGACATCATCACAAGCAGCAGGTTTCTTCAATTCTTCATCCAGAGTGAAACCAAACCTTGCACCTAATCAACAAAATACAAGTCTAAACGGTTCATGTCTTTTTGAGTTCATACATGCAGAGGTCAATTAACAGAAAATGGGTGACCATGCAGCCTTGTTGGCAACAAGGCAATTGCTAGAGGCATAAGAAAGCTTAGCCAGCTTTCCAAGACTGTGAACCCAAGTGTTGCCGACATCCTTCTTATTCTTATTTTCTTGATTCCTGATCTAAAGATAGGATAGGGTTATCCATTTCAATAATATTATTAGCACAAGTCCACTTAAATTTGTCACCTATCTATGAACCCCAAGAAACCGGTATACAATATTGACTTGTTTATGTTATCTTGTTGAGTTGGAAAACTCATTCAAAACTAATTATTGAAAATTAACAGGGAGAACTCCCCCCTTGATTTTAAGCAGCCAAAATTATCTTTCAGCTTCCTCCGGCTTAAAACCTCAAATATCAGCCATTTACTCCCTATGAAACACATGGTATTACTCCATTAGTTAGAAGAGAGGGAAAATCTCAAGGGCAGGGGAACCAAAGAGCATCTAACAGTGAAGCAAGGATTGTCATTGACTTTGGACCATTTTTGCATTGCCATAAAAACAGTGATTAGAATCAATTGCACTGCAATCACAAAAGCATTTTTTGACAGAAAATTTTACCTTGTTTGACGTTCACATGTCATTGTATTCAGCAATTTCGATCAATGCAGCTCCAAACCAGTTCTTTATAGACTAACTCTGATAATACAATTGTAAGTAGAGAGAACCTGAAACAGGGGACAGAAAAGTGGGGTAGAGCAGTTACTATAACCCTAAGTTCATTTTTCATGAAGTATCAATATCCGGGTAAGAGCAGTTACTATAACCCTAAGTTCATTTTTCATGAAGTATTAATATCCGGGTAAGAGCAGTTACTATCTCCAGAACTATTTCCCCACTTGGTTAACCAGGAGAAAG
This sequence comes from Hibiscus tridactylites, assembly GCA_958450335.1. Taxonomy (NCBI): domain Eukaryota; kingdom Viridiplantae; phylum Streptophyta; class Magnoliopsida; order Malvales; family Malvaceae; genus Hibiscus; species Hibiscus tridactylites. Next base: position 66,795,638 of record OY288286.1, read on the forward strand.
AAAAGAGCACGAGAATCAATAGGAATGTAAAGACTTTATTATAATAATCTATGATCAAATGAGCTACAAACCATATAGGGGGGTGGAGGAAGGAAATATGAAGACCAAAATAGACAACCGCTTTAATGCAAGCAAACATTTGAATCATTCTCAGTTGAAGTCTTTCAATCTTTTTTTCAGCATGTCCATCGATTTCTTCCGTGAACTTGTTTTTGTATTTCTAGTTGAGAGGCTCCCGAAGATCCCATCTGCTGAGTCCTTGAATTTTTCGATGATGCTAGCCACTTTCTTATTATCCAAAGCATTGTAGGACTTCTCCCGTATTACAAGATTCGTGAAATTCTCTGGCTGGCTGCTGGACAAAAGGTTTATCAACTGCCGGGCTTCTATCAAGCAACTTCGAAAACTACCTTCCTTGTATATCTCACTTAGGCCAGTGCTGTCAAACCTCTCATCGGCAAAATTCTCTAGCACTTGTAGATCATGGTTGATAACCATGACTGCATTGGCATTAAACCTCTTGACACTATCAGTGAGAAATGCAGCAACGATAGAATTGGAAATATGCTCAAGTGCCCCACAACCAACCTTGTACAATGCATCCAATGGCAGAATTTGCAGTGCTGTTGAGAAAACACTGTCAAGGTAAAAGATCACCTCATTCATATACTCACTATTATTTTGGGATATCTCTTCAGAGGTCCAGTTTATATTTTCCGTAAGTGCCAAGAACTCATCTAACTTACTATTTACCAGTTTCAGGAGAGCCAGATAAGCTGCATCTCTTGAAGTTTTTAAGACCGCCTTGGCAGTCAAACTGGCCTTAGGCCTCTCAACTGATCGAACTGGAATCCCACAGAGTTGGGCAGCATGTTGAATGAAAAAGTCACAAGCTCTTTCAAGAAATGTTATATTTGCAGCGATCTGCATGGCTTGAGATACAGCAATGCCATCACTCTGAACCGTAGTCAGTACAACTTCATTAAGCACATCAATCAAGAGCTTGTCCAAATACTTTCTCTCTGCATCATAAAAATTGGAATTAACTCCAAAAGACAAGTAATCAACCGAGCCTTTGATGAATGATCGAACAATGCAGCAGCAATCAGGCACCATAGAGGAGAATGGTGCAATATATGGAAAAGCTGGCATTACATCTGAAGTCTGAAGATGAAATGCCAAAACAATATTATCATAGTCAGAATCCTTTGTTATTACCATCTGCTTATAGGAATCATTAGAAATAACATTAGCAATTTGTTGACGGCACTCTTCAAGAAGAAGCTCATGGTATTTGTCTCGGCTATTATCCAAGGCCTCAAGAATTGAACCCACTTCATACCCATACTGCGTAAGAGTTGCCCCGAGAAGAGAGATGTAATCCTTCACCAAGAGAAGATGTGTTGCAGAATCCATATGAGAAAATTGTTCTTCCAAAATTGATGCCACTTTTGTGACAGTTGTTTCCCACATTGTCTCAACTTGATCAGCAGACAACAAGCCTCCAGAAGTCCTTAAGACCCTATCTTCCACAATAAAGTAGCCTGCAATTTGAGCTAGGTAGGTTTGATATGATTCAACAAATGGTGTTGAGGAAGAGAGTTGCAAGTCTGAATTGAGTTGTAATAAACGATTCTTGTAGTAATATTCACGGAATTGCTCTTGGACTCCAATGCAGGAATGGATGTGATATGCCCGATAGAGAGGTGTAAGATCAAACTTTAAAACAGAATCTTCATCAAGCTCTTCGACATCTAATGAATATACCGTATCTCCTAAGCCGGAAATGTTCAGTTCCTCGGCTTTTCTTTGCCGTTCAAGCATTTCCTCGTCTCTCTGGCGTACCGATGCAGCATGACCTATTGCCGTCTGTCCAATATCCTTGGCAGAACTCCTAATGTGAGCTAACCACTCATTAAAGTCCGCAGTCACTCTCTTTTCAATATGTGCTTTTATTATAGGAATATTCTTCCGAATCATTATTTTGATTGCACTTACCGGGATATTCTGCAAGTAGTTGGTCTCAATCAAATCCACGGTTTTCAATGCCAGGAAAAACTGGCCTGCTGAAAGGTAAGTATTACATTTGACACAGAGCTCCAAAACTTCAACACAAATCTTGGACATCTTAATAGCTTCAGTCACATTTTTCTTGATCGAAAAAGATTCAAGAAGCTCTTCAAGTTTGTCCAAAAGAGCACTCCCAACTTCCTGCAACTTGAAATTATCACTCGAGAGATTGCTTTTGAGCTCATCGGCATCAACCAAGACACCTCGAAGCTCATCAACAGCGAGAATGAATTCCTCATAGTGAGTCTTGCAGAGCTCCTCAATTTCCACTTCTTTCTTTTTCACGACATGCTTCAGCTGGAGAACAAGCGCCTCAGTCCGCCCCATTTCGAAAGCACGTCGAACAAGAGGACCCAAATCATCCCCATTCCCAATCATAGTCGCAACTACCAAGTCTTCCCCTGTATCCCCATTCTCCATAGCACCTCTCCTCTTGGGTTTCGAATCCATTGTTCAATAAACAAATCAAACAATCACTGCAAACAAAAAAGAAAACCCAAACCCCAAATACGAATTACACGATCAGCAAACATAAAGTCTTATATAGAGTAGAGGATTACGTTCTAAAATTTCTTTTATAAAGCACTCTGCTTTTATGACTAAACAACAACAACATTAATCCGAAAGTTAATGCGAGTATTAAGGAACATAAGCAAAAGCAGAAAACAATGAAGTAGAGCAGTAAATGAAGGAACTAAATACCCTAATTATGCAAAAGAAGAAGAGCTACTCGTACCTGAAAAGCCAAGGAAGAAGAGTGTTGGATCTGAGTTTGGTGAAGTTAAGAAATTTGGTGGGTTGAAAGGTAAAGGTGGGGTTTTTCGCTTTTATTGTAATTTTCGTCAGATTAAGAAAAGAAATAGAAAATGAAAATCTCGCCCTCCTCGTCCTCGTCGTCTCCTTTTCTGTCGCTTTCTTTTCGTTGTTTTCTCTTTGGTCGGACAGAATCGGAAATTTAGAATGGGGGATGGCTTCTATATTTCTATAATTTTGATAAACACGATGTTTTAAGTTTTTTTTTTTTTTGAATCCGATGATTATGTATTTTTTATACAATATAATTTTATAAGATAAATATTCTATACACAAACAATTTTCACAAGCGCCTTAGTTTTAGGGTATAGAGAGACAATTTAGGGTATAAGGTTTAAGGGTTTAGTTGTAAGGGGTTAGAATTTAGGGATAGTTGTTTCAATTTAATGTTTAAGGTTATAATTTAGGGTTTATAGGTCAAAACCTAAATCCTCACCATATTACCCTAAAAACTAAACCTTAATCTGTAAACCTTAAATTATAACCTTAAATTGAAACAACTATTCCTAAATTCTAAACCCCTACACCTAAACCCTAAACTAACTCCCTATACCCTAAAACTAAGGCGCTTGTGGAAACTATAAGTTTCTGTCGCCTGTGTATAAGATATTAATTCATTTTATAATTGTTTAAAGGTCCATTTGACTTTTAAAGTATATACAAAATACTGATCAACTCTTAAAAGTATTTTGATAATTGTAACCCAAAACTAAAAATTTTAAAAAGAAATTATGAGTCAATCAAAGTGTTATTTCATTAATAACAAAATAATCTTACTTAAATAAAAACGATAAATTACACGTTAACTATGCCAAAAGAAAATTGTTCATATTAGTCGCTATAAATTTTTAATTTTTTAGATTTGACGATAGAAATGCGTGATGATTCCGGTAGAAAGGGAACTTTCTCTGCACTCCTCCTTTTTCTTCTTTTGAGCCTCATTTTACCTTCTATCTAATTTTCTTCTTCGTTCAATTTTTCTCCTTCAATTTACTTTACTTGCCTTGTTTTACTGCTGAATTTGTTCTTCTACTCCTTCAATGTCAGGGCCTAAAAAACTGAAAACAATGATGGTCGAGTTGATCTATGTATGCGTAAATCCGGAATTGGTTAGGCTTTCGATAATTTAGATGTTTTCTAAGTTTTTTTTTTCATTTCGGGTTGAAAATTTTCTTGTAATTTTTGAATTTTAAGGTTTATATTGTTGTTTTTGTTGTGGAATTGGCCCGTAAATAAATTATGACATATTTAACGTGCAATTTATCCCTTTTATTTAAGTTAAATTATTTTTTGTTAACAAAATGATACATGGCACATTTTGATTTGCCCGTAAATTTTTTTAAAATGGTATTAGACGGAGAGGCCAAACGGGATAGCAATTTTAATTCAGAAATCATAACCTCCCAAAAATACTTTAGGGGGTTGTTCAGTATTTTGTGTATACTTCAGGAGCTAAAATGGGCCTTTAAGCCTTCTATAATTCAAACTAACCATAGCTATTTATATGTTTCTTAATTTTTTTACTTAAGTGGGTCCCGAATTAGTATGTAGAAAATTCTCGTCAAGAAATTCACTCATTAAAGCTAAATATATGATATGGATCAATTCAAATTAGTCATGATAAAGTTTTAGAGAACCAAGAGGATAACTAAAATTTTTATAAATAAATCAACAAGAGCTTAATGCAATTACAAGATACGTTCTCTCCTAAAAAAAAGAACTCGTGTTTGAACTTTAGAAACAAAATTGTTAGTATAAAAAATCTCAAATACCATATATTAACCATAAAAAGTGTCAGAAACGAGGATCATTTCAATCTGAACTTGAAACCCAATAGGAAACCTTGTAAATCTACCAACAAAATAATAATAGTAATTGGCGGATATTTGGCCCATTACTGACTTTGTGAAGAGAAGTGGTAAGAGTGGGAGAAACAAAATCAGTATGAGCTGAATCGTACCATCCATTTTACTAATATAATTTTTGGGCCCAACAATTTTGTAGTTTAAAAGCTCTATTTATAATTCTAACCAAACTAGGTTTTGTTTTATAAACATGTCTATGTTTTATGTTTTTTTAACATTCTTTTGTACTAGTTTGCGTATTTTTGATAGTTTTTAAAGAGAATAATCGATTCATATGATTTCATTATATTAATTTTTGTATATTTTCTTGCAATTTCATTGTACATCCTATTTATTCAATTAATTTAGTTGTTTTTAGTTCATAAATAAAAAAGCTTATGCTTCAGGTGTTCAAGCTTAATTTATGTTAATGATTCATCTACTTATAAATCAATAAATAATTATTTGGTGTATTGCAAGCGAAAAAAAATCAACAAATAACCTTAAAAATCAAAAGTCGTTTTTTATATACAATTTTTAAAGGGTTAATTACTGAGATAATCATGTTTCCCATAATACATAGTTGGTCACAAATTTTGAAAAAGAACCAGTAAGGCCACTTACGTTTTTTGGGCGTAAACTTTTGGTCACTTAGTCGTTTGTTGCCGTTAAAGGTTGACGGCTTGTTGACCTGGCAGCGAAAAAAATAAGGGTAAACTACTGTAATGACCACTAACATTTAACTCATGTGCATTTATGGTCCCCAATTTTAAAATATAAACATTATGGTCATTACTAAAAAGGTTTATTGTAAATATATTTGTTAACCAATCAATGCTTGACACATGGACTATTTAATTTATTTTTTCAAAATTAAAAGTTAAAAACAAAAAACAGTTTTTCATAAAATCCCCAAATTTACAATTTTTACAAAACAATCCCCAAATCCCTAATATCACCTAAACCCAAACCCCCAAATCGTCGCCGCTTCTGCCGCCGATCGCCGCCCCTAAGCACACCCCTTTGGTCGCCGGACCAAGGCGGTCATTTCCCCCAACACGGCGTCGATGGAAATGGCGAGCGATGTGCCAACCGAACGTTGATTTCGCGTTCGTCGTTTCCGGCGATGCCATGTTGGGGGAAATGATTGCCTTTGTCCGGAGACCAAAGGGGTTTACTCAGGTGTGGCGATTAGCAGCAAAAGCGGTGTCGGTTTGGGGGGTTTGGGTAATTTTAGGGATATGGGGATTGTTTTGTGAAATTTTTGAAATTTCAGGATTTTATAAAAAAATGAAAATTTTGGGTGTTTTTCTTTTAAAAAAAATCAAATTAGTATCATGTGTCGAGCATTGATTGATTAAATATATTTCTTTAACACCCATTAACGGCCAAGCACCTAAAATACTAACTTTTGAAACTTTGGGCACCTATTTTTTTTAAAAAAAAGTTTGGGCACCTAAAATTCAAAAGAGGTATATTTTGGGCACATATTATCAATTAATCCTTTTCTATTGCAAAGTTTTAGGGTTGAAAAATAAATTTTTAAAAATTTAAGGGTGAAATTATAAATAAACCCTTTCAATAGTGACCACAATATTTATTTTTTAAAATCGGAGACCAAAAATGTACATGAGAAATGTTAGTGGCCATTGCAGTAGTTTATCCTTATTTTTTCGTTGTCAGATCAGCAAGTCGTCAATCTTTAACATCAACAAGCAGCTGAGTGACCAAAAGTTTACGTCCCGAAAACGTAAGTAACCTTATTGGTCGTTTTTTAAAATCGGTAACCAACTCTATATTACGAAAAACATGAGTGATCATTCCAGTAGTTAACTCTTCTTTAAACTAACATTTGTGTGAAATTTTTTCCATAGTAATTCTAAATTAATTTATTAAAATTTACTTCATCATACATTACAAATAAATACTTCATAAAATGCACCTTTGAATGATTAAGGATTAATTCAAGTATATATATATAAAGTGGTGGAATTTAAAAAAATTGTTAATAAATATTTAATCAATCCACGATTCAAAATTTAAAAAGAAAAAATGTTTGTCACCGAACGTCAAACTTGACAAGCTGTCGTGCTCAAACACATGGATCATGCGGGAAGCATTGCTTGGGAATTCAACTTTGTGTAACCCTTAATATAAACACCCAAAATGTATGAACTTTTATATTAAAAAATTTAATAATTTTTAAAAATGTAATTACAGTATAAATATATTATATTTAGAGAGACTGAAAAGGTTTGGATTTAAAATTTTATAAGTTTATTCTCTAGCATAGAATCATACATCCGTCGGTAATTATATTTAAGGTATAAGATTTAACATCTCTAATAATTTATGTTTATGAGCCTAACATGCTAACACCAAAAAAGAAATACGAAATAGGATACACCTAACCTAGCGAGCCCTTTGCTTCTCCATCAAGCCAAAACTGGTCGGTATTTTGTTGATTTGTTCTACTAAATTTCTAAAAAAAATGTTCTTTTAAATTATATATTTTATCAAATATATAAAAATAATAAGGAGGTAATTATTTCATACACGGACGGTGAGAATTAAAAGTTTTCACAAACACCTTAGTTTGAGGATTTAAGGCTTAGTTTAGGGTGTACAATTTAAAATTTTAAGTATAAGGGTTTATAATTTGAGGATAGTGATTAAAATTTAAGATTTAGGGTTTATAAGTTAAAACCTAAATCACCACCATATTACCCTAACATCTAAACCCTAAATTCTAACAACTATTCTTAAATTTTAAACTCCTACACCTAAACTCTATAAATTCTACACCCTAAAATTAAGGCGCTTGTAGAAACTTTTAGTTTTCGTCGTCAGTGTATAATTATAAATTCATAATAATAATATATTTAATTTCATATTTGCTATTATTAATCTATATAAATCATTTTACTAATTAAATTTATATCATTCTATTAGAGTCGAGATTGTTCCCAACTAAAAATTAATCTCAAATCCTTTTTTCAATTACACACAGATAAAACATTAAAAAGAAATAAAAAAGCATCCAAATTCCTTTTTATCAACCGTAAAAGAAATAAATTGTGAGTTAATGAGAATTAAATTGGATTCACTTTAAGGAAAGGATAAGATCTCCACTTCATTTGTTGACATTTCAAATTTATGAGAATTCAATTCCCTATAAAAGGGAAAACATTGCTTCCAAGTTACATCATAATGGATATTGTGGGACATATATATATGAAATAAAATAAAAAACAAAGGGTCTGTCTGTATGTATGTATGATTATTATTATTGTTATTTTAAGATTTTTTCATATATATTATTTTAGAAAATTCCAAAAATGAATGGTAGCATTGGTCAGAATTTCTTGACATTAATTAACTAATTAGATTTGATAGATTTTCTTATTGATAAAGAAACCTTACTTGTGTTATCGGGAGTTGAGAGTGCTCACGGAGAGATCTCTAGTTTTTGTCGACCAAGATTTTGTTTCTATAGATTAGTATTTTTTAATCAAAATGACATCGGTTTAATATTATAATGACATTGTTTTGTATCAATTAACAGTCCATAATGCAAATATATGTGTAATTTAATATTGAACTTGATAATATTTATTTTTAAAGACTCAAATTTAAATATTTTTAATGAGGCTCGCTACCTTTAAAAAAATAATAAAACCGAAAGAGAATTAAAATAAGAAATAATGAAGCTTTAAATATTATTTTTTAAAATATAAATATATATGAATAGAAAAAAAAACAGTTTTTAACAATTGGCAACATGTTATGTTCATCGATTTCACTACAGTGATATGTAATATCGTAAAAGTTGAAAACATAAAAAATATTAACGTAATAAATTAGCATCGGTTTAAATTATTTAAAAACATTAACAGTTAATTTTATCGAACATAGAATAAATGTTCAAAGTTACAAGAGAAGTCTATAATAACAATAATGAACTAATTGACATGTGTAGGTTGTGTTTTTATTATACTTTAATCATTTTTAAATTATAGTCATAACTTAAATAAATTACGTTATTAATTTATATATTATACGTAAATTGTACATTTAATTACTGTTATCTAATTTAATTATTTTAAACTGCGCAATATACTTATATTATCTAATCTACAATTAACAATTATATACATATATTAAAATTTATCAAATTAAAATTTAAAATTTAAATCTATAATTTAAGGGTAAACTACAATAGAGGTAACTCAATTATGGGTAATGTTAAATTTGGATTACTCATTTATTAAAGGTTACACGTAGGTCACTCAATTATGAATAAGATTACATTTGGGTCAGCTTTCATATTTAAAAAATATAGGGTAAACTACAATGAAGGTCACTTAATTATGAGTAAGGTTACATTTGGGTCATTCAATTATTAAAAGTTACATTTGGCTCACTCAATTACGAGTAAGATTACATTTGGGTCACCCAATTATTAAATGTTACATTTGGGTCACCTAATTATTAAATGTTACATTTGGGTCACTCAATTATGGGTAAAGTTACGTTTGGTTCACCTTTTATATTTAAAAAAGTACATCAATTTAGTCATTTTTCTTCCAAATCACGTGTATACCCTCGTTAACATTATAGTATTTCATTTGAAATCATTAATTAATCTAGGGTAAACTACACAGTTGACCACCGAACTACGGGGTTGATGTCAAAATGACCACTATATTATTTTTCGTCGCAAATGCACCACACAACTATTTAAATGGTGCCACGTTAGCCACACGCCGTTAAAAAAACAAAAAATTTGACGGAACTGTTAAAAAATTGGTATAATTACACATTTGGTCCTCTATATTTTATACAATATATCAATTTAGTCCAAATTTTAATCTATTAAAATAAATTAATTATTCAATAAGATGGCGACACGTGTCACCACATTATTGGAAGTCTTTAATTATTTTTATTTAATTAATTTAATTAATTTTCCACCTCCAATCAGGCGATGACACGTGTCACCCAATTGGAGGTGGAAAAATGAAAGGAATTAAATCCCCCTTAGCAAAACTCGAACCCAGGACCTCTGGGTACACAAGCTGCATGCTTGCCACTAAACCAAACACAATTTCGTTCTATGAGATCATTAATATATGTATTTAATGATTGTTTTATGGATCATAAAATGTATTTGTTACTGAAGCAAGGTGTTCGAGCACACTCAATGCATTCCTTTGCAGCTTTACTTCAACCCCATTCTTTAAAACCTTTGAAAACAAGCATTTAAATAGATCGTTTTATGGATCATAAAATTATTGATAAAGCATGAATACAGAAAATAAGTTAATGTGCTAGGATGTAATTACTTAACAGAAATCGTAGCTAAGAAATATTTGTTAGTTCGTATTCTGATATAACAACTTCTACAAACATATTACTTTAATATACCTGCACTTTTTATTGTCAATCAACATCTTAATAAGAAATTTGAATTCAGTTCTATCTGACCCCGAGTTTTTTTCGTTAATGTGGGTTTCAAGCTTGTTGCGGGAACAATTTGAGTGTTCGCTTAATTTTTTTCTCAGCTGCTACTGCCTTTGGCATTTGAGGATCCAAGACAAGTTAATAAAAGCTCAGCTGTCATGAGCCAGCAAACGAGTTATTTTAGCCAGTATGTATTACTATTTGGAAGCTTCCTGTAGAAATAGCCAGTATGTATTACTATTGTTTTTTCTTTGAATTATTTTTAGCTTTTATTATGTAGGTTATTTGCTTGCACATTTTTTTTGCTTGTAATAGAATGGGATTGAAGTAAAGCTGCAAAGGAATGCATTGAGTGTGCTCGAACACCCTGCTTCAGTAACAAATACATTTTATGATCCATAAAACAATCATTAAATACATATATTAATGATCCCATAGCACGGAAGTGTGCTTGGTTCAATGGCAAGCACGGAAGTGTGCTTGGTTCAATGGCAAGCACGCAGCTTGTGTACCCAGAGGTCCTGGGTTTGAGTCTTGCTAGGGGGGATTTAATTCCTTTTATTTTTCCACCTCCAATTGGGTGACAATAAAAATAATTAAAGACTTCCAATAAGGTGGTGACACGTGTCACCATCTTATTGAATAATTAATTTATTTTATTAGATTAAAATTAAGACTAAATTAATATATTGTATAAAATATAGAGGACCAAATGTGTAATTATACCAATTTTTTTAACAGTTACGTCAACTTTTTCGTTTTTTTAACGGCGTGTGGCTAACGTGGCACCATTCAAATAGTTGTGTGGTGCATTTGCGACGGAAAATAATATAGTAGTCATTTTGACACCAACCCCATAGTTCGGTGGTCAACTGTGTAGTTTACCCATTAATCTAATACACAAATTGATATACTTTTTTTAAATATGAAGGGTGACCCAAATGTAACCTTACCCATAATTGAGTGATATAAATGTAACATGTAATAATTGAGTGACACAAATGTAACCATATTCATAGTTGAGTGACCCAAATATAACTTTTAATAATTGAGTGACCCAAATGTAATTTTACCCATAATTGAGTGACCTCCGTTGTAGTTTACCCAAAAAATATATATCGATTTGTTTATTAGATTAATTAATGGTTTCAAATGAAGTATTTTAGTGTTAACGAGTGTATACAAGTGATTTGGAAGGGAACATGAGTAAGTTGATGTATTTTTAAAATATGAAGGGTGACCCAAATGTAACTTTACCCATAATTGAGTGACACAAGTGTAACCTTTAATAATTGGGTGACCAAAATGTAATATTATCCATAATTAAGTGCCCAAAATATAACTTTTAATAATTGGTTGACCTAAATATAATCTTCTCCATAATTGAGTGATCCATTATAATTTACCAATAATTTAAATACGCTACAAGAATTTATTAAAAAAAGGAAAACTACACCGGTGTTCCCCAAACTATTACTATTTTACTATTTTGGTCCCCAAACGATATTTTTCGGCAAAATCGTCCCTTCTGTTACATAGTTCTCCTGTTTTAGTCTCCGGCGTTAAATAGCTAACGGTTTTGCTGACGTGGCATTTTTTTAAGAGGAGAGAGAAATGATTAAAAAATATTTAAAAATGACACATCAGCAAAACCGTTAGCTATTTAACATCGGGGGACCAAAACATGAGAATTATGTAACAAAAGGGACGGTTTTACCGAAAAACATAATTTAGGGACCAAAATAGGAAAATAGTAATAGTTTAGGGACCACCGGTGTAATTTTCCCAAAAAACTTGCAGCGACCGCGATAAAGCCATCGCCCACAGTCCTCGCAATAATGAATGCATTTTTTTAATTTCGCGTGCTTCACGAGTTATATCTGACACAATTTTCTATGCTGAAATGTTTTTTAAATAAGAATAATAGTTACTTTTATTGAAAAAATAAATAAGAAATACTCCATAAATATATATAATTTGTCTGAAAAATTAAAATTTAAGTTGAGTAACTACATTAATAGATCATTTCTCTAAAACCATCAAAGAACAGAAACTAATCATTAGATAGTAAAAAATAAATTAATTGCAATGTACATCCTTAAACTATAATCTTCATTTTAAATTAATCTATAAATTTTTGAATATTTTAATTTCATCCACAAATTATAACCCTATACAAGAAAATGGTTAAAAAAATGCCAAACCATAGTTAAAACTAACCGCTCAAAAGTATTCCAATGTTTAAAACTTGAGTAGTTTATAGAGGTGGACAAAAATCGACTCGATTCGAAAAAAGTGAATTATTTGATTCGACTTATCTCGGCGCGAAAAAACTGACTCGTTTTGACTCGACTCGAACAAAATTTAAATAAAGTTTGAGTTATAAAATAAAAATTTGAATAACTTAAAAATTTTAGTAATTAGTTGATCAATTTTGAAGTTCGAGTCGAGTCAGTCAATTTTGCATGATATATAATGTATATCACATGTAAAAAAATATGAAGAAATATATACATTTATCGTATATGGATATAGAAAGTTGTTTAAATTAGAATCAACATGTATTATAACATTATAAATAATTATAATTAAATTTGTACAAAAACTCGAATTTCATAAACTTAAGTCGATCGGAAAAAAATTCAAATAAAGTTTGAATAGTAAAATAAGACTTGAATAACTTATTTTTTTACTCGACTCGATCAAACGCTCAACCCTAATAGTTTGTATAAATATTCAATTTTTATTTCTTATATATAAAAAATAATATTAAAAATATAAAACTTAAATGAGAAGTTAAGTATGAAAATCGAATCAATTATTTACTCAAAAGATTATAATCGAATAAGTTTTAGACAATAATATCAAGTAAAGCTTGAATTCCAAAAATAAATTTGGATAAACATAAAAAGAAAATATGGGGAAGTAATTAAAACCAAAATTTAAAGTTGAACATATTTAATTTCAATTTAAGTTGAGTTTGACTTTAATGCTGCATAAAAACCGAAAAGATGCCGGAGATTTGGAGGAAAGTAATTGGAATATCCAACATTTTTACATATTACACCGGCTTTCAATTAAACCCCGTATATTTTGAATGTATTAATGGAAATGGAATCAACTTTACTTATTTGAGAAGTATATAATTCTATAAAGTTGGTCACTTATCTCATATATATAAATCAAAGGAGTATATTTTATGATTAGCCGTTTACCTCTTAGTGAAAGCATATACGGCGAGGGGATTAGTCATTGCTATCGGCGGTGGATACCTTGGTTCAAAAAAGAGAAGAATTTATATATTTAATCTGACATACAATAAGTTTTAATTTTGTGTATAAATTTTTTAAATCTACAGTTTTCTTAAAAAAATCTATTGTTAGATGTCAATGTACAAGATATTATTCGCCTTGTTTGGTAAATAGCGATTTGAGACAAAATTAAAGGAATGAGCTAATACTAGAGGTTTGACCGATCAAATTTGCTAATTTGAATGTTTGGTAAATAGCGGATTGAAGTGAAATCTCTAATTTTAAAAAAACTGGTAATAAGAGCTTTTTGACTATTTGACATAATACTTGCAAAATACCCTTTTACCCTTAACATTTATAAAAATCTCCAAATAACCTAAATTTAACCTTTTTTTATTTTTTTATCCTCGCGTATTTATATTGTGACATTTGTAAAGTAATATATTTTTGTTTTTTTTTCAACACATTCATATTTATATTTAATAATTAATTACATTGTATTAAAAATAACTATATAAATAATAAGTTAATATATAAATCTTCAAATATGCTTAGTATTATATTATATTTTTTTCATAACCTAATTAATGTTAATAGATATAAAATAATATTTTTTACGAACGGTAATAGATACAAAATATTGATAACTAATAAACTATTTAAACAAGCATCAGTTATAATCATGTCCTTATATATCATTTTGTTTGTTTAAACATTCAAACAACTCTCAGCTATCAGTTAATTTTACCAATCACTTTTACACAATCAGCTAATGTAATCCGCTAGTCAAACCAGCTAATGCAATCAGCTATCCGCTAATGTAATCCGCTATCAGCTATCCGCTAATTGTTAAACATGTCCATTATATATTTGCGTTGCTTTATTTATTGTTATGGAAATATTAAAAATTATGCTTAGTATTAAGTGGGTAGGAGATTACGTTAATTGATTTGATTATCTGATTATACTTTTTTTAAATTGAGTTAACTGATTATATCAAGGGTTAACTACTGGAATGATCACGTATGTTTCTAAATACAGAGTTGGTCGCCGATTTTCAAAAATAACCAATAAGGCCACTTATATTTTCGGGGGCAAACTTTTGGTCACTCAGTCGTTTGTTGCCATTAAACATTAACGGGAGGCTGACTAGACACAATAAAAAAGGAAAAATTACCTAAATAGTCCCTAAAATATTACTACAATCCAATTTTGACCACTGAAATAAAAATAATTTATATAATTACACATGTAATCCTCAATGTTTACAATTTTTTATTTATTCTCCCCTCCAACATCTTCCTTATTCTTCTTCGTATAACTCATTTCCTATTTCTACTATACTAATCCCCAATTCACACATCAAAATTGGATTTACTTTTCTTTTCATCGTTTAACCAAATAAGAAAATTTAATTTTTCATTGCTTTCTCTTCTAATCTCAATCGAAAGCAATATTTGTATAAACATATACATGCAAACCTGTATAAACATCCAGCTCAGAGAGAAGCAATATTTGTATTGGTTCCAGTAATCTTGTTGGTCTTTATAAGATGTTATATTGTCTGAAAAATGATTTTTTTCTCTAGCCCTTTGTTTTTTGGCCGAGCGCAAAAGTACAATATTTAAAAAAATGTTTAATATGTTTTCTTTACCATGTTCTAAGGTTGTTTCATTGTGATATTATATCTAAAAAATATTGATCTCTTTGTTTTAAGTTGTCCGAGAATTCTAGAAGCATGCAGAAGAAATTTTATCTACAAATTAAGATATGGTGTTGAATTACACTTATATAGATTTATAAGTTTAATTTGAAAGTATTATTCTGATTGGTTATTATATCAGTTATGTCAATTACATATGTTTTTTCCACTAAAATCATGAAATAATATTACAAAGGTAATTACCTATGTAGAATTGAAGCACCTATGCACAACATTTACTTTGATATAGATACATCAATCTTGAAATATGAAGTTTATCTGTTTTTTAATTCACCGGAACTTGACATTATAGGCAAATGATGTGGTATTTTATGGGCGAATCCTAATGTTTCTGGCACATTTTTCCATTGTTTGAACGTTCAAGTAGTTTTTATTCAGCATCGTTCTACTCTTCGATTGTTATTTCTAATGCTTATTTTTGATTTCATATAATGATTGCAGCTGTTAACATAAGGGGGTTAACACATAAAGAGAGACAAAATACGAGAAAGACTCACATGAAGGTGCTTTCTAGTTAATATTGAGTTTACGTTGTGAAATATTTATATATTGTGCCTCTCAGTTTCAACTCAAATTTTAATTTATATGTGTTTCAGGTATTTTTGTTGATTTCAACTTTTATTGCAAAACTGTGAAAAGAAATGGAAAATTAATTTTTTATTTGGTTTAACGGTGAAAAGAAAGGTAAATCCAACTTTGATATGTGAATTGAGAATTAATATGGTAGAAAATTAAGGATTGAGTTAGATGAAGAAGAATATGGAAGACGATGGAGGGGAGAAGAAATAAAAAATTGCAAATATGGAGGATTAAGTGTGTAATTATGTAAATTATTTTTATTTCGGTGGTCAAAATAGGATTGAAGTAATATTCTAAGGATTATTTAGGTAATTTATCCTTTTTTATTGTGTTAGATCAACCTCTCGTTAATGTTTAACGGCAACAAACGGTTGAGTGACCAAAAGTTTACACCCCGATAACGTAAGTGATGTAACCCCCTCGTTCCAGCCTAGCCAGCAGACCGAACCGAACGGGTTACAGAGGGAAAATCGAAGCAAAACCTGCTAAGGCCTCACTCCGATTAGCAACCCTATTTCTTTCATTTATTAATCTTGTCTAAATATCACGTTTAATCCTATATGTGAAGGCAAACAACGGAAAAACGAACACAGATATGAGCCGAGTAAAGACATAAAGGTAACTTAGCCTTACCAAGTAGTTATTAGTCAAGTTTCATGCACACGAGGCAAACCATCACAAAGGATACATATAAACTCATTTAGGAAACATACAAGCATTAAAGACTAAACCGTAACATTTGGAAACCTTCAAGGATGCCCTTTAACTATTTTAACTACACGCATTTCGAACAAGACTACTCGTTCCGGAACGCGGACTTCATTCAAAAAACAACATCAGACCGTTCCAGAACGAATCCTCATGGTTCCGAAATAAGAGCCTCTAGTGGCAAATCGTACTGAAACGACACCACCCCGTTCTGATACGGGTGCCCTAGAGCTTGGCCGTTCCGAAACCATATCAGACGTTCCGAAACGCCTGGACACAGTTTGGCCCGAAAATACATTTTGACATCTCCAAACATTCCCAAACTTACCCCAAAACATCGCAAACCTCATGAAAACTTATTAAACAAACAATCTAGAGGCAAAACACCCTAAAGGCAAGCTTCAAACATGCATACACGCGGAAATGGATCTCAAACTCCAAAAGCTCATAAGAGCACTTTAGTTCAAAAATACTAACAAGTCAAAACACATATCAATTAACTCAATGCCTTAACAAGCCTCAACATATTATGATAACAACAATTAAAACATGTTAGCAACATTAACACTAGCCAAACATAGGAGTTTGAACACCAACTCCCTAACATGGTCTAGCATTGTCATTGCCTAAGTATTATTACAACTAAGAAAACCATACTTTGAGCTAGCAAAGAACTCCAAGAACTCTTCCCTTGCCCCGCTTGCCTCCGAAGCTACTAACGATCTGCATTATTGGAAAATAGAGCGTAATGTCACGGACTTATTTCTTCAAGCTCAAATCCGTACGACGCTAGCACTCTCGGCACGATACTAGTCAGCCTTACTCACGCAACGATGACAAAACACAAGGAGCAAGTGGGTTTATAAGGAAAGAACCTTGTATTAAGCAACAGAATCTTACAAGAGAGAGCTTTACAAGTGTTTGAGTACACAACTCTTGGATGATTTACAAATGAGAGGGGTTGCCCTATTATAGGCTCCCTCCTCCTCAATGGATGGTTGAGATCGATTTGATCCAACGATCCAAATGTTGCCTCCAAAAATATCTAAGGGACCTAGACATATCTAGATAATTCTATACATATCTAGTTATATCCTAAATGGTCTAAAAGCTCTAACATATTCTAAGATATTCTAGAATATTCCAGAGTTGTCCGGAGTTGTTTCGAGCCTTCTAGACTTATCCCGAGCCTTCCCAACTTGTCTTGAGCCTTCTAGGTTCCTCCGGGTGAGCCTAGATGGTTGTGGAAGCTTCTAAAACCCCTCGGAATAGCGTGGAGACGTTTGGGGCCCTTTAGGCCGTTCTAGATTCTTCATTGGCCTTAAAAGGATCATTGCATCTCATTTTCTCTAAGTTTGCCCGTGAACACCTAGGTGGGGCACCTTGGGCACGCGCAGCGCACCTCGGTGGGGCTCTTCGAGCGCGCGTAGCGTACTTGGGTGGGGCATTTCAGTGCTTCTTGGTGCACCCTGGCGGGTGTGCCCCTCGGTTGGTTGGGTCGCGACCTGGTAGGGCGTGACATCCTCCCCTCTTGATCTCGCGACGCCCTTGTTGCGTTTTCGTGGAACAAGGGTGTTGCTAGAGCGTTTCCCTCGACTCCTAGCTCACCTTGCCTTTGCCCTCGGCTTGTTGGCATTGTTGGAAGACCTTCCCTTCGAACCTTGACCCTCAGTGGTCTTAGAAGCTATGTTCTCCCCTCGAACATGCTTTGTGGTCTTCCCAGACACAGTCACCCCTTTATCTTGATTCGATCCCTTGGACGGTTTGGCCCTTCGGACGACCTTTTCGAGCTGAAGTGCGGAGAGTACTCCTGACCCTTGCTTGGTGGCCCTTAGCGTTGGTACCACACATGATGGTGCACCCTTCGTGATGCACAGGCTGTTAGCAAATGGCATTGGGATTGCCTTGGCTTGTTCGAAAAACTCGATCCCTAGGATGATCGGGTAGTCGTCTAATGGCACAATCGAGAAGTCCATGCGGCTTGACCATGTCCCAATGATGGTCTTGACTCCTCGAACAAACCCATGGATGGGTTGAGCGACAGAGTTTACGGCCTTGACGGATCCTCCCCCTTTCACGACACTAAGACCTAACCTCTTTGCTTCTTCCAAAGAAACAAAGTTATGAGACGCACCTGTGTCGAGCATAGCCCTCGATGCTTTTCCATTGATGGTGACGTCCACGAATAGCAATCCCTTGGCTTGGGTCTTTGGGGCGGACCGGATTCCATTCAAGAGCTGTAGTGATCCCATTTGTGCACCTTGGCCCCCTTCGGCATCACTTCCCTCTTGATGCCTTGCTAGGATTGCACTAAGGGCTCGGCATTGTGGGCACTCCCGAACCCAATGGTCGCCATCGCAGATGTAGCAACTACTAGGCGGTGATTTCTTGGCACCTTGAGAGTCTTTAGACCTACATCGGTCCTTGTCCCTCTATGAGGACGAGCCGTTGTGCTTCGATGTGTCCTCGTACTTGTGACTCTCTTTACGTGGGCTCCTATCTCTTCCACCATTTGAGTGACCACTCTTCTTGTCCCTTGGCTCGTTGTTGGACTCCTTGTGGGTGGAATAGTCAATGAGGCTCTCGGCCACGAAAATGGCGTTGGCGAGGGTTTGTACTCCCCTTCGTCGTAGCTCGGCCTTGGCCCAACTTTGGAGGCCATCAATGAAGTTGAAGAGTGAGTCCTTCTCTGAGAGATCGAGGATCTCGAGCACCAAGCTAGTGAACTCCTTGACATAGTCTTGGATGCTCCCTATTTGTTTGAGCCTTCGTAATCGTGCCCTTGCTTCTTCCTCGACATTCTCCGGATAGAATTGTCGTTTGAGTTCCCTTTTAAAATCGGCAAAGGTAGTGATGGTGCACGTACCCCTCTCAATATCGAGACGTCTTCTTCTCCACCAAAGCATGGCGGTGTGGGTGAGGTATAAGGTCGCGGTTTGGATCCTAGAGGTATACTCCCTTATGCCAATGGCTTCTAAGTATTGCTCCAAGCCATACAAGAAGTTGCCGACTTCTTTGGCATTGCGTGTCCCTAAAAATGTATTAGGTTTAGACACCTCGACCCTCCTGGTCTCGTATGAGGTGCTTGGACCGGCGGCCATGGCGCACTTGCACAACGTAAGGTCGCCTTGCAATGACTCTAGTTGAGCATACACGTTGGAAAGACTCACGTACCTTTGTGAGTTCTCCCATGAGTGCGTCGCGTACTTCGCCCATTTCCGCGCGCAGGGTCTCCTCTAGCTTGATCTTCATGGCCCTCACGGCCGTGTGGATCTCGGCATCCTCCGCCTCGAGGCCTTCAATCTGCTCTTGAAGGTCGTCCATGTGGGCACCCATGCTCGATACGTCTTCCTCCACACGAGTCAAGCGCGACTCCAAGCTAGAGAGTACGTCCTTGGATTTGGCACGAGGCCTTGTCTCGACAGTGTCAACCTTTACTTCTTGTCCACCTTGGTCATGCGTGACCTCGGTCTCGGACGGGCTAGCAACTTGGTTCTTGCTGGTCTTGGCCATGCTCCCAAGCGATCAGAACTTGCTCTGATACCAACTGTCATAGACTTATTTCTTCAAGCTCAAATTCGTGCGGCACTAGCACTCTCGGCACGATGCTAGTCAGCCTTACTCACGCAACGATGGTAAAACACAAGGAGCAAATGGGTTTACAAGGAAAGAACCTTGTATTAAGCAACGAAAGCTTACAAGAGAGAGCTTTACAAGTGTTTGAGTACACAACTCTTGGATGATTTACAAATGAGAGGGGTGGCCCTATTTATAGGCTCCCTCCTCCTCAATGGACGGTTGAGATCGATTTGATCCAACGGTCCAAATGTTGCCTCCAAAAATATCTAAGGGACCTAGACATATCTAGATAATTCTATACATATCTAGTTATATCCTAAATGGTCTAAAAGCTTTAACACATTCTAAGATATTCTAGAATATTCCAAAATCGTCCGGAATTGTCTCGAGCCTTCCGGACTTATCCCGAGCCTTCCGGACTTGTCTCGAGCCTTCTAGGTTCCTCCGGGTGAGCCTAGATGGTTGTGGAAGCTTTCGGAACCCCTCGAAATAGTGTGGGGCCCTTTAGGCCGTTCTAGATTCTTCCTTGAGTCTTCCTTGGCCTTAAAAGAATCATTGCATCTCATTTTCTCTAAGTTGGCCCGTGAGCACCTAGGTGGGGCTCTTCGGGCACGCGTAGCGCACCTGGGTGGGGCACTTCGGTGCTGCTCGGTGCACCCTGGCGGGTGTGCCCTTCGGTTGGCTGGGTCGCGACCTGGTGGGGCGTGACAGTAAGCTTAAAAGCTTAGTGAGCGGAGCTCTAAAACACAATAACAATGCAGTTCAAAACATATATCTTAGTTTTAAAAGCAAAACCATTTAAGAAAGAGATACGATAAAACAGAAGCATAAACGAAACATGGTATACACATGCACAACCATCCCTGGTGGGACTACACATCACCATACACAACAACTAGCATGTTTCCGGTGGGACTACACATCACCGTACTCATCTACTAGTCACTACCGGTGGGACTACACATCACCGTACACAATGACTAACCGTCACGTGAGGCTTGACATCAACTACGACAACACAACAACATTAAAACAGAGATAAAAGCATTCCACAATCAACACCACAACACACATAAACACGAATGCCAATAATCAACCAAACAAGGCAAGAATAGACAAACTTACGCTTGGGTCTAGGTTAGCCTCTAAGGCTCCACCCAAACCCCAAGAAAACTTCCTTGAACAATTTAAAGCTTCAAAACAATTCCCACTCACCAGCTCAAAAACCCAAACAAGCTATCGATCCGCCTTCAAGCTTCCGCAACTTCACGGATTCTCGTCCGGAACTCCCAAATTGATTTCCCCTGTTTCTATACAACCAAAAACAAAGTATTACTCACATACTCTTCCATAAATTTACTGTCAAACACCAGTTCATAAATCTATGATATTCTCCCAATGATTCAAAGCTGAAATCCACCAAAATAGCATCAAATCTGTTCTTAAGCAAATCCCAGCAATAACCCATCAATTTAAACATCCAAAACACTTCTAAATATACCTAAAAGCATCAATTCGAAGCTGGTAAACCATTAGGTCTCATTTCCCCACATATTCAAGCCGAAAACTTAAGAAATTTCACTCCAAACACCACTTCTAAGTATAGTTTTGGGTTTGATTGATTAAAACCTCATTTCGACACTTTATCAACACCAAAATATGATTTACTACTAACCCAAAACGTTGTTTTCACCAAAAAAGCTTAACTCTTTCATAAACCTCATTTTTACCCAAATGTTGAAACTTGAGAAAAATCTTCAAAGCTTGAAAGTATAATGCTAAAAACAAGACTAAAATGAAGATGAGAGTAAAACCAAGTGCTTACCTCTTTGAAATCTTAAAAAATGATGAAGCTTGGTGGAAAAGTGAGTGTGGCTATAGTTTTGAAGGGTTTAATGTGAAAATGGGGTTTTGGGGAAGAAGATGGGATGATGACTTTTTGAAATATATTATTTTATTTAATTTAAAATTATCTCAAAACTCGTTTTCCCCATTTACCAAAAGACCCCTTTTTAAAATTTCTCATTTTCTCTTAAAGCCTTTAAAATTGGTAAGTTAAATTGTTTTCCCCAAATTGCCTAACCCGAACCGACCTATCCAACCCGGATATCTCCCGGGCCCCAAACCCGATCGTTACAAGTGACCTTACTGGTCATTTTTAAAAATCGGTGACCAACTCTGTACTAGGGTAAAACATAAGTGACCATTCCAGTAGTTAACCCTTATATTAAGGTTATGTTTGGTAAATAGTTTTTTGAGCTAAAATTAGAGGTTTGAAGTATTTTTAGAGGTTTGACTAGTCAAATATGCTCATTTGGATGTTTAATAAATAGAGGATTGTAATAGCGGATTGAGGTAAAACCTTTCATTTTGAAAAAGCTCCTTTTAGGAGCTTTTTGAGTTAGAAGTTTAAATAAAAGACTTGTAAAGACTATTTTTCCTTGATAATTATAAAAAATTCTTTAAATAACATAAATTTAATTAACTAATAAAATTAAAAAATAATTTCATAAATAATAAACAAATATATAAATTAATAAATACATATAAATTTGATAAGTCATAAAATTAATATATACATTTAAATTTAATAATTATTAAAAGGCTTAATACACATCCCCTAAACTTTACATGTTTTCCCAACTTGCCCCCTAAACTACGTTTTGCCCACTTTTACCTCCTGAACTTTTCGCCGTTAAAGAAATTTATTTTGACCAATCAAAACGTGCCACATCATTTTCTTTATTTTTTTAAATTTTAAAATAGATTCCTAAGGGGACTAAACTTTGTGCAACTAACGTCTATGGATCCAAAGCAATTTGGATACCAAAAATTACTTGATTGTCTTATTTAGGTGTGATGGAGAGTGATCAACAAGTCCAAATTTGAGGGGGAGCTCCATGTACACAAGGAAGGACACTTGAAGAAGGAAGGCTTCACATCCTCCATTGAGTTCAAGTGTGGTAAAAATCTAGTTGTTTTTTCATTTATTTGATTTAATTTATTTTTACATTCAACTAGATAATCATATATGTTGGACTAATTTTTTTTGATGATGCTTTGAGTAAGGGGGAGCCATGCTTAAAGCCAAAAGTTTTTAATTGTGTCAAATCTTTTAAAACCTCATAAGTTATTTTGAACCTAATGTCTTTTTAAATTCTTTTTGATATAACAAAAATGGAGAAATAGTTTAAAAAAATTATTTTTTCAAAAAAATAAAGGGGGCTTTCATTCAATTTTTTAAATGTCTTATTCAATTAGGGGGAGAATCCTAAACAATTTTTCAAGTTAGTTTTATTATATAAAAACGGGGAGATTGTAGAACTAAGTGTTTTGATATAATATTTAAAAGATGTTTTGAACTAAATTAAAAATAATTTAAAATATGTTTTTAGTCAAAAACAACTTGAAAATATGTTTAAGGATTTTAAAAGGCTTTGTAAAGATTTAAAGTGCATTTAAAGTAGTCAAAACCATGCTTTTCAAGTACCCGTATCAGTACGGTCTGGTACCGTACCGATACGCCCTAGGGTTTCAACTACAGTAATTTTCCAGTAGCTAAAACCCATCCTGATACGCTTAGCCGTATCGATGCAAAGTGATTTAAAATAGTCCAACAGCTAGTTCGCGTACCGATATGGTTGTATCACGTACTGATACGCTCAACTACCCTCAACAGTCATTTGAATTGCAGGACCGTACCGATACGCTTACTAGGCGTATCGATACACACCAGCTGAAGTGCTCAATGACTACTTCTTTATCGGAACCGTATCGATACTGTTTGAGGAGTATCGATACGCCAAGCTGCAGAACTGCATTTATGGTGAGAAATAAAGGCTCCAACGGCTCCAAAACAACCTCAACGATCATCAACGACTATAAACTCAATTAAGAGTATAAAAGGGACCCCCAAGCATCAATATATGGTTAATGCTTCAATTGTCAACAACATAATGATCAAGAATTTGTCTTAAAGCTTAATTGTTCATTTTCTTGTATAGACAACACTAGTGAGCTAAACATTGTTATATTTGCTCAAGTGTTTAGGTTTTGGGTGAGAGCTTAATAGTGCAAACAATTACCTATTAGAGGGATTTCAAGTTTGCTTTAGAATTTATCTTGTGAGAGACTGCTTCATCAAGCTTTGGGTAGAAAGCTTTATCGCTGTAACGGTTTCCTCCTAAGCCGAGAAAAGGGGACAAAATTTAAAGAGTGAATTTGTTGAAATCCTTAGTGGGAAGCTAAGGTAGTGGATGTAGGTGTTTGTTAGAAGGTCGAACCACTATAAATCCTTGTGTCAATTGTCTATATTTCACTTCCCACAATTTCACCCAATTATCCAATTTCTCCACACTTGGCGTGGTTGAAGGAAAATGAACACCGAAAAACTCAACATTATTCAAACAAGTATCAAATATAATCATGTCCTTATAAGTCATTTTGCTTGTTCAAATAATCAAACATCTATCAATTATCATTTAATTTTACCAAGCGCTTTTATACAACCAGCTAATGTAATCTGGTAGTCAAATTAGCTAATATTATCAGCTATCCACTATCAGCTAATGTAATCCGCTAATTGCCAAACATGGCCTAATTTTTTTATTAAATAAGGAGGTATTACATTCTCATACAGAGATTCGAACCCAAACAAGATGAGGCAATATAAACATCCTTAGCCACTAAGCCAATTAGTGGATCTCACTGATTATATTAATTGATTGTATACAATTATCTGATAAAATTAACCGATAGTTGTTTACTTATTATGAAAATATGATTATATTTAATATTTATTTAAATAATTTATTGGTTATCAGTATTTGATATCTATTATATGTACTATACTGTAAAAATTAATTTTTTAATATAATATTACTAAGCTTATTTGAAGAATGTATGTATTAACTTCTTATTCATCGAATTATATCTATAATAAAATTTCATTAATTATTGAATTTAAATGATATTTGAAACATATGTATTAAACTCATATATTTGAAGGAAAAACAATTACTTAGATTATAAATAGATTCATGTTTTACTTCAAAGCATATATGAGTTATTTAAATACAATATAAACTAACGGAGGTATTAAAGAAAAAAAAAACATTAGTTTGTAAACGTTAAATATCGTTAAAGATAAATATATCTTTATAACATTTATATTCAATACTTTAAATATAAAACGTTATTTTTTACTATTCATTTTAAAAATTATCTCAATTTATTGTTGTAATTCTTTATTTACCAAACAATCAAATTAATATATTTAAGTAATCAAAACTCTAAAAATATTCAATCATCTAAATTTTATTTATAAAACATACCAAAATATTATTATAAATAAATAGTAACATAAGAGAAGTCCGTGTATAAACTGCGTCGTTTGGTAACAACAAGCGGGCATTTTTCTACACGTGCTTTTACCGGCAATTACCGGAAAACTTTACACACTGTTATTACAGAAGAACGGGAGTTATTTTTAGGCTTAATTATAAAATAAGTTCTTAAAATATATATTTTTTATAATCGGTGTGTTAAATATTTTTTTAACTAAAATATGTATTTAAAATTTTATTTTTAATTTTTTTAAAATTAATTAAGATATCTATTTTAACACATATTTTAATTAAAAATAAAATTTTATGCTCTTATTTTTAATTAAAATTAAAACTTTAAATATTTATTTTAACCAAAAATTATTTTTAAACACATATTAAAAAAATATAATTTGAGCAATTGTTTTGTACTTCCTTTTTAAGTCATTTTCTTTAAACGTCTATAAGTATCAGATCCTCGTTGACTACAGTCTTTTTTTCTTCTTCCTCCCATCTCATAGTATATCCCCTTTCCTACCATTTTCCGGCGAAATCGCCGGTCATATCATCTATAATTTTCGCCGGGAAATTCATTTTAGAGACACCCTTTGCTTCTAGAGGTGCGATTTTTTTAATTTTTTAAAAGCTCTTTTTTTTTGCGTTTGGGGTTATGTTTTTTTTTACTTCATGTTTTTGATTAGATGAGTTTCAGATCTGGATTTTTTTGGTGGATTGATTTGCAGTATTTCATTTTTCATGCCCTTTGTTGGTTTCTTCTTGGTATGCATCTTCATGCTTTTCTCGTTGATATTTTAAAAATCTTATTAATTTTTTTTCTTTTGGTCAAATATTCAGTTAAAAAATGTAAACTGCACTGTCCATTTTTCTAATTTTAAAAAATATTTTGTGTGCGTCATTCCGAATCCATATTTTGTATATAATAATGATGGTTGGGGGTTGGTTGTTGGAAATTTCCTTTATTTTTCAGCCATCTGGGTAATGTAATGAACAAGAACTTTGATTTATTCACTCTTTGTTGAATGGGATTTTTCATTTCATCAGCTTTATAAATACAGTCGTCTTAGCATTTCAGATTTTCAAGCATGTTTCTTTGCTATTCATAAGGGTTTTTACTTTGTTGTTATCCAAAATATTTGGGTTTAAATTCTAAACATTTGGGGTTCTAATCCTTTTTATCTGTTTTTTTTTTCCTTCTAAACTGTAGATCTCTTATTCTGAAACTTGCAAGTTTCGTTTTTGATCATTGAAGGTAAAGAAAATGGATGGGGCTAAAGTGACAGGGCTTAGAAATGTGAGCTCAACTTGCTCGATCTCCGAAACAGAAGATTATGATCTCTCGCGCCTCCTTGATAAGCCAAGGCTTAACATCGAGAGGCAAAGATCATTCGATGAGAGGTCGCTGGGTGAGCTCTCTACTGCTCTATCAAGAGGGGCTCATGACAACTATGAGACCACGCACTCGCCCGGTTGGAGGTCTGGTTTCAATACCCCAGCCTCATCGGCTAGAAACTCCTTTGAACCGCACCCCATGGTGGCTGAAGCATGGGATGCTCTAAGGAGATCTCTGGTGTATTTCAGAGGTCAACCGGTTGGTACCATTGCCGCGTATGACCATGCTTCCGAGGAAGTTTTGAACTATGATCAGGTAAGATTCTCATTAGATACTTGGAACCGTTTTCTTTATTGATATTCAAATTGTTGTTGCATATGTATGAGATTGTAAACTATGATCCTGGCATTTATTATTGCTTAAAATGAGTGTTAGTTATTCAATCTAAAACTAATTGTTAATTATAGAAAGTTTAAACCTGAATATATAAGGTCATAGCAAACTATAAAGCTTAATTCAATGTAGGATAACATCATTTAATAGTAAATACATTGGTCCAAGTTGGATGACTTTGATTAGGTGAAACGTCTAGTCAAACATGGGCTAGAATTGAAATTTAACATGAATAGAGATTTCTGATCGCTAAGACGCTAATGGTAGGTTTGATTAGTTAAAAGATGTTATTTTTAATACTGAAATCCATTACCATTTAGTCAGTTAAATTATTGAAATCCACTAAGACTGTTCTGTTCGGAGTTTTCTTCAGGTTTTTGTTCGAGATTTTGTACCCAGTGCTCTGGCTTTTCTGATGAATGGAGAGCCTGAGATAGTTAGGAACTTTCTCTTGAAGACTCTTCAGCTTCAAGGGTGGGAAAAAAGAATAGATAGATTCAAGCTAGGGGAAGGTGCAATGCCAGCTAGCTTCAAAGTTCTTCATGATCCTGTACGTAAATCGGACACAATTATTGCAGATTTTGGAGAGAGTGCCATTGGAAGAGTTGCTCCGGTTGATTCAGGATTCTGGTGGATCATTCTGCTCCGTGCATATACAAAATCTACAGGGGATTTATCTCTAGCTGAGACACCTGAATGTCAAAAAGGGATGAGGCTCATACTCACTCTTTGTCTATCAGAAGGATTCGATACATTCCCAACCCTACTTTGTGCTGATGGATGCTCTATGATTGATCGAAGAATGGTAAGCTATCCGCCTAGTTTTTTCTTTCTTTCTTTCTTTTTCTTTTGTGCATGTATATGTGCTTGCCTGTTCATACATTTTATGTTCTTTACTGATCGTATAGTTTGTTTGATTTAATGTGAGACGTGCAATGCATCTGAGAAATTAAAAGTAGCACAAGATTATGAAAATTGAAATTAGATCTAATACACATTATTCATAGAAAAAAAGGTGTAGCTGATAATTTATTGTTGTTATTGATGAGTGGTGGAGACAGTGGAGCAGCATGACCTATTGAAATCTGATTCCTTGGTTTTAATTTGGTAGCATGCTGCTTCTGCAAACATGTTGATGTGGTTTACTGTGATGGTCCAACTGCTGTAATGTATTCCTTCGTTTAGGCCAATCTACTCTTGGTTTTGTAATCAATCTCCTAATGTCATTGTAAGATATTGAAGCAATGGTTTCAAAATATGTTCCGTTATATATTATCACATGTATGTTTGCATGAAAGCGAAATAGTCATAGTTTACGAGTGAAACAGTCTCAAATGCTGTTCTGGCCCTAGTTACAGTGCAGTAATAATGTTATATGGTCTTAAATAAAACAGTTATTTGAGAATCTTATCGGATACAACCAGATATCTTGGCTGTTCTTAACATAAATACGTTCTCATGCTCTGGTTCTGGGTTCGTGTTTATTTCTATTAAATTCTTACGAAAAGCTATATGGTTCCTTCACAAGTTTTTACCATAGGATCAATGCATATATATGATCCGCCATCTGATGGGACTTTAACTAGCTAATAACATAGAAAATACGGTCCACGTCAATTTTTCCATCCCTGTCTATAACGGTGAACCAATTTATCCTTGTCCTATTATTGCTAAGAACTGGTAGGATCTAGTTAGTCTGTCTTTTTTCATTAATGAATGTGATGTTAATATTCCAAGTCAAATGTTCACAAGATGTCAAGATCTTGAAAGTGTGGTGATATTCCTGTGTAGTAGAGATTTAAATGGTAGTAATTGACAGACATGGGTTGAGTAGCGGAAAACAAGCTATGGATAATAATAATTGACCATTCCTGGAGCAGTTTGCTAGGCTGTTGCATGATAGGGTAGACGAGAACGATGTAGATTCAGGCGGTAAAAGTGATGCCGGTTTTGATTCTCTTTATTTTATTATGAATGTTAACGTTAATTCATCAACACACATGTGCATATATATTTTGTCACCACTCCCTCCCCATCTCTAAGACCAATGAGTCTTGTACTGTGCATGTTCTAATGATGGTGTGAACTTTTTTTCTTCGGCATTGACAGGGTATTTATGGTTATCCTATTGAAATTCAAGCACTTTTCTTTATGGCCTTGAGGTGTGCTCTATCATTGCTGAAGCATGACGCCGAAGGCAAAGAATGCATTGAAAGAATTGTGAAGCGTTTGCATGCTTTGAGTTATCACATGCGCAGTTACTTTTGGCTCGACTTCCAACAACTAAATGATATTTATAGATATAAAACAGAGGAGTATTCTCACACCGCGGTAAATAAGTTTAATGTTATTCCTGATTCCATCCCTGACTGGGTATTTGATTTCATGCCAACACGTGGTGGCTACTTTATCGGTAATGTTAGTCCTGCAAGGATGGATTTCAGATGGTTTTGTTTGGGTAACTGTATAGCAATTCTATCTTCTCTTGCAACTCCGGAGCAATCAATGGCTATAATGGACCTTATTGAAGAGCGTTGGGATGAGCTTGTTGGAGAAATGCCACTAAAAATAGCTTATCCCGCTATAGAAAGTCACGAATGGCGAATTGTTACCGGTTGTGACCCGAAGAACACTAGATGGAGTTATCACAATGGAGGATCTTGGCCAGGTAAGGCCTTTGCTTCCTAATATATCTTCAGTTCAGTGCTTTTGATCTTAAATAGAAATTTATTGGTGTCATCTTTGAAAACCACGAAGCTTCAAAGTTCTTGTATTTTAGATGATTATGTCAAATACACATTACACGATCCCGAGGCATGTGTACCTTATTTGCTTGGGCTACTTTAGATGACCAAATATGACCCTTTTAGCCTATTAACTACAATACATATAAAAGAATGATTATTGATAAATTTTTGAACGGATGAACATGAATATTATTGTTTGTTGTATTTGTAAATTGCCCTTTTTCCATAATCCTGCAATTTCTCCCTATTTGCATGCAGTGCTTCTGTGGTTGCTGACAGCTGCTTGCATAAAAACGGGAAGGCCTCAAATTGCAAGGCGTGCAATTGACCTTGCCGAGACACGCTTGTTGAAAGACGGCTGGCCAGAATATTATGATGGCAAACTCGGGAGATATATCGGGAAACAGGCTAGGAAGTTTCAGACATGGTCAATAGCTGGATATCTAGTGGCAAAAATGATGCTGGAGGATCCATCGCACTTGGGGATGATTTCTTTGGAGGAGGACAAACAGATGAAGCCATTGATAAAGAGATCATCTTCTTGGACCTGCTAAAGCTGTCCTAACAGAAAAGTAAGAAAACAACAAGAGACCAGCTTCAAAAAGCTCCGTTGTATCCGTACGAGTTGCGTTACGTTTTCGAGTCGCAAAAATATTGACGAAAAACAAGGATGTTATTTTTGCAGCCATGGCTGATGGCTCATGCATTGTTTTCCATTTCAAGTATACACTAAAGGAATTAAGTTTCGTGGTGGCAGATGCCATATCTATAAGTATCGAATCACCTGAAAGTAATTTTCATTTATTGACGTCAAGCATGCAATTTCACTTTTTCTTAATACTACTATCGATTGGAACTCACATCCCATGGTAGCTTCGTTTTTCCAAAGTACTTTTGAGTATAATTACTCGTTTATTTTCGTTTAAATCATCAATACTTTAATATTTTTCAAAACAATGTATAAAATAAAACATTTTATTTTCTTTAAAACACTTCTGGACAACAATATTACACTCATATTATAAATAAAAAATATATAATCACTTTTTAAAAACACTTTCTTTCCGTATTTTTCAAAAATAATACCAAACCGACCGTTCACCGGCCACATTCTGCATTCCACACACACAAAAAAAACATGAACCCCTTGTGTTGTTTTAGATTATTTCTTGGTTCTTTTAGCTTCTCATTGGATCTTGGCATCGCCATGTTGTTGGCGTGTATGGTAGATAGGGACATAGGTTTGGAGAAAGTGGGTTGGTTTGTTGGATTACTCACCCGAAATCAACGTCAGTCAACGCTCCACCTACCACAAACATTGGCTATGCCTATGGGGGACCAAGACCATGCAATTCCCTACCAAAACTCCAAAACATTATTGATTCCCAATGACAAAATTTCGAGTTTGGTTCCACACAATTATGGTAAAGTTCAATTTCATAAAATCCTGTCTGCTCTGCTGAGAAAACCACATTCACATTTGATTAATTAGGTAGTTAGGGTCAGTTTAGCTCAAAAAAGATTGTGTTTTTTTCCTCCCGAAATCCCCAAGGTTTGATTTAGAAATATAATTGAAGTCGGCAAAAGTACTGTGGCGACCCCCTTCAAAATATATTGGTTTGGACCATATCTGATATGAAAGATGACCCATCATATAAAATTTTTAGGCAAACCTACTCATAAGTGGGATGTAAAAACAGGTAATCGGACAGGTTTCAGGTCGGGTTCTGTCAGGTCAGGTAAAATCGGATACAAGTCATTTCAGGTAAAAAAAATTTTTTTGACTCGACTCGGGTCGGGTGCGGGTCCATTGCAGTCGGGTAATTTGCAGGTCGGGTCCATTTCAGGTCGGGTCAATTTTCAGGTCAGGTCCATTTCAGGTCAAACTCGTTGTAGATCGGGTAAAAACAGGTCGGGTAAAATCAGTTAATTGGCAGGTAAATTGCAGGTCGGGTAAATTTCAGGTCGGATTCATTTCAGTTCGGGTTCATTTCAGGTCGGTTTCATTTCAGGTCGGGTTCATTTCAGGTCGGGTAATTTTAGGTCGTCGGGTTCATTTCAGGTCGGGTTGATTCAAGTTCACCAAAAATGAACAATTTTGAATAAAAACAAAGTTTTATGGACTATAGTGAAAAAATAATAATAAATAAGAGCTAATTTGGACTAAAATAAAGTTTTATGGACTATAATAGGCTCAATTTTGAATAAAAACAAAGTTTTATGGACTATAGTGAAAAAAATAATAAATAAGAGTTAATTTGAAGTAAAAATAAAGTTTTAAGGACTCAATTGAATTGAATTAAAACTTAAGGGACTTGAATAAAAAACTTATATAATATAAAGGGCTTTATTTATAATTTACCCCAAATTGAAATTCAATTTGGGAATTGGGCGGTTTCAAAATAAATTTTCCCGCCCATATATATTAATTTTCTCGCCCAACAATTAATGCCCATCTAAAATATTTAGTCCAAAGCCCAACAATTAATAATTATTATTTATTATTGATATTATTAATTATTATAAATGGGTGGTGGGATATGAGCCCAAAGACCCAAGGCCCAAACTATTACTAATTATTATTTATTATTAGTTATTATATTATAAATACATTATATAAATTATAAGTTGTAAGTTTATATATATATATATATATATTATATTTATACATTATAAGTTTTAGGGGCTCATCTAAAATAAATAGGTGGTGGGATATGAGCCCAAAGGCCCAAGGCCCAAACTATTACTAATTATTTTTTATTATCAATTATTATATTATAAATACATTATATAACTTATAACTTATAAGTATATATATATATATATATATATTATATTTATACATTATAAGTTTTAGGGGCCATCTCAAATAAATGGATAGTGGGATATGAGCTCAAAGGCCCAATGCCCAAACTATTACTAATTATTATTTAATATTAATTATTATATTATAACTACATTATATAACTTATAATTTATAAGTTTATATATATATATATATATATATATATATTATTTATACATTATAGGTTTTAGGGCCCATCTATAATAAATGGATGGTGAGATATGAGCCCAAAGGCCCAAAGCCCAAACTATTACTAATTATTATTTATTATTAATTATTATATTATAAATACATTATATAACTTATAACGTATAAGTTATAAGTTTATATATATATATATTATATTTATACATTATAGGTTTTAAGGGCCCATCTCAAATAAATAGGTGGTGGGATATGAGCCCAAAGGCCCAAGACCCAAACTATTACTAATTATTATTTATTATTTATTATTAATTAATATATTATAAATACATTATATAACTTATAAGTTATAAGTTTATATATATATATATATATATATATATTATAGGTTTTAGGGGCCTATCTAAAATAAATGGGTGGTGGGATATGAGCCTAAAGGCCCAAGGCCCAAACTATTACTAGTTATTATTTATTATATTATAAATACATTATATAAATTATAAAGTATAAGTTTATAT
Source organism: Hibiscus tridactylites (assembly GCA_958450335.1). Lineage (NCBI taxonomy): Eukaryota > Viridiplantae > Streptophyta > Magnoliopsida > Malvales > Malvaceae > Hibiscus > Hibiscus tridactylites. Next base: position 66,828,990 of record OY288286.1, read on the forward strand.
ATATATATATTATATATATTTATACATTATAGGTTTTAGGGGCCCTCTAAAATAAATGGGTGGTGGGATAAGAGCCCAAAGGCCCAAGGCCCAAACTATTACTAATTATTATTTATTATATTATAAATACATTATATAAATTATAAGGTATAAGTTTATATATATATATATACTATATATTTATACATTATATGTTTTAGGGGCCCATCTAAAATAAATGAGTGGTGGGATAAGAGCCCAAAGACCCCAGGCCCAAACTATTACTAATTAATATTTATTATTAATTATTATATAAATTATAAGTTCTAAGTTTATATATATATATATATATTATATTTATGCATTATAGGTTTTAAGGGCCCATCTAAAATAAATGGGTGGTGGGATATGAGCCAAAGACCCAAGGCCCAAACTATTACTAATTATTATTTATTATTAATTATTATATTATAAATACATTGTATAAATTATAAGTTGTAAGTTTATATATATATATTATATTTATACATTATAAGTTTTAGGGGCTCATCTAAAATAAATGGGTGGTGGGATATGAGCCCAAAGGCCCAAACTATCACTAATTATTATTTATTATTAATTATTATATTATAAATACATTATATAAATTATAAGTTATAAGTTTATATATAATATATATATATTATATTTATACATTATAAGTTTTAGGGGCCCATCTCAAATAAATGGGTGGTGGGATATGAGCCCAAAGGCCCAAGGCCTAAACTATTACTAATTATTATTTATTAGTAATTATTATATTATAAATACATTATATAAATTATAAGTTTATATATATAATATATATATATATATATATTATATTTATACATTATATGTTTTAGGGGCCCATCTCAAATAAATGGGTGGTGGGATATGAGCCCAAAGGCCCAAGGCCCAAACTATTACTAATTATTATTTATTAGTAATTATTATATTATAAATAAATTATATAAATTATAAGTTATAAGTTTATATATATATATATATATATATATATATATATATATATATATATATATATATATATATATTTATACATTATAAGTTTTAGGGGCCCATCTCAAATAAATAGGTGGTAAGATATGAGCACAAAGGCCCAAGGCCCAAACTATTAGTAATTATTATTTATTATTAATTGTTATATTATAAATACATTATATAACTTATAAATAAGTTATAAGTTTATATATATATATATATATATTATAGATTTTAGGGGCCCATTTCAAATAAATAGGTGGTGGGATATGAGCCCAAAGGCCCAAGGCCTAAACTATTACTAATTATTATTTATTATTAATTATTATATTATAAATACATTATATAAATTATAAGTTATAAGTTTATATAAATATAATATATATATATATATATATATATATATATATATTTATATTATAGGTTTTAGGGGCCCATCCCAAATAAGTGGGTGGTGGGATATGAGCCCAAAGGCCCAAGGCCTAAACTATTACTAATTATTATATTATAAATACATTATATAAATTATAAGTTATAAGTTTATATAATATATATATTATATTTATACATTATAGGTTTTAGGGGCCATCTCAAATAAATGGGTAGTGGGATATGAGCCCAAAGGCCCAAACTATTACTATTTATTATTTATTATTAATTATTATATTATAAATACATTATATAACTTATAACTTATACGTTATAAGTTTATATATATATATATATATTATTTATACATTATAGGTTTTAGGGGCCCATCTAAAATACATTATATAATTGAAAGACAATTGTTTCACGAGTTATATAAGTATAATAACATTAACTTTATGTTAAACATAATACTAACTTATATTTTGTATTTATTTTAATTTTATGAACATAATAAAGTTAACATAATATATATTATATAATAAAGCATAATAAGTTTAATATATTATATTATCTATATATTACTAATATATTATATACTTAGTAAAAATTATGACAAATCTTTTAAGTATATAATTTTATTATACATAATATATATTTTTATATTTAAACAAATTTATAAGTGTATAATTTTATTATACATAATGTAGTTACAAATTAAGACAAATTTCTAAGTATAATAGAATATAAAATTTTTCTAAGTAATGAAATTAACATAATCTACTAAAAAATTATTAAGTTTATAATGAACAGTTTACACTTTAAATTATTTAACATTTTTAGTCAGGTCTACATTAGTTCAGGTCAACAACAGTTCAGGTTCAAAACAGGTCGGGTCCATTAACAGATCGGTTCAAAACAGGTCGGGTAAAATCGGATATCGGGTCGATTCAGTCGGATAATATCAGGTAATTTGCCAGGTCGGTCTCGGGTTCGGGTTTATTTCAGTCGGATACAGGTCGGGTTTCAGGTCAAAATTAACAGGTCAGATTCGGGTTCGGGTCATTTTCAGTCGGATGCAGATCAGGTTCGGTTGCTACAGTAACAGGTTCAACTCGGGTTCGGGTCAGCAACAGTTAGTTACAGTTCGGGTTCGGATCATCGAATTCTCGGGTCAAATCAAGTTTTGACTCGAGTAGGTTTCATGCAGGTTTTCAGGTTCTGACTTGTTTTTACAACCCTACATAAGCTATCAGGTGGCTTCTCCGACCCGATCAATCTGATCTATACGGTTAGATTCTGTATAATTTTTTTTTTGGGTAAACTACTGTGCAGGTCCCTTATGTTTAACGAGTGTACAGAGTTAGTCACCACTTTTGAAAAGTGCATATTAGTAGTCCTTCATGTTTTCGATGTGTAAATAGTTAGTCACTCCGTCGTTAGACTCCGTTAGTTCCCTAACGGATTGCTGATGTGGCTGACTTAATTTAATTCAATATACACGTGTATTTCCACGTGGATTATTACGTGGAACTTTGCTACTTCCTTCCCCTAACATTATAAAATCCCCAATTTACTACTCATTCAATTTGTTAGGGTTTTTCTGAATCTCCTGCATCGCCTTAACAAAATCCGGCTGCTGTAAATAAAGCCTAGTCTTCGGATCGGCAGTCAACTTCGCCCACATCTCAGGCCCCTGAAAAGCATCGCCGAATGGACTAGGTGGAGGCGCCGCCCTAGATCGTGAAGCCGAAGCCGACGCCGATTGAGCATCAGCCAATCCAGACTTCAGAGCTTCATTATTAGGATCAATCTCGAGGCCTTTTTTATACGCCGAAATCGCGTCTTGATACTGGTGCAAACCGAGGTGAGCCGCGCCGAGCCTGCTGTAACCTTTCGACCAGTCCGGTTTAAGCTCGACGGTCTTTTTGGCATCGGATAATGCGGCATCGTATTGATGGAGAGAAGCGTAAGCAGCAGATCGATTTGAGTAAAGAATGTGGTTGGTCGGAGCAAGGTTTATAGATTCGGTGAAGTGTTTGATAGCAGAGTTGAAATCGTCGGAAGAAAAGGCGGCGTTGCCTTTGGCTTCGTCGGCCATGGCAGAGAAATCCGTTAGCTTCGAATTTTGTTCTGGGGAAGACGATGGCGATTTTGCAGGTTTAGGGCAATTTAGGAAAATTTAAGAAATTTGTGTAATTTATAAAGAAAATGAAGTTAGCGGAGCAGACCAGAGACTTCTGGTGGTTCTCGAACCTTCTTCGTCTCGGCTTTTCGAGTAGTCTACCCTAATTTTACAGAGAATTTTTAGGGTTGTACAAATTGGGGATTTTATAATGTTAGGGGAAGGAAGTAGCAAAGTTCCACGTAATAATCCACGTGGAAAAACACGTGTATATTTAATTAAATTAACTTAGCCACATCAGCAATCCGTTAGTCTCTAACGGAGTCTAACGGCGGAGTGACTAACTATTTATACATCGAAAACGTGAAGGACTACTAATATGCACTTTTCAAAAGTGATGATTAACTCTGTACACTCGTTAAACATAAGGGACCTGCACAGTAGTTTACCTTTTTTTTTAGTTTGTGGGTTTGTTTGACTGGATTACAATTAAATTTATTTAAAAGTATATTTTTATTAATGTTTAATTGACATATCCATGAGTCGGGTGGTCTACCCGGGTTGAATTTGGATAAAGATTTTGAAGATGGGGGCTGCCCAACTCTATTAATTAAATCGTTTTAAAATATATTTTATTTAGTTTTTATGAAAGTATATGAATATCAGGGGTTCGAACCATATATGTATGAATGGAGAAAATTATATCGGAATGATCGTTTCCTTTTATATTGAATTTTTGCAAAATCTGATATAGATTGATAGTGATAGTTAAATAAAAATATCAATATTGATATTAATACAAATTATATATTTAAAAAAAAATAAAATCAAGTTCAATTCAAGCCTAAGTGTTTGACAAATATTTTAGAAAATATTTCATCAAGGGTCCATAGCTCAGTGGTAGAGCATTTGACTGCAGATCAAGAGGTCACCGGTTCGAACCCGGTTGGGCCCTTATTTATAATTATTTTTACCAAATTATTATTATTATTATTATTATTATTATTTTTCTTCAAGAAACAAAAAAAAACTATTTTCTACAGGCACAGAGAATTGAGGAAATGGGTCGGCCCAAGACTCTTTCAACTCTTTCAGCAGCGGTTAGAGAAATCGACAAGGCATGCGAAAACAGAAGTTGTGCTTCTTCGTCTTCTCATATTTCTAAGAAAAACACTTCAAGGCAATCATCGGACGGTTGAAGCTTATGTATATGTTGATTGTTGAGACTGAGGAGGTGTCATCCCTTCATATTCATGCTGTTGTTATGCTCCCTGTGGTCCTTTAAGAGGTACCTCAAGGCTCAAACTTCATTTTGAAGGACCAGTTTGTTTATTACCCCTTCATCACTATATCTATTTATCTTTAGAATGTAACTTTTTATTAAATTAGTTTTATAAAATGTTAACTTGATATGTCCTTGAACTTAGATGTTTAAGTTTAGTTCCAAACAATTTATCAACTCTGAAACTATGATGGTTATTTTATCTTCTTCTACAGGGAAAATAGTATTTGCTGCTGGGAAATTATTCCTATTGTGTGCCAGTTCACGAGGTTGTTTCTTCATTTCTTTCTACTGTTTTAAACTATCTTTCTTCCCCTTTATTTTGAGCATGCTGTTGGCATCATTTATGGAGCAAGTTATTAAAGGTGTAAGCTATACTCTTAATTTGTAGTTAATGTCAGTGCCAGACTGCCAGTGCAGTTGACTGCAACACCAGGATGTACAGTTGAGAAGTATTGATTAACCATTTCCGTAACTCACCTGCATGTGGTGGTTTTAATTTGCCTCTCCTTCCTGAATATTGTAGCTACTGAGACTAGCATGCTTCTTAGGGATGCTAGAAACTAAAATTTCAAATAACTGATCAATTGGGGTCCTATGTATATCTTTGTGCGACTGCAGTACTGCTTATGGCAGAATGAAGCTTTGCCTATGATGTAGATGCAGAAACTAAATATCTTTATTGCTAATACCGAAATTGCAGATAAGAAAGAAACAAAGCTTTGCCTGCCATGACTGTGTTGAGAAACTATAGACCGTTAACCTTGTTATTTTGAAGGCAAGATCTTGTATTTGTTGCAGAGAGCATCTTCAAGCTTTAAGAAAATAGAATTATTAAGCACCTGGTTTAAAATGTCTTTGGTCTCAGACTTGCTACCAGTTACTGGATCAACTTGTCATGATGAAGGGAAATGTAGCTCTTAAATATTGAGTTTCCTGTGGTTTTATATTGAAGTGGGACTTTCTCCTATTGCCTATTAGTTTTAGGTTGGAGGCCTAACTATGAATTTAGTATTTTCATGGTGCAGCCAAAATTTGTTTCTTTCTGTTTTGTGATTTTATGGCTCTAACCTCCACCCTACGATTGTTTCCCCAAAATGAGAATGTGAATGCTTATAATTCAACTGCTTCCTTACAAATCATACTAGTTCTAGCCTGTCAAGGGTTATATGCCAAAGCACCAACAGCCTGTCTATAAATAAGCATATGCAAAATGGTGGGATGAATAGCTTCAGTTTCCATCCCACTCCAAGAATGGTGAGATCTATCCAAACTCAGCTGCTCATGTTTTCTTGTTCCTCCAAATCAGTGTTACCTAATTCACCCAGAATCCCACAAATCTCGTTTGGATTCGCACGTTCCAATTCACTGTTCGTTTCCGTTCCAATTTATTTAGAAATGCAAACTAGAACAGATAAATTGGTGTACCAAAAATTCAAAGGTCACATTCTATTCACTAATGACGGAAGAGAAAAAAAAACACCTACAAGTCTAGCCGCAATCAATGTACTAACATTGGAAAGAAACCATTTAAGTGACAGATATGCAAATATTTTTTAGTGTTTAAATGGTAAAAGTTAATTTTATTATTAAAAAGAATATATCCATCAAGGTCTTGATTCAAGACAAAATACAAACACTAACGAGAATAAATTAATTGAGTCTTGGAAATCGCCGCTACACTACCTAGAAAAACTAAAAAGAAAAGGAAAGAATTAAATGCATCTTGGAAACCGACACTAATTTCTCAATTACTTGAATATTATAATTAGTATTTATATTATATTGTACATTTATTACATTTAAATGGTAAAAGTTAATTTTATTATTAAATGCATCTTGGAAACCGACACTAATTTCTCCACTACTTGAAGAAACAACAATCAATGAAGAAGAATGAATAAGAAACAACAGTCAATGAAGAAGAAGAATGAAGAATGCATCTTAGATATTGCTTTTGAATTGGTTTTCAACCATCGTATAGAAGGCTTTAAATATATTCTCAGTCTCTGATTTTTCTCTCATTAGATATGGTTTAAATGGTGTATAGGTCAATTTTGGGTAGTTGATTCTGGCATGTTTAGCAAGTTGGCAAATTTCACAAGAACACAATTTTAGACTTTGATTGATGAATAAATGCGAAAGCATTTTGGCATGATAGATGAAATTTTGGATGACCTAATCTACAATGCTATAGCATAACATCATTGAAAAAATTGGAAGAAGATGGAGAAACTGTTTCCGAAGTTCAATTGGAAGGAACATAACTTTAACGAGGTAATTGACCTTTGAGAATATAGATTCCAGCATACAGCTCAGCATTGCCAATTAACGTCCCCGAATTCATTGCCTGAAATTTACAACCATGTGAACTGAAATTAGAGCAGCAATGTAACTCTTTAGAGAGTTTACTAACAAATAGCAAATTTTATGCTAAATGATGTACATATAGGATCAAATGCATAGTGATATCTTCAGTGATTTTAACTGAACCAACTCCCTTGATTTGTGAAAGACTTACATTTTTTTTGTTTTTACATTTGAAGGATCTTTAAAGACTGAAATAAATTTATGTCACCTGTCAAGTGATCAGAGGCTCCGGAGTTTACGATCCAAGTAGGAGATGTTAGATTTTTAGCAATTGTTGCAAAGGGAACACTACCTTGGCAGGCTGCAAGGCCTGTACTTTGATCAATGTTTGTTGCAATCTCTTTGATGAATGTTTGGCTGCTGTTGTGCTCACTCATCACCAAATTTTCTTGACCTTCTCGCTGCTGCCTGGATTTAGGAGATTCCCTTACAGCTGGTTTGTCATGAATTTGAAAAGGGTTTTTATCAGATCCCGAACTGATTTCAAAGGTTGGAGGGGTATCCATTTTTCAAGGTTTTCTGGATCAAAAAACCAAAGCTACTGATACCATGTAGAAAAATATAGATTTTAAGGCAGAGAAATTTGTTATATGTATTTCTTATTACATTGACAAGAATAACACATATTTATAATATACTAGAGTGCCTAATCTAAAAAATCAGTAGCTAAATCCCTAACTATTAGCTGCTAGCAATTAAAAAATATAAATAACTTTCATCAAGCTATAATCTACAATCTAATTTACAGCAATCTTCATCAATTTTCAGCAAGCCATGTTTCTAGCACAAGATGTAGCCCTGTTTCTCCACTCGTGGTGGGAATGAAAAGTCCCTTGGCCAACCTTACAAATAGTTGCGGTAGTAAAAGTTGGCATTTAAGTTCTGGAGAAAAACCAGAGACACTTGAGCATGCAAGGGTGTTTAAAAGGTTGTGCAAAGTTGGGGATTGTGGAAAAGATAGGAGCTCAAAAAGCATGAAGGAAAAATCTATTGTCTCTCTAGCAAACCGTGCCAAATATTTTTCTGGTGCTGGTCCTATTCAACCGAAGTCTAGTAGAGGTACTATGTCATACATGACATACTTGTTACCGGTGCAAGGATTTTTCAGTTTGACTGTTACCTTTCCCCAGATTGAGTAGTTGTCTTATGCTTTGCTGGATTTGCACTCTCATAACTGTCGGACCATTGTAAAGTTAAGAATGTCGAGAGAAAAAACTTGTATACACGCTGTTGATCAGGTTCTTATGTATTGCTGTTTTCAGGTCAAAAGAAGCCAGAGAATGATGTCAGAACATTCATTGATGAAGAAGCTGAGTAAGTGTCATACTCCAAGTTTATTATTTTAGGAAAAAAGAAGGAGACACTTGGTAGTTATTGACCAAAAACGAAAGGCTTTCATCCATTAGTTTGTTTTTTTCACATGATCATACTACGAAATTTCCAATAGATAAAAATTGGAAATTAAATTTCCACCAAAGGAAAGGCTTTCATCCATTAGTTTGTCTTCCATTATGGTTGTATCATTAGTATTTCATATATTTATTAATCTCTGGCTCAGGGTGTCAATTGAAGCTGAAGTTTCTCTTGAAGAAGAAGATGATGAGAGTGATTCGTATGGTGATAGTTTCATAGATGACAGGATAAACCTTATTGCAGGCAGTACCCAGGTTGAATCTGGTAGAGTTGACATGATGGCTATATACAGGTTTCTCACAGTTTTCTTCTAGTTATTTCTTTCATCATCTTAAACTCTCCATGAAGTTGCAAGCATTCACGTTTAAAAGTCATTAAATATAATTGAAAAGTCATATGAACTCCAAAATCTGCAAATTTCATACATTTATTTGAGAAGTTATTGGCTTGAGAACATTGTGAATCTATCCATAAATTTTAAGTACCCTTTAAAAGTTCATACTTCTATATTTCTCTTGGTTCATTGTATAGTTTTGTGCCAAGGTCAAGCTTTTAAGAACTGTTTGCTTGTTATATAGGCGTTCGTTGCTAAGCCAATTACCAATGGTGAGGCAATCAACCCCTCCTGCTTTCAGTCCCGACTGTGTAGATTCCACGAGCAAAGTTATCGGAAGTGGGTGTTCCTCATACAAGACATTGCATCCTCTCTGGTCACCTCAAACCGAGTCCATAAATCAGCCTGCAAGGAAGAATACAGAGGAGAGGATCTGCTTGGTATCCATGCCTTGTAGAACTCACGGTTATGCAGTAGAAAACCATAGTCTGCAAAGCATGAAGCGAAAGTTTAAGTTTCTTCCGATTGTAGTCTATTCTTGCATTTAACTTGGAGCAAGAATTCAAATACGAGGTTGTAGGCAAAGAATTAAGTAATAATGCTTCTCAGAAGCCTCAAATGAACAATGGGAATGACGATGACTTTGATGATGGTGATGATCAATTCTACGCAAGTATAGATCTTGATGCGGTGGAACTAGAGGCACATGCTACCATGCTTCTGAAGAACAAGTGGGAGCCATGTTTGGAGAAGCAAGAGTTAACTGGTCAACCAGTGGTGAATCCAGGAAAATAGTATTGGATGGGCCAGTATATAGAACACAAAGCTAATATAACATGACCCATATATATATTAAAAAATAATATGATTAAATAGTTCAAAAACATACAAATCAAAATATGTTATCTTCATTGATTAAGTTGAACTCTCCTCTTTTTCATAGAATCAAAATCATCTATGACCGTGTCAATGGTAAATTTTTCAGCAATTTCTTTTTCAATGTACACAATTAAGTAATTCGAAAGAAAGTCATCTTCCATCTTGTTTCGTAGACTTGTCTTGACAATTTTCATTGCTGAAAAGGCTCTTTCAGTTGTTGCAGTACTAACAGGAAGAGTCAAAATAAGTCGAATTGACAAGTCGTCGTTTAACCGGTCAAAATAAATTAATTAATTAACCTCTTTCAACAATAAATAAATAAAGAAATTGAATAAGTATAGGGAAAGAGGGTCGATCCGCGGGGAGATTAGCTGGAATTGTTGACTTGAATTTGTTGAATCCGAAATCCCAGGAATATCTGAAAAAGCAAAGAAATAAAAGGGGGGGGGGTGATATTTGATATTGAGTGAAGTAATAAAAAAATGCAAGAATTAAAATAATAAGAAAAATCAAGTATGTGAAATTAGCCTCGAGCTAGCCTTGTCAATTCCTTCGATCATTGAAATAGTTTTTTACTCCGGGGATCATGTCGGTTACAGTCTGCGAGGCCCAACCCGTCGCAACTTGCTTTTCTCTCGAGTAACCAATTCTCCCAAGACTATCTTCGAAGGTTGATTCTTAAACAAATTAGCCACGTCTATGCCGTTAAAGTGTTTAGTTTTGAAAGCAGGAAAAGCCCGACTCAGAAATTGTCTTAAAAAGAATCGCTTCTGATTTTATCTTTCCTTAGCGGACCGCCGCTAAGAGTGTTCACAGGAAGTCGAAATTGCCACAGGCCGATCCTTCCTCCCAACTATGTTTTTAAACGATTCCAGATCAACGAGCTCTTTTTGATTCGAAAAACGATTAAAAACTTTAGTAAGGCCGATTGCCAAACTATCTAAACCGAAAGATAAAAATGTATTCCCGAAGGAATTTAGGCAATGTTCAATTCTCACGATTAGAATTGATTTAGCTAGCTCTTGGCTCAAGAAATTTAGCTAAGCATGATATTGATTATCATACTTAACTTAATTTTAGAAAAACAATTAAATAACATAAAAAAATGAAAACAAGAAATTAAAGGAAAATGAACTTGAATTAAAACTAAAAAGAGTTTACAAAGATAAAAACTAAAAATGAATGATGGATGGATGAATGATGATCTAAGCCTTTACCAAGGGTGGTATTTATAGGCTTAGATTTACAAAGATAAAGTGATGAAATAATTCAAAATAATAAACAAAAGATAAATAATTCAAATGTTTTAAAATTTAAATGCAGGAGTCTGATCGGATAAGCTGATAGCATCTTCCAGAACGTTCCAGAAGCTTCTAGAAGTCGCCACGTCACTGCCACGTCACTGCCACGTCACTGCCACGTCAGACGCGTCGTGCATGGTGTCGTGCCCATAATGCCAGTCATGACAGAATTGTAATAAAAACTGCAGAAATGCCCCATTTTCACTGCTATTTCCAGAATTGGATTCCTGCACAAAATGTAACGAAAACAACATGTATTAAGCAGCAAGAAGTCCCAATAGCTAGAAAAATAACAAATGAAATATGTCATATTTGAGCACTCATCACGAATCAATGTATCAACAAGAGGATATGAAAACGATTTCCCACTTTCTGACAAACTTCGACATAATTGAGTTATGGAGCTCAAATTCTTCATCTCCACGTGATTAGGAACATCACGAAAAAATAGCTCAATTTTATACTTCAAATGATATTTTTCATGTTCAGAAAAGTCTTTGGGATAATATTTCTTTGCAAAATGACAAATTTTTTCCACATTGAAGTGCTTATAACCACTTGAAGGATTCAAAGTCATACTCAAAATAAGCAGCTCTGTTGTTTGCTCATTAAAATGACTATTTAGTCCATGCAGTTGTTGATCCATAGTGGCTGTAAACACATCCACTCTATAGTGATGCTCTACTGAAACAATGTCTTTATTACGTCGAGATCGAATTATATCAGAATAAGTAGCATTCATATCAAGAACCAGAGTGAGAGTGTCATGCTTATTACAAAACATGATTACTTTCTGTAGAAGACCTTCCAACCACTATCTCTAAATTCCTGAATTGAAGACTTTGTGGCAACAACTAAATCCATTGCATTTAAAATATCCCGTGACATATATTGCAAAGCTCAACAAAGTGCTTCTGTGTATCCCATAAGTCCCTGCATCATATGTAAAATGAATACAAAATCAAAAGTCAACAACTTTTTAGGAGCAGAATTAGCATCCCCACGTTGAGAGTATGTGGCTCGACGATCAATGACTATTTTCTCAAGGACATAATGAGTTGCATTGTACATCCTTAAGACACTGCAAATTGACTTGTAATGAGAACTTCACCTAGTATTTTCAGGACGTTGCAAAATGCCAATTTGGTTTAACCCCGTTCTAGTCTCTATCTCTTCAATTTCAATTAAGTGTTCTAATTCAGCTATTTGGCTATCTTGTAATTCATCATGACGCTTAGAAGAAGAACTGACAACATTCACAATAAAAATCAAATCTTTGAAAAAATCATGAACTTCAGATACTTTTCTTGTAGCGAAAATGAGAGCCAACTGCAATTTATGTGCTTGGCAATGCGCATAATAGGCATAAGGATAATCTTTCATGAATAGAGCTTGTAAACCATTCCATTCACCTCACATATTACTGGCTCCATCATATCCATGGCCTCGAAGATTTGTAATGTTCAACTCATGGTTAGATAAAACTGTAGAAATATCTTCTTTGAGAGTTTTTGATGTTGTATCTTTGACATGTACTGACTGTAAAAATCGTTCTCGCACAATACCATCTCCAAACAAATCTTAAGACTATAGCCATTTGTTCTCTTTTAGATATGTCTCGAGATTCATCGATAATTATGTAAACTTTTGAATCGTTGATCTCCTTACGATTTTTTTTTTGTACTTTTTGAGCAAATATGTGTAAAATTTCATTTTGAATTTTGTGGAGCGTTTTTTAGCACAATGTCTCGTATCTCCTTATTATAAGAAGCAAGGAGTTTCAACATCTCTAGAAAATTTCTTTGATTTTTCGACTTAGCACTCTCATCATGCCCCCTAAATGCACATTTTTAAAATGTGAGTCACCGTACAACTTCTATTGAAGCACCTAACTGTAAACAGTTATTAGCATTCTGTTTTGGAGTTAGATTTTCAAGTACAATATCAATATGACTTTTGGGGTTCTTGAAATCTTTCCAACATTGCACATAATATCCATGAGCTGAGTTAATATTTTTTCCCATATGCGTTTTAAATGCACAATTTTCCCTTCAATCCTCTTCCAATTTTTGAATCCTTGTGCTGTAAAAGTATCTGAACCGAATTTTCCCAATGGTTTCTTTTCAAAAAGAAAGCATGTAACCCCCTCGTCCCGGTCTGGTCGGATGACCGGTCCAAGTGGGCCACACGGGGAAAACCGAAGCGAAACCCGTTAAGGTTTCCCCTCGGTTAACGACCCAGAAAATTTCTTTTATCATTAGTCTTATCTAGATGCATATTTAATTCCTATGTGGAGCACAACAGCGGAAGATACAAGCAACGAAACATTCACCGACCAACAAAAAGGTAAACAGTCCATTTTACTTCATTACAGCAGGCCGTTTCGAAACACCTATAGGGTGTTCCGAAACGCCTTGACCTAGTCAACGGGCCTGGGTCAACCACAAGGTGACCGTTCCGAAACAGGGGAGACCCGTATCGGAACGACCTTGACGGTCAATATCTCGTGGTCAACGAGATTTGACCGTTTCGGAACTTCAAATGCCCGTTTCGGAACGGCTTCATCTCGCCAATTTCTCAAAATTCCAGTAGCGAAAACGTTCCGGAACGACCCTCATCCGTTTCGAAACGGCAGGCCATTTACACAGGGGCCGTTTCGGAACACGGGGACCCGTTCCGAAACACCCCCTGTCTGCAGACTTTTCTGGGCTGTTTTGAGGCACAAGGATGCCCCAAAACACCAACAAACCACCAAGCAACTTCAAGACAAGACATCTTAAGGTATAACAACCATTTTAGCATGCTTCAACATTAATTAGACATGTCTATCACTATGGCAACAACCCACATCATGCATTCATACAATCATCATTCAAACAAAGTCTAGAGACATACATCCTAGATTTAACATACTCAAACACATACAAGCATGGATTTAGACAATCTTTCATACATAGCAAATTACACATGTAGAGCCTTTCATACAAGCATGCTTGAAGACATTAAAAAGAACCAATAAGCATCATGCATTTCAAATAAGTTTACAAGCCATTCAAGCAACTTAAGCATCCATAAGCCATCCATCATACAAGCATATGGCAAGATACCTCATACTTACAAATCAAGTCAACCACAGACATACATCAAACTCAAACCAACAATACCTATCCCATTGCTTTACTATTACAATCTTTAAATTTAAACAACATACTTGAGCTAACCGTAAGCAACACTTGGAGGCCTTTCCTTGCCCTTGCCACCCTCAAGCTATTGATCTGCATTGTCGAACAAAAGAGAGCGTAAGCATAAAAGCTTAGTGAGGGTAAGCTCTTTAAAAACAAATCTCGACAATGCAGGGTCCAAGCACGAGCTACAACCAAGATAAAATGCATGATTTTACCTCCGATCCACGCGAGCCATAAATATAGATGATGCATGAACATATATTCAATATCATGTCATGCTCAACATGTTTAAATCCACAACATATGAAATCACATATATTAAACCATGTTAGCAACACCTCCCAAAACACATTGGCTCACAAATTAACCACAAATTGGCAATATAAGCTACAATCTGTATTGGCACCTAGCTATGACTCGAATACGCGGATAACCGTTGGAACTCACATCCAACAACTCAACCATTACCTGACGGTGGGATTCCACTCATCACCGTTCACGCGGAGGGGATTCCACTCATCCTCACGCCTCATTTCACGCGGAGGGGATTCCACTCATCCTCACGCCCCGTCGATGGGATTCCACTCATCACCGACTAATATAAATACAATTTCCGGGCGAACCCGTACTCCTCCTTGGTGACTCAACGCCACCAAGGCCACGCGCAACTTTTGACTCATGTGTACACACTAACATCCTAATGATCGATCATTTGTACCCAGGCATACTAGTGCCAATACTACACATTTCATTAATCATTCATAATATCAATTCATAACACTTCCGTGCTTAGCACGTACTTACCATGACTTACCATCATGCACAACCACATTTTCATGCCTAGCATGTACTCACCATGATCCTCGGATCATGAAACCACCTCATAACATCATTTCACATGTCAACACCACATATACATCATTAACAACCATGCCACATTATATTTTACACATGTGTATAACCATATCATATCTATCATCAACATGCATATAACAATGCATCAAACACGCCTCAACATACATGTATACAACATATACATAGTCAACACCATCATAATTTAATACGAGGCATATACAACCGATAAAAAGTACAACCAAAGTCTCTAATCAAAGCTTGGGATTAGACTACCACTCTAATCCCAACTCTAGGTGGGTTTACCAAGCCCATCCTAGGTTCACATGCTTGAACCAAATACTCAAAACCATTTTGAAAATATTTAACCACTCACCTAAGCTTCCAAGCTCCAAGTCAAGCAAGCAACCTCCCTCAAATTTCCGGATTTCTTCCCGAAGCTTTTCCAACACGAATTCCCGCTTCCAAACAACCTCAAACACATTTCAAACAATTCCAAATCAGCCCAACATCAAAAGACCAACCCGGAACACAATTCAAATACAATTCACAATGTTGCAAGCCATGACCAAACCCCACTTTTAGCAATTTCGGACAGCCCCTAAACCATGTCCAAAAACCATCTTTCCAACATCCATAGCACCCACAAACATTCCCAAATCAACCCTTAACCATAGTACTACCATTGGGCTATCAATTCCCACCTAAAACAACCCCAAAAACTCACCCAAAACCCTCCAAAAACCCCATTTATACCCAAATTCGGGAATCCATTTAAAACACTCTAAAAATTATATATATTGGACCATTTGATTCATAGATAACATATCTAACAATAACAAATCAAAAGCCTTAGTAAAAACCCATAAAACTCCATCCTTTAACCTAAACTTTCAAAAACCCAATTTCTAAAACATTGATGAAAATGAAATATATTTGTACTTCCAAGTAGAGGAAGATGAGAGCAAGATGGGGATGTATTTACCTTTCAATTTCGAGCCAAAATGGAGGAGAAAAGAAGGTTGGATAAAACTTGGAGAAGCTCCCCCTCTTTGTCGTGAAAAATGAAGAAGAAAGAGGGAAGAAGAGAAATTCTTGGTGTTTTAAATTAAAAAGGGGATTTTAATTTCCAAGGGTTTGAAATTACAATAGTGCCATTAATGAGATGGCAACTCTTCCTTTGTCATAAAATCCATGGGATTTAATTCCCAAAACAATTTTGATCCAACATAGAATTTTTTTTTTGATTCGAATATCTAAAGCCCAAATAATATTTTATTATTTTAAATTTTAAAACCGAAACCCGAAACAGTATTTTAATATTATTTCCATCCGACCCCTAAACCCGGGTGTTACAAAGCACGGGAAACAATAAACAACATCAGTACACCTAGGGGGTTTGGGGGTGGCGGACTTGAGAGTGAAGAATATGACGCTACTGTCCAAATGGGTTTGGCGATATGCACACGACCATGATTCGCTTTGGCGTCGTCTAATAACGGCCAAGTATGGGGATAATGTTCAATGGTGGAGATTTAACACAGAAAATATGTCTTCGATGTCGGTGGTTTGGCGTCAAATAGTGGCAAATGCTTGCTGCCCGGTTGTTGATTCACACGTGGGGGGTACTAATTTTCAGTGGCACATTGGCAGTGGACAAATGGTTCTTTTTTGGTTTGATATTTGGGCAATGCAACAACCGTTAAAGGAGGCGTTTCCACGTTTATTCGCCTTAGCATTGAATAAGTTAGCTTGGGTACAAGATTATGCAACGGATGGTCATTTCGATCATGTTAATTGGGATGGATTTTTCCGGCGGCAGCTATGGAGTTTCGAACAAGAACAGTTGCATTCTCTGTGTGACATGGTGCGTGGTGTTCGCTTGAGAATGGATCGGATGGACACACTGTTTTGGACTCCGGATGAAAATGGGGAATTTTCGGTGCAAGCCATGACTAAGGCGTTGCTATTAGAGAGGGTGGGAGATGGCGATTTCGGAGGTTGTTTCTCTTGGAAAGTTCTCGTTCCACCAAAGGTACAAGCTTTCTTATGGTTCATTTGGTTGAAGAGGTTACCGACTGCTGATTTTTTGCGTATAAGGGGAGTTCCTTTGGCGGAAGGACAAGGTTTGTGTCCATGGTGTGTACGGGTGGAGGAGTCGATAGCCCATTTATTTTACGATTGCCCATGCATCCAACAAATTTGGGACTGGTTGCGAGATTGGTGGGGTATTGCATTACCATTACCAGCATGTTTTTTCGAGTTCTTAATTGTGAATTTGCACAGCTCTTTTCATGGCTGTCAACTAAAGTGGTGGGTGGCTAGCGTGAGTGCTATGCTTTGGTCGTTATGGCTCACCCGTAACGAATACATTTTTAAAGGCAAACGAGCGACGGTAACGGAAGTGTGCTTCCTTGTGAAACTTAGATCTTTCTATTGGATAAAAGTGGATGCCGATAGTGATTTTATGCCCGAATCAGTGTGGTGGTCGTGCCCATCGATGTGTGTGGTTAGCCGACGCCCAAAGAAGGTGCGTGCTGGTTTGGTATGGCAGCCACCTGTTGCGGGAACTTTGAAATTCAACGTCGATGGCTCGGCGCGTGGTAAGCCTGGTCCAGCGGGCGTCGAGGGAGTGTTGCGCGACGCGGACAGCCGCATTCTGGCACTATTTTCCGGGCCTATGGGATGTTTGGACTCTAACGTGGCGGAAGTAAAGGCTATCGAACTTGCAGTGAAGGTAGTGGCGGAAGGGGAGTGGCGCGAGAGGTGCGTGGTGATTGAATCGGATTCCCAAGTAGCATTGAGTTGGGTAATGGGCTTGGCAAAACGCCCGTGGAGATTATGGGACTCATTTGCTTCGATTGATCAGGCATGCCAAACTATATCGGAGATTCATTTTCAATATACACCGAGGGAAGCAAATGGTTTTGCCGATGTGCTTGCCAAGGAGGGTGTGGATAGGAGTACTCTTTTCATAGCTTGTATTTAGGCGTTTCATTTCTAGACGAGCACTTACGTACTCTTTTCTTCCATTAGGCTTAGGGAGGTTTTTAACGAGGCGTAAGGGCTACGTCAAGCTGTATGTTTTTTATATCAATAAATTCATACAGTAGTTGATCAAAAAAAAAAAAGTAGTCGGTGAATACTCCAGCCAATTAAAGGTTTTGAACCATTTGGATTGAGATCGTCGAGGATGATCATTTGGACCAAATTTAGGATACTCAGACATAAGAATTTGATAAGGTCCATCATAAAAATTGAATTTCTCTATAATTTCTTCTCGCTCTTCTAACGGATAACTATTAATTGGCTTACGTAAAGCTAGATCACGCATAAAAGGAGTATCAATATTAATTGTAGACTTATCGCTACATGTGTTTGAAGGTTCCTCATCTAAAACCTGAGTAGATGTCCCTTGAGTTGCATCAACAATTGTTTCAGTGAGAGCATTAACGTTTGATTCTGGTGTGGGTTTCAGTTTTGAAAAATAAGAATCTATTGTTTTTCTCTTCATATTTCAACATAGACAAAATAAGCAAGATAATCAAGATTCATACCTAACATCCTATTTCACCCCTAACAAAGAACCATGATAACAAAGACACAATAAAAATATAAATTATAGTCCATAATTTAGAAGAAACTAGGAACAACAATCCTATGATTAATTTTATTGTCATTTAACAACAACACTTTCATTCTAGAAAGGTAGTTTTGATGTTTTTCTATTCCTACGAGAAAGTTAGTTTTTATAATTAATTCTAATTCAAGTAAATAGATTATATCATGAAGCTATCTTTCAAAATATATATATATATATATATATATATATATATATATATATATATAATTTAAAAGAAGTAATCAAAAATTGATTTGTCAATCACTAATGTTACAATAATCGATTTCAATTGGCTTTATGAATAATTATAGACCATTGCTTTCTTCTTTCACAGATTATCCTAGTTTTGATTCAATCCATAAAAAATATGTCCAATATGAAACTCAATTATGCAAGTACAAACTTTGATTCATCTATATGTGTGTATGATTTCATTTAATTATACTCAGACTCTATCTATTAATCCCCTGTTTTCAACTGACAAGTAACAATCCATCAAAAATATTTATACCTACTTACAGGTCATAATAAAAATTAACCCATCTTAAAAATTTAAAGGAAAAGATTCATACACACAAAACAATATATTTGTGCAACTTATTTAAAATCTTAAAGCAACTCAAGATATGTAACACCACATAATTTTAGTTTATAGGCAGAAAACGTAACAATAAATTAGAAGGAAAAAAATAGAAAACATACCTGATTGAAAACGGTTAGAATGAGTGATAAGAACCCTCACTTTTCAGTTTAATTTTGAGAACATGAACAAGGAAACTGAAAAAATAACAGAAACATAAAAACATAACAAAAATTGGAGATTACTTTGCATTGAACTAAATCATATATAAAAGCGAAATTAAAAAAAAGAGAAAATTTAACAAAAACTAAAAGAAAATTAGAAGAAAAGAAATTTAAAAAGTTTAACTGATTGATTGAATGAGAAGGAACGATAAAACCCCTAACTTTCTACTTTGATTTTGAGAACAAAAATTTGAAAATTGAAAAAAAGGAAGGAACGATCAAATCCTTAACTTTTTAGTTTGATTTTGAGAACAAGAAATTGAAAACTGAAAAAAAAAACGATAGAAAATACTTTAACCTTTTATTTTTAACTTTATTGTAAAAAATAAAATTGTGCATGGGACGGGCCAAGGCCCAGGCCTGCATTCGCCCCTGTTTGCATCTTAAGACTTATTTTAATTTTTTACTTTAAAATCAATCAGATGATGACACATGTCATCATTTGATTGGTTAAAATTTAATATAAAAATAAATATGGAAAATAAGATAAATATTATTTTTTATTTTGCCACGTCGACATTTTAATTTTTCAACGCTGACATGGCATGCCACATCAGCGAAGACGGCTAACGCGTTAAAAGTTAACGGTTACATTGGTCAATATTAGTCAAGGGGCACTGCAATGTACGAACTGAAGAACCTAATTGAACGTATTTTCGTACGAAGAACAACATTATTAATTTAGGTCAAACTCAAAAATAAAATAACCCCTCTAGCGTTTTAAAAATAACTCTATATATAATGACTCTCCAAAGATTTGAAGTTTTATTCTACTGACTTTTAAAACTTTTAAAATTTTGTAATTGATTCTTTCAAAATTTAACGTTCAGATCCGTCTGAAAAATTCATTCCCTACCAGCTAGTGTATGGGCACATGGGATGAGATGAGTGGGTACATGTCCATCTTTTTCCCTTACCAACCTCTAACTAACTAATATCACTTAAAATAATAACTTAAATAAAAAATGAGTCACAAGACTATATATATTTTGAACTTTATGGGCATAAAATAATTTTTATTAAAAATAAGTATTTAAAATTTACATCGTTACAATTTAGGTGTTTAGTAGTTAACTACTATTAAAAAATATGTTAACTAAACACATAGCAATAATTGATTTTTTTATTTTTTGAAGAAAAAAGTCAATTTTTTAATATTTCAGAAAATTTCGAATTTCTTAAATTTTTACAAGACAATCCTTAAATCCCTAAAAAATTTAACACTTAAACCCTAAAATCACCGCCGATCGCCACCACTGAGCACACCCTTTCGGTCACCGGACCTAGCCGATCATTTTCCCCAACACAACGTCGTCGGAAACGCCGAACGACATGTCATTCAAACGAGAAATCAACGTTCGATTGGCACGTCATTCATCGTTCCGACGATGTTGTGTTGAGGGAAATGAGTGGCTAAGTCTGACTCCCGAAGGAGTGTGCTCATAGGCGGCGATCGACGGTAAAAGCGGTGACAATTTGAGGGTTTGTGTTTGAGAAATTTTAGGGATTTAAGGATTGTTTTATAAAAATTGAAGAATTTTAGGATTTCAGAAAAATTAGCATTTTGTGTAAAAAATTATTTTAAATTTTTTATTTTGAAAAAAATAAAATAAACATACCATGTGTCATTTTTTGATTAGTCAATAATTTTTTTAACAATAATTAACTATCAAACACCTAAAATTATAACGACGTAAACTTTAAACACTTATTTTTAACAAAAGATACTTTAAACACCTAAAATTAACAATATGTATAGTTTAAACACTTATTTCTCATTTAAACCTAAAATAATTAAAAACCATAAATTAATGGATAAGAAAGAAGATTGGGTTAGCCACCTACTACCTCTCAAATCCCAAACATGTCACATGCCACCATCTCCCTCCAACCAATCCCACATGCTTTTACTAAACTTGTCCAATCTTATTTAAAAAGGCCACCCTTCTCCTCCTAATCCTATTTATTAATCTTTTGAACAAAAAAAATCCTATTTATTAATCTTATTTATTATTATGTGTTTATGCTCTACTCCTTACTCAACAAATTCATCACCCACATAATTACACATACATTTAGAAATTATTAATAACATTTAATTCTATGTTACTTCTTCAAATTTCTAGCATGAATTTCTATACAAAAAATACTATAATTATTAAGGTTATAATCTATCTGAAGATTTTTTTTGTAAATATTATATAAATAAATAATATATAAAAAATGAAGAGTATTTCAGCCGATTCAAAAAAAATCTCGACGTGTATTTTTATATATATAGATTAAATGTATCAAAATTGAAGTCAAAAGTCGTAATTGACTGGTTGAATAATCAATTTTTTCATTTCATAAAATAAAATCATACAATAAATGAATAGAAGATCCAATCAAACAACTCGAGCAAGTAAATAATACAAACATCATTGTTTGTGGTGAAGAATAAACATCATTAATACTAACATGATAATAAAATAAGATAACGATTGATTTTATTACAACTTAAAATGACATATTTGTGGTGATTGCAATGCGAGCACATATCAAAATGAGAAAAATAGTAAGGAGCTCCAATGTAGTAGTAAATCAACGAGATAGCTAAATAACAATTCAATGAAAAGTGATGACAAAAATTGAAATCCGTAAAATAAATTCTAGAAAAGTGAGAAAGAAAAAGAAGGCGAAAGAAAGAAATGAAAGAGATATAAAAAATCGCCATTGATTATAATTCACTAATTTTTACCTATAAAGTATTATATATGAATTATTATTTTTTTAACTCAAAACACGTACTCACTGCTCGTTTATGCATATTGGTTATACAAATTATTATCTTTAATAAAAAATTACGTATAATTATTCAATTTTAACTTATTTTTGTTAAATTAAGTAGGAAGAGTATACATTATAATAGAAATGTCCAAATAGAAAAGCATTAATTTCCAACTTATTTTTGGTTCCACGTTAAATTACCAGGTTTACTGTAACCTAAATTGGATGGTTGTTTTTGTTTTTTCTCTCTCTTAATTTTGGTATAATTACAAGATTATATATATATATATATATATATATATGGATAGGATCCAATTACACAATGTAAAATTCTTTTAAGTTTTACACGCTTTTTGGATCGTTAGATGAGTGAAACGAATGACTGAGATTAACAGTAGAATATGTGAAGATTATCACTTGAGGAAAAAAGTAAGAGTTAATCTCATCCATGCATATATATATTGGATCGTTAGATGGGATTAATGAATGGCTGAGATTAACTCCTTATTTTTTTCCCCAAGTGACAATCTTCACATATTTTACTGTTAATCACATCCATCCGTTTCACTCATCCAACGATTCACAAAACGTAAACGTGTAAAACTTAGAGAGTTTTATATTGTGTAACTGGATCCTATCTCTCTCTATATATATATGGTTAGGATCCACTTATATTGTGTAAAACTCAATTATTTTTATACATTTTTTGGACCGTTGGATGATGATAATAAATGGCTAAGATTATTTCCGTATTTTATTCCAAGTGATAATTCTCACATTATCTACTGTTAATCTCATTCATCCATTTACCTTCTTCTAAACGGTCTAAAAATCGTGTAAAACCTTCAAGTTTTACATAATGTAAGAAGATATAACCCATAATATATATATATATATATCGTACAAACAAGCTGTTTGAACCATAATTTTTTAGGAAGAGCAAACTTCATTTTTTCACTAGAACCACTCAATGAGTTCCTAATATGGATGGTTATTTGGTAAGAGTTGGATATTTTGTTACATACATACATACATTGCCTTTGCCTTTTTGTTCCATATTAATACCACAATTTCTCTACTCCCATTCTCATTATCGATTGAACTTTCATTTACTTCGTAACTAATATTAAAATTTTCCCACCTACTCCCATTCCTAGTTTCTACCTAATTTCTCTGTCTCCCTTATGTATTTTCTTCACAAAAGAAAATAGTATTGTTTAGGGGTGAATACTTTTTAAAATTTTGATACACGATCATTTTAAATTTTAAATTTTAAATTCAAGAGTTTAGTTTAAGATTTAGCAAATTGAGTTGTATGGTTATAGTTTTGGGCTAAGAATTTATTATTTTAATATTAATAATTTAGATTTTAAATTGTATATTTTAAATATAAAGAAGTGTAATTTTTATACATATCGTGTGTCAAAATATAAATCGTTTTAAAATTGCAAGTGAGATATAACATCTAAACAATTACAAACATAAACATTTGGTGACTAAAATAAGAAAGAGACAATAGTTTGATGACTATCGATATAATTTACCCTAATAAATTTAGTTATACCCTAATTTATATACGATAAAGCTTAAACGTGTTAAAATTTTGAAAGCTTTAATATTAGGATGGAATCAGAACTCATTGACAAGAGTGAAGAGATATAATAATTATTATTTTGAATATATTGTTAAAATGTAAATGTAAATATAAATATAGTAATTGTTTTTTAAACAAATAAATATAGTAATTGTTATCTCGAAAGATAAAAAGAAGTGATATTTATTTATTTAACAAAAGATGATATTCCCAAGGAAGTTGTTTTAGAAGGAAAGGTCGTCGTTCTCCTTCCAAACCTTAAAACACATATGGATTTGTTTCCATCACCGTCATTGTACGATCCCTACTACATGTTATAATTTCGGTAAATTACTTATTTAGTACCCTATTTATTGGGTAAATAAACGACAAACACCCTTTTCAGGTTTTTTTAACCAGATGATAACATGTTAGTTTTATCGTTAATTCTTTAATGATAAAGTAGTTAAATAGTTGAGCGACCAAAATAAAAACGTAAAAATAGATGGTACCAAATAGATAATTTACCCTATAATTTTATTAATATAGAATCTTCCGTTGTTTATATGAATGGTAAAATTTTGATACACTCGTGTAAAATTAATTTTACATATGCCTACATATTTATATTATAAAGCCTAAATTTTAAATTTTTAACCCTAACCTCAAAAATTATACCCTAAATTATAAATTCTAAACATTAACCTTAAATTCTAAACCATACAGCCTAAACTCCTAAACTTTAAACCTTAAACTAAAAACTTAACCTCTAAAACTAAAAAGCACGCGTAAACTAAAATTTATTCGGTATGTGCATCAACGTTTTTTCCAAATAATTAAATCTATATATATACACACACGTATATGTATTATGGTGTAAGTCGGTTTAAACATGCATGCCAGCCATTGCCAGCCCAAACAAGCTAGTCACCATCTCATTCACATGCTTCCACAGTTCATTGCATTTCATGTTCACATCATATCTTTTCATTAATAATTCAACACCTCTCATCTGTATTCTTTTTTTAATCTTCTCATTATTTCAATTTTTTTTAATAAGGAGAGGTTTGAAAAGTGAAGGTTGAAAAAAAATCATAAAAACATCTAGTCTTTAAATTTGTTTTTTTTTTCAATTTGATCTTTAATTTCCCTTACTAAACAATTTAGTCTCTATTTTTTTTTGGACTTGATGATTTTCTAGCCAATTTAATGATATTCCATTATGAGATCATACCGTACGGCTTACTTTCAAATAATTTAGTGAACAAAAAAGTTCAAACACTGCATTGGATAAAAACATCAAATTCAAAAGACTATATTTAAACACTTTAAAATGTTTATGTTCAACCAATGTGGGATTTTTTTTTTCATTACCATAAAAACATTTCCTTTATTCTTTTTTTAAATGCGATACAAACGAACGTCATGTTCTTCGCTTAAAACCCTAGTACATTGAGTTTAAAAATACAATAAATGATTCATATATTTTTTTTAAAATAAAGGAGGTGATATTTTATGTGACACATCACACTTTGACAAAAATTTTCTACCCTTTTACAGTGTTTTTTTATATTTTCCAATACTAAAAAATTAAATTTTAATTCTTAACCCTAAATTTTAAATTTTACACCATAAATTCTAAACTCTACCCATAATTTCCTAAACTATAACCCTAAACACTAACCTTAAACTATAACCATAAATCCTAAACCTAATTTTTTAGCATAAGGCAAAGAATTTTTATTCATCACACCATGCGTTCACAGAAGATTAGTTGATAAAGTTGACCGCCTGACCCTGAGAATTAAGGTGATTATAAGATAATATATATTTATACACATTGTTAACGCTTTAGCAATGCACACAAAACTTACAGCCAAAACTCAAAAATTTAAATATAATCTTTGAGCTTGCTCTCATTAAATGATTAAAGATAAGTCTCACATGCATGCAGTTGGAGAGGCTTGTGACCCTAACCCCATCCAAAATAAAAATTTACCTTTAATTTACATAATAATTTATAAACTGTGAGATAATTATAAATTGTCTCTTAAATTAAAAAAAATATGTTTTGTCCCTCAAGTTGATCTGACTCTGTCCCTATCATCTTAGTTCATATTTGTGACTATAACACCGGTCTGCAAAATTAAAAAGTCACGGGACGACTTTGCATAACACTATTTCTTTTAGTTTTTATTTTGTTGGTTCAAAAACTTTTCTTGTATTTTACTTCTAAAATTTTTGAACAATTTATAAAATTTTAATTTGTGTACCAACCATTATCTAACGCTTGATTGTGACTTCAAACCTTTGTTTTATAATATGAAAATAGCAATTGGAAGAACATAATTTAATCTTCTATGTTTCCTTTCATCAGGGATTGCATGTTCATTTAACTAATAAAACAAAGGCAATTATTCAATATACATGCGTTTGTTAATTTTTTTTGTACAAGTATTTTAATTTAGGGATTCTATTTAAGATTTAAGAGTTTAAGTGTAATAGTTTTGAATTTATGGATTGTTGATAGAATTTCGGGTTTAGGGTTAAAATTTAGGATTTATAGTTAGAATTTATAGGTTAAAACCTAAATCCCTAACCATATTACCCTAAAACCTAAGCAATAACCCTAAACTCTAAATTCTAACCCTAAACCTTAAAATTTAACCATGAGCCCTAAATTTTAAACCCATACGCTAAAATCACTAAATTATAAACCCTAAATTAAAAATTTTAAACCCTAAAATTGAGGCACGAGTGAAAACAAAAGTTTCAATTGCTTGTGTATTGGATATAATCCATAAAACAAATCCAAAAGAATTTAATAATATCTGCAGACAGCAGAAATTAATGGTCTTTTTAATCTTCTTTAACAATTAGCTTTGATTACATAAGACAACGAATAATATGGTAATAATTATGCAATTATCATCTAAAATGAAAAAATAAAAATAAAAATGACCCTACGAATCCAAAGGTCTACAAAATCTGTAGAAACCATTTGAATTTTGACAGTTCCTACAAATTTCACTTGTTCGAAAGCCTAATTGCCAACACAAACATACTGCCTTGGCCACCATCGCTTGTTCAAGAAACTGGAAATTATTGTTATCTAGCTTTGGTTTGGACTCGACCGAGTTAGCACTCGAAACCCGAGGCGAATCAACCGAACTAATCCCAATCGAAAGCTCCAAATTTAACTCTTGCCCATCACTTGGATTATCATACTGCTTCTTATTGTGTAGCTGTCGCTGTTGTTGTTCTTCATCTGTAGTCATGCCACTGCTGGCGGTACAGTTGGGTTCTTCGGGGGAATCCGCGTTCGACTTGAATCGAATTTCATTGTATTTGAGTTCTAGATGTGATGGGGTTTTGATGAAATCCGATTTGGGTGCGGTTCTGAAATCCAATTCAGTAGAGTTGGTGGAACCGGCTGCGGTTTCGTTGAAAGGACGATGAGTTTGCGGATCGATTCCTCTGCTTACAAGCTTTCTTTTGATGTGTGTGTTCCAGTAATTCTTTATCTCGTTATCGGTTCTTCCCGGTAATCTTCCAGCAATCAAAGACCATCTGCAAATACAACGGAAGACATTAAAAATTTTATCAAACATAATGGAAATCGAAAGAAGAAAAAAAACTGACTTGTTTCCAAGTAAACTGTGAAGCTTAATGATGAGCTCATCTTCTTCCTGGGTGAAATTCCCTCTCTTGAGATCCGGCCTCAAGTAATTTATCCATCTCAACCTGCAACTTTTACCACATCTAAGCAGGCCTGCAAAGTGCAAACCATAATTTAAGACACCAAATCCGTGAGCAAGAAAGAAGAAGTTAAAATGGGGTTACCGGCAGCTTTGGGGAGGGAACGCCAGCAACCTTCGCCATGAACACGGATGTAATCGATGAGGCGTTGATCCTCGTCCTTGGTCCAGGCACCTTTGTTGGTATGAGCTTTTTCACAACAAGGTGATCGACCCATGGCTTGTCGGAAATGGAAAGCAGATCAGTTATCCTAGGATGGAGATGGGTTGTCCTGAAACAGTGGTTGTAGGAAAATGGATAAAGCTGGTGTGGGTGGTTGTGTAAGAATTTATACGTGGGGTGAGAGTCAGAGAGAAAGGGGGGCCAGGCCAATAGACTCGATGGAATTGACCGAGTTGATAAGAAAGACAAGTGGTTAGATTTGGTAGGTAGCTCTACTTTTACGTCAGATTCATCTTTTCTAGCTTCTCTTTTGTGGGGCTATGTTTCAGCCTTTGTTTCGGTTCATGTGTGGACCAACTTTACGTTTCTCAATTTCCCATATGCTCAGTGCTCTGCCTCACCCACCCGATTCCAACTTGTTTCCTTCATTTTCCCCAATCCATTCTATTAAAAAAATTGGGGTATTTTTGCTTCAACCTAAAAAATCAGCAGCTAATGTGGCCTTTTAATACGTAAAATTGATTAAATTACCGACGTTGACTATTATAGTATTGACATGAAAGTTAATGGTGTTGATGTGACAATTCACAATAATGATGTGCCAATATATGTGAGATGATGATGTGGCGGTGGGAATTGATTGATTATTTTAACCAAATTTAATGACATAATTGATATTTTTAGCGAATTTAAAGACATAATTAATTTTAATTAAAAATTCGATAACTTACTTAATCTTTGAGTTAAAAATATTAATATTTAAATATTCATAAAATATAAAAAATAAAAACATCCCAATGAATTAAAAAATTAAGTAAAAACATTAAAATTAAAAATATCAAAAAGTTATAAATTTAAAAAAACAAAATTTAAATATATATATAAACCATAAAAGTCTTCGTATGTTTCTCGTTATGCTAAGCAGAGTAATGTTCCTTGAACATATTTTCAAATGAAACATCTTTGTATTAGAGTGTAATAAAACTAAAATTCTCTTTATTTTTTTACATCAAATATTAATGAGCATCAATTTGATGTAGAAAAGTGAAAGAAAATTTGAGTTTTATTGTTACTCTAATACAATGGTAATTCCACTTAAAATTTGTTTAACGAATGGTAATACTCAGACTGACCAAGTCGAAGACTTTTCCGATGAAAGTGTTCAATTTTTAATACTTTATAAAAAATTTATTAAATTTTTATATTTAAATTTTTTTTTATAATTTGTAATACATTATAAATTTTTATATAATTTTCATTTTCAGTAAATTTTTATGGGTTTTTATAAAAAAATAAAGAATATTTTGATTTTTTGTGAGAGTCCTCACTTTGCTTATTTTTAAAATTATAAGGGATTCAAATGAATTTTACACCAATTTGTTAATCGATTTTTCATATATTCTTGTTGAGTGTGCAAAAGTTCTATATTTTACCTCCTATTTAACCCATATTTCTATTGCATTCAAGCATAATTCATTGCATTTATGATAGATTTCATTCATACACCACAATTATATTAAATGGCACAGTTGCTACTGAAATTGGTTACTTTTGCAGGTAGCTACTGTAGCAGACGCAGGGCAGTGGAGAAACAGAGCTGGAACACATGACTGCAAACGAGAAGAAGGATGCTGCCGTGGCAGCAAATGACGACAACAATGGTGAAGGGAAGAAGTGAAGTGGAGCTCGACAAAAAGTGGAAATTAAGCCGATTTGTCGTGAAGCACTCTTATATTTTTCTGAGCCCTAGATCGGAATGAAGGCCAAGCCCAAAGTTCAAGGAAGAAACTCCAAGCAAGAAGAGAGGACGAATTAAAGAAATCTACTCTGAAGATTTAGTCTTTAATAGAGTTATACTTTAATTTAAACTTGTATTCTTGCCATATTAGAAAACTTGAACCCAAGGCCTATATAAAGGCATGTAATTAGACCCAGGGAATAATATCTTACTCTCTAGCCGTCTTCCCTTAAACCCTAGTCGTTTACCCCCTTCTCATCATGTTCTAAACTTCCCCTAGGGCTAAGGGTTGATTCTGTAAAGTAGTTGCAAGGATTGTATTGTTTTAATAATTTTTCTGATCAATAAAATAGACTTCAAGTTTGCTTATTCTGGTTTTCAACATCTTGCAAGAGTATCGGGAGAGCATTGTGAGATTATACATTTACTTAATATCGGGAGAGTTAAGTATACGAAAGGAATAAGTACGTGTTCTCCAGTTTATGGTTGAACTATCTCAGACCTAGGGATAAGACGATGTTTAGTGGCTAAGGAAGAATTCAACAACATCGGTGTTCATCCTTCGATTCACGCCGAGAGATATCATCAAAGACGTGTTCATCGACAGACTTGGACCTAGGGATAGGCCAAGGCACAATAGGGATTCTTGCCAAGCTTGAAGTACAGAGTTGTGTGTCCGCTGCCGCGACAACAACAGACCGCTACCGCAGCAGGTGCTGCCGCGACAGACGCTACGACAGAACAAAGAAGTCCTAGGTAGTGCAATACCTGCACTACTGAGCAAATCAATACCGGCCTACTCTTTACTCTGAATATTTTCATCTCTTATTTTCAATATTCTTTATTACTTCGTGACAAACAATTAAACTCTTTCTTTTCTCTCTTGTGCAACAATCTAAGGTTAAAGCTATTAGCCCAGTCCCTGTGGAGACGATATCCGGTACTTACGTATCACTTTACTACTTGCGTCGTGTACACTTGCACTACATTGCGATAGAATATTTTACACGCAACAAGTTTTTGGCGCCGTTGTCGGGGACTGACAACATATCTTTACCCTACTTTACTGTACTTTTTAAATTTTTTCTATTTTTACTTGGATTGTTCACCATGCGCTTTTCACAAGGTTTTCTATTTATGCGCAGATCGAGACGAGGAAAGGAACCTGAGTATCAGATAGATCCTGAAATTGAACGCTCGTGCAATCTTATGAACCGACTCCGACTCGTATTAGCCAGAAGCGAATACCGTGAAGAACAGTTAGAGGCCATGAACAACCAAAGGAATCCCCGAGGTCTTGAAGATCCTATCGGAGATGGAGGAAACGGATGGCCTGCCGATCCTCCTGCTGTTGGGGCCGCACGCCGGTCATGCCGAGATTACATGATCAATGATCATGTGGAACTAGTGACCACCCTGCTAGACGTGGAAGCAGAAAATTTCGAGCTGAAACTTGTCATGTTCAGCATGATTAATTCCGCTAGCCAATTTAGTGGTGCTGCTACAGAGGATGCTAGGGAACATCTGAAACTGTTCCAAGAAATCTGTGGTTCGTTTAGACTACCATGAGTGAATCCGGAGATACTGAGGCTTCGGCTATTTCCTCATTCATTGAGGGATAGAGCTAAAACTTGGTGGAACAAACTAACATCGGGTTCAATTCGAACTTGGACATATTTAACTCGTGAATTTTTGTCTCGTTTTAACCCTTCCCATTTATCTGAGCGATTACGTAACAAAATTGCTACTTTTCAACAAGAAGACGACGAGCCAATGCACAAGGCATGGGACATGTTTACTACTCTTCTGAGGAATTGCCCGATGCACAGATTCCTTGTATGGAATCAGGTAATCAAATTCTAGAATGCTGCCAACCTACATACACATATGATAATCAATTCAGCAGCCAATGGGTTGTTGTTGGATAAAGATCCGGATGATGCCATAGTAGTCTTAAAGAATTTGGCGAAGAATGAAGAGCAATTCCCTACATTAAGGAGAGGTAAATGAGTACTAGCTGTGAAGGATTACGAAGCCGATAATTCATTAAAGACACAAGTCGCATATCTCACAATAGCAGTAGAAAACTTGCTGAAGAAGGATTCTCAACCTGTCTACGATGCAGAAGAGGTATGTGGAACTTGCAGTGGGAATCATAGTTCGGAAGACTACCCGCTATAGCTAGAGAAAGAGATGTATGTTGGAAATTATAACAAGCAGAACTACAATTCCAACAATTACAATACCAACTGGAGAAAAGATCCCAAATTCTCTTGGAGCAACCCAAACAATGCCATGAATCCTCAAGTACAGAACACTCAAAATCAGGGGGCACCTAGACTTCTGACACAGCAGCAACCGCAACAACAGCTGCAACAACCACAACTAGTATATTGGAGCAGACCTTGGCCACGTTTATGTCTCAGACAAGAACTTACATTGAGAACATGAATCACTTCGTCAAGAAGATTGAGTCATTCATGGATAAAACAGAGATGCGGATGACTAACCATGAAGCTACTCTGAAATCACTAGAGACACATATGTGTCAAGTTTCCCAGCATATTAAGCCAAGGCAGAATGAAGGATTCCCTAGCGATACTGAGGTCGCTAGACAACCCACACATGAGCACTACAAAGCTATCACAACTAGGAGTGGGAAGAAATTACCAGGACCAGAGAAGGAAGCTGAACCAGCCTTAGAATCGACTGCCGAGAACGCTGCCTCGACAGATGACAAACAGCCTGCTGCCGATACACCTGTCACGGCAGCAGAAGAGACAGAGGAGAAGGATGAAGAACCTAAGCCTCCCCAGATTCGAATGCAGTGGGAAGGACGCATTGAAGACTATTGTCCTCCACCTCCTTTTCCACAACGGCTACAAAAGCAGAAACAAGAGTTCCAGCTTAAGAAGATCTATGATATTTTTAAGCAGGTCCACATAAATATTCCGTTGTTAGATGCTATCAAGGAGATGCCTGGTTATGCCAAATTTCTCAAGGATGCTATGTCAAATAAATCTAGTCTTAGGGAATTTGAGATGGTAAAACTGACAGAAGGATGCATGACTATTATGCACAAGCATACACCCCAGAAAAAGAAAGATCCTGAGAGCTTCATAATACCGTGCATAATCAGTGATAAATTCGTGGGTAATGCACTTTGTGATATAGGTGCTAGTATTAATTTAATGCCAAAATCTGTATTTCAGAAATTAGGTATTGGATGAGCACGACCCACAACAGTTATGCTGCAGCTGGCAGACCGCTCTTACGTACAACCAGAAGGGAAAATTGAAGATATTCTAGTAAGAGTGGATAAATTTATTTTTCCTGCCGACTTTCTTGTTTTAGATTGTGAAGCAGATGAGAATGCACTAATCATCCTGGGGCGACCCTTCTTAGCCACATGAAGATCACTGATTGATGTAGAGAAGAGAGAACTCACTATGAGAGTGAATGATCAAGAGATCAAGCTGAATGTTCTCCAAGCAATAAAGCACGCTGATGTAGAAGAAGAATTCAAGGCTATCACTGAAGTTATCCTTGACCAACCCTGCATCAGGTCGGACTGCCATGACATCAAATTTGGCCACTGCCCCAGTAGCCATTTAGAAGACTGTCACGACAGCGACGACGACAACAGCTCCTCAGATTCTGACATATATGACACTGAAGATCATGAGGAGGTAAACTGGATAAGCAATCATCTAGGTAAGTTATTCGAGCCCTTAAACTATACCTCGAATGAACATATCATCCAAAAGCCATCAACTGTAGAGCCACCTCTTCTAGATCTTAAGCCCCTGCCAGGATAGCTCAAATATGTTTTTCTTGGATTAAATGATACGTTACCCGTAATCATCTCTTCCAAGTTGATGCAGGAACAGAAACAATAGCTGATAGGGATGCTGCAGCAGCACAAAAACGCTATTGGATGGACGATAGCTGATCTCCAAGGCATCAACCTAGCACTATGCATGCATAAAATTCTCTTAGAGGATGATCATAAGCCGACCATCGATGCCCAGAGACGTTTGAATGATTCTATGCGAGAAGTGGTCCGAAAAGAAATTATAAAATGGCTAGACGCTGGGATAATTTATGCCATCTCGGATAGTAAGTGGGTGAGCCCGGTGCAGTGCGTTCCTAAGAAGAGAGGAATAACCGTGGTGACCAAAGAAGAAAACGAGTTAATCCCAACCAGGACTGTGACTGGTTGGAGGGTTTGTATGGACTATCGAAAGCTTAACAAAGCTACCCGGAATGACCACTTTCCCCTACCTTTTATTGATCAAATGCTTGATAGATTAGCGAGAAAGCCTTATTACTGTTTTCTTGATGGTTACTCAGGTTACAACCAAATAGCCATCGCACCGGAGGATCAAGAGAAAACGACCTTCACTTGCCCATACGGTACTTACGCTTTTCGGAGGATGCCATTGGGACTTTGCAACGCACCAACAACCTTTCAAAGGTGTATGATGACTATATTCTCCGACATGGTGGAGGATTTCCTGGAGATATTCATGGACGATTTCTCTATCTTTGGAGACAATTTTGAAAACTACTTAGGGAACCTACAGAAAGTGCTCGAGATATGCGAGAAAGCGAACTTGGTATTAAACTGAGAGAAATGTCACTTCATGGTGGATGAAGGGATAGTCCTAGGCCATAAAATAAGCTGTCGCGGCATAAAGGTCGATAGAGCCAAAATTGAGGTAATTGAAAAGCTGCCACCACCCACCACAATCAAGGGAATTCGGAGTTTCTTAGGGCATGCTGGGTTCTATCGAAGGTTTATAGCCAATTTTTCAAAGATCACCAAACCGTTATGCCACCTACTAGAGCAGAATCGTCCATTCGACTTCAACACTAAATGTACTGAGGCATTCAGAATTCTAAAAGAGAAGCTAGTAACAACCCCGATTGTACATCCACCGGACTGGAAGTTGCCATTCGAGATTATGTGTGATGCCAGTGATTATGCTGTAGGGGAAGCACTTGGGCAGAGGAAGGACAAGCTATTCCATGTAATTTACTACGCTAGCAAAACACTCAATGATGCCCAAGTGAATTACACCATAACATAGAAGGAATTGTTGGTTGTGGTGTTTTCAATTGACAAGTTCCGATCCTACATACTTGGAACGAAAGTGGTGGTCCACACACACCATTATGCACTGAAATATCTGTTTGCTAAAAAAGACACAAAGCCCAGATTGATTCATTGGATTCTACTGCTACAAGAGTTCGACATAGAAATCAAGGATAAAAATGGGACAGAAAACCAAGTTGCAGATCACTTGTCGAGATTAGAGAAGGGAAAAAGTCTCCCAATAGACGAGACACACATATTGAAGACCTTCCCCGATGAGCAGCTGTTCGCAGCCACAAGCACTGCCGCGACAACCATGGCGGCAGGTAAGTTTTCTGAACTCCCCTGGTATGTTGATTTTGTTAATTATTTAGTTAGCAGAATATTTCCTCCTGACCTTAACTATCAATCTAGGAAGAGGTTCCAAAATGATGTTAAGCATTATTATTGGGACAAACCTCTTCTTTTCAAAATATGTGTAGATCAGATCATCAGGAGGTGTGTACCACAGGATGAGCAGGAAGCTGTGCTTCATCACTGCCATTATTCACAATATGGAGGACACTTAGGTGGTAACAAAACTGCTGCCAAGGTTTTGTAGTCTGGTTTTTATTGGCCTTCACTGTTCAAGGATGCCCATGTATTCTACAAAAGATGTGACAAATGTCAACGGACTGGAAACATTTCATGGAGACACGAGATGACGCTGCAAAACATTCTTGAAGTCGAAATCTTCGACGTTTGGGGGATTGATTTCATGGGACCATTCCCAGCATCATGTGGGAACCTTTATATCCTCATGGCAGTGGACTACGTGTCCAAATGGGTTGAAGCGATCACTACACATAAAAATGATGCCAAGACCGTCTAGAGATTTCTGCATAAGAATATTTTTTCTAGATTTGGCATCCCGAAGGCGATTATCAGTGATGAAGGGAGACATTTTGACAATAGGGTTATAGCTGCTGCTTTAAAGAAATATGGTGTCAAACATCGGATCGCAACAGCTTACCACCCTTAGACCAATGGACAGGCCGAAATATCCAACAAAGAGGTAAAGAATATTCTTGAAAAGATGGTTAAACCAACTCGAAAGGACTGGTCCCTACACCTCAATGATGCACTCTGGGCCTACAGAACATCATTCAAAACTCCATTGGGAATGTCACCCTACCGGCTGATTTATGGAAAAACATGCCATCTACCTATTGAGATAAAACACATAGCATACTGGGCCATCAAAGTAGTGAATATGAACTTGGAAAAGGCAGGATAGAAAAGGCTACTTGACTTGAATGAGATCGAAGAAATTCGAGCAATGGCCTATGACAACGCAATGATTTACAAGGACAAGACAAATAAGTGGCATGACAAGAAACTGCTGCCACGACAGTTCTACCCAGGGCAGCTTGTGTTGTTATTCAACTTTAGGTTGAAACTCTTCCTAGGAAAGTTGAAATCTAGATGGTCCGGCCCGTTTCAAGTGGTGCAAGTTTTTCCTCATGGTGCCATCTCGATCAAATCCTTAAAAGACGGGCACCAATTTAAAGTCAACAGACAGAGATTGAAGCATTATCCGAGAGTGAAGCCCCAAAAATGCATGAAGTGGTTACTTTAGGAGATGCCCCTCCTGACATCCCTAATTTAACTTAATTTTATTTTTATTATTATTTATTTATTATTATTTATTTATTAGGTAATTATAATTATTTTATTTTTAGGAACTAAGTTTTTATTTTTATTATTTTTAGGAAATAAAAGAGACAAGGAGAAGAGAAGAAGTGAACTCAGCCCACCATCTCACCATCAGCCCCAAAACCCCAAAATAGGAGCATGTCGTTACAGCTACCATGATAGACGCGGAAAATCCAGTCTGTCAACACGTTGTCGCGGCAGACACAGAAACGCGTAACAGACGCGCAGCAGACACAGAAACGCGTGACAGATGCGTCAGAAACCGCATAATAGCTGTCCCCGTTATTCGCGCCTGCCGTTACAGCTCCAACGAGGAAAGTCACTACCCGCCGGCAGATTTAAATCAATAGCAGCAGCAGCAGCGACGACAACGCTTAAAATTTAAGTTCTTATCTTATCTTTGTTGTATGCTATTTTGTTATAATTGTGATGCTGTTTTTATTTTCTTTTCTTCATTTTGTCATCATACATTGAGGGCAATGCAACCCTTGAGTTTGGGGGTGACATCAATCCATTAATGAAGTGTCTTTAACTTTAGAAATCGTGTCTAATGTTTAGTTTATTTTTGCTTAAAAAATGATGAAAATTTGGTTTAAGTCTTTGAACTTCACTTACCTGCCACGACATATGATGTCGTGACAGTGCCTTTAAGAAATTTTAGGATATGTTTAGAGTCTTGCTATGATTCTACCCTGTAAAACACTCTTTGTGACTCTTATGTTTTTTAGATTACTTTAGTACACTGGAATAGGAATGTTTACCCACTTGAAACTGACCCTAAAAGTGCCTATCACTGGCTCTAAAAAAACAAGAAAAAAATATTCAGACTCAATAGCTTGCAAAACCGCCTTGCACTTATTTTAGGAGATTTCTTTTTGAGCTAAGTTAGAAAAACTAAAGAAGCCTAAGAATTGCCTCCAGAAAAGATGCAGTTAAATAAAGAGTCAGAAAAAACTAAAGGAGCCTAAAATTGCCTTCAGAAAAAATTGAAATGGCATAACCTCAAGTTTGTAGATATAACTATTCTGGTATACTAAGGTAGTCTAGATGCATAAGTGTTCACAAAACCCACACACACTTCACAAGAATTATAGCATGGTTCCGAATGAATCCAGAAATGCCCGACAAGGTACCACTCTTGATAGAATACAAGTGGTAGGTAATGCAGAGTTCACTGATTTAAGCTAAAGAATTTTTTTATTATTAAGTTAGGTAATATTTGCTTGAGGGCAAGCAAAAACTTGAGTTTGGGGGTGTGTTGAGTGTGTAAAAGTTCTATATTTTACCCCATATTTAACCCATATTTCTGCTGCATTCAAGCATAATTCATTGCATTTAGGATAGATTTCATTCATACACCACAACTATATTAAATGGCACAGTTGCTATTGAAATTGGTTACTTTTGCAGGTAGCTGTTGTAGCAGACGCAGGGCAGTGGAGAAGCAGAGCTGGAACACATGACTGCAGATGAGAAGAAGGATGCTGCCATGGCCGCTGCCATGGCAGCCAATGACAACAGCAATGGTGAAGGGAAGAAGTGAAGTGGAGCTCGACAGAAAGAGGAAATTAAGCCGGTCTGTCGTGGAGCACTCTTATATTTTTCTGAGCCCTAGATCAGAATGAAGGCCAAGCCCAAAGTTCAAGGAAGAAACTCCAAGCAAGAAGAGAGGACGAATTAAAGACATCTACTCTGAAGATTTAGTCTTTAATAGAGTGGTACTTTAATTTAAACTTGTATTCTTGCCATATTAGAAAACTTGAACCCAAGGCCTATATAAAGGCATGTAATTCGACCTAGGGAAAGATATCTTACTCTCTAGCCGTCTTCCTTAAACCCTAGTCGTTTTCCCCCTTCTCATCATGTTCTAAACTTCCCCTAAGGCTAAGGGTTGATTCTGTAAAGTAGTTGCAAGGATTGCATTTGTTTTAGGAAATTTTCTATTCAATAAAATAGACTTCATGTTTGCTTATTCTGGTTTTCAACATCTTGCAAGAGTATTATGAGAGCATTGTATGATTATACATTTACTTAATATCGAGAGAGTTAAGTATACGAAAGGAATAAGTATGAGTTCTCCAATTTATGGTTGAACTATCTCGGACCTAGGGATAGGACGAGGTTAAGTGGCTAAGGAAGAATTCAACAACATCGATGTTCATCCTTCGATTCACGCCGGGAGGTATCATCAAAGAAGTGTTCATCGACAAACTTGGACCTAGGGATAGGCCATGGCACATCAGAGATTCTTGCCAAGCTTGAAGTACAAAGTTGTGTGTCCGCTACTGCGATAACAACAGACCACTACCGCAGCAGGTGCTGTCGCGACATATGCTACGACAAAATAGAGAAGTCCTAGGCAGTGCAATACCTGCACTACTAAGAAAATCAATACCAGCCCACTCTTTACTCTGAATATTTTCATCTCTTATTTTCAATATTCTTTATTACTTCGTGACAAACAATTAAACTCTTTCTTTTCCTCTGCTTG